>JASSKH010000006.1:2510824-2985964 GCA_031763025.1 Macrocystis pyrifera
CGTCTTTTTTTTTTTCTCGTCTTTTTTGTTGTTGTTCCCCCTCTCAAGTTCCGAAAGGGTTAATATGTATCCTCATTATTCCGCAGTAGGCTTTGTTACGCTATAGATATGCTCTGCCATACCTGTTTTTCTTGTCTAATACCACGCCGTCTCCTTGCGTCTCTTCTGAATAGGAGTTCAGCCTCAATCAGACTCGCTGTCTCTCGAACTCACACGTATCCCCTGTAGTCAAGCACGCCTTCCATGTATGTTCAGATTTAATCCCGCTCCACAAACCCCAGAATTTCTGCGTTCAATCCCACTTATTATACATACTACATGCGTACCAGGTATTTACTGCCTATGCAAATGTGTCCAACCACCGCTTGTTTACTGATAACTGTTAACCGTTCGCCCCGCCCCTCTAAAGTCCCATCGTAACCAAAGCTAAATAGTAAAAGTGTTTGCGCGGAATCACCAAGTTGGAAAAGGAAAGAGGGAATCTACTAGCGCAGGGTGCGGTATATGTTTCAGAGCAAGCTCCAGATTGATCGGTAGAAGGTACCAGGTACGATACCATGCCGCATAGATTCTTCGAACCCTCGCCCCTCGCCTCGAATGTTTTTTGTTTTGTTGCTGCGTCGCTGTGTTCCTCTAAATAAGGCAAATAATGTCTTCCCATTTTCTGGGTGGATTGCAAGTACTGTTACGGGGGAACATAGTAAATAGGACCTATGGTACATACAAAAACCTATAGATTTTATATATTTTTACGAACAATATTGGGTCCTATTTACTATGGTCCCCGTAATAATAGAGATGATAGTTTGATAACCCACACATTTAGACCCATATTGCTCACGAGCATGCTCCTACAACGTTACAGGTGGGCCTCCTATTTTCCCAGGCTCTCAGCTGTATACCCAAAGCCCGGCCTCGAGAAAATGGAGAGCGCAACAACCCGACGTACGATGCCGATAGAAGAATACCTGGTGGTGAAAACACGCACGTGGTATTCCGACCGTGTTGGGAAGATTGAGAGTCAGTCGAGGAACCCCATCAGTCGGTCAGAAATATCTGCCCTGCAAGGCAAAAAAGTGCTACCTCTAACACAGCGCGCGTCTAATGTCACCCCTGTCGCAGCGCGCGTCTAACGTCACTATTTTGTCACTATTCGTATCGTCATACATACATACCAGAAATGTATTACATTATGTGAAGGTCTCAGTCCGTTGGGCTACTGGTAAAAGGTTAACCGATCGCCCACCCAATCTAAGCCTTGTAACACTCTCTCCGCCTGGAACGGACCGGATATACGGGTCCACGTGCCACCAACACGCGGTTCCAATTTTTGAGGATCCAGAAGTACTTTTTTTCAGATTCTCGACATGAGGAAATTCATTTTTCTTTAAAAAGCGACTTCATTATGGACGTGAGATTTCGAACTCACGACCAACGACCCATGTCCAGCCGTCGACGCCATCTGTTAAGGTCCCAGTCCGTTGGGCTACTGGTAAAAGGTTAACCGATCGCCTACCCAATCTGAGCCTCATAACAATTACAGGGTATATATAGATTATATATTGTTATGTATGTCGCTGGCAGCGGAGGGTACTGCACGGATGTATTAGGCTACAGACTAAGCATTTATGTACGCATCATAGCGTCAACTATGCAAACAAGCAGATAGATGCACGTACGCGGAAAAAGAAAGGGTCTGGCGCAGTGCGTTTATATTCGTGAAGGGTTACCGTATGTGAGACTCGATGTAATACCTGAGATAACAACACCTCCCCCTCGAACGATTTTTCCAAGCTGATTTTCTCGACAGCGAGGAGAGTGTATTAACCCTTTTAGTTAGGACTACAGTCCCCTTTTGGGGACAAACCAGTCAAATTCTAAGTAATTTGTCCCAAAAACGTAACTGTAGTCCTAAACGGGTTTCTCCAAGGGGCTTAGCGCCGAGCGACGCGTCTTATGATGGAAATATCTCGACGGGATCTTATTCAAAGCCACCGTTTTTATTGTCTGTGCCCTACTGCAGGAGCAGTTTCGGAGAAACTCGGCTCCGAAATTCGTCCCAGGGTGTGTGTTATCGTATCGTCCGTGTGATACGGTATGTGCGTGCAAAGTGAGATATGGAATATTAAGGCAAAACCCTAGAACTATGGTAAATACTGTTGGAACGGAAACCCTCCGAATGCTTTTCGGGAGGGATATTCCTTGTGTGATCTATAATCTAAATGCTGCTGTCAATAATGTTCGTTGGTATGTTTCTGGCCTTGGGGCTTGTCACTTTCTTTTGGCATCAGCCAGAAATACGGTGAGGATGCGAGTTCACGCCCCCACCCCCCCCCCCCCCCCCCCCCCCCCCCCCCCCCCCCCCCCACCCCCCCCCCCCCCCCCCCCCCCCCCCCCCCCCCCCCCCCCCCCCCCCCCCCCCCCCCCCCCCCCCCCCCCCCCCCCAAGACCGATTTTCAAAGCTCGATTGCTCCACAACCCAGAGAGTGCCGGGAACGCACAAGAAGATGCTGGTTTGGGGATTATCTCGTAAACTTTGTACATTACAACCCTCTCGCCCTTCCTTACCCCCTTTGGCCACAACTTTCTGTACAGAAACACACATACCCTACACCAACTCCGCAAGAAATGTGTCTCTCCTACACCGGAGGTGAGTGCAGTCTTGAAAGGGTTCGCCCTCCGTTTTTTTTTCTGCAGAATTTCTCCGACTGTGGTTCCGTGTAGTTTGGTCGCCCAAAAAGTGAGCACGGGCACAGAGGGGGCGGGTTGAACATATCATTCTGACCGTGAATATAATATCCATTTGGTCTCTGATTTCGTTAGAAAAAAGGGCTTATATTCACGGCCAGAGGGGGTACCTGGAACGGTAGCAGAGGCGGCACGGGTTTTGTCTGTTTGCCCTCCTGATGATGGATGTCGAGCTCACTTATTGTTTTTCTTGCCATCCGACAATGCGTGTAGCATGAGCTTCAACGTTGATCACTCAAAAACACTTCCCGAAAGGAGAAAAGCGCGGAAACCAAAACAGCCAAGGAGTAAAAAAAGAAGCCACGGAAACCCAAACAGCCCTCGTATATATATATGCAGCACAAAGCCTGTAGGACTTGAGCTCAATTGTTCAAGCAACTTTTTTTCCCCTTTTTTTCTTGCTTGGTCTTCGGAACAATGTACAGGGCAGGTGACAAGCACTACTGATGGGCCTACTCTGCCTTAGGTTGGATTGAGGATTGAGGGGTTGGATGGGATAACTAACGAACGTCGTAGCGCGAAACATCAACGAGACCACCTCTGTGCCCTATCTGGCCTACCGAGTTGCAAACATACTCTTGCTGTACGAGACCGGGCGAGGCGAAACCCGCGCACTGTCTATTCTACTCATACCTGGTACCGGTATGTACGTATCAGCTAATACTCTCTGATTGTTACATGCGATCAAGAGAGAGCGTATAGAGCACGGGAGGGAGAGAGGGAGAGCGATGCCAGTCTTTTGCCTCTCCGTGGTGCTACAATTATTGAGTTGTTGAGTAATACCATATATTAGTGGTACGTACTATTACGGGGGTCCATAGTCAATAGGACTTATCGTGTACATAAAAACCTATATATTTACCTATTTTTACAAACAATATTTGGTCCTATTTACTATGGTCCCCCGTAATATTGATATCCTACTATACCTCTCATGCTCTCATGCAACGAAACAACATATCATACTACTGCTGTTGTGATTCTACATGACGATAGATTCATATATTATGGACCCCCGTAATACATGCAGCAACAACATCGACAATAATAATAGCAGCAACAAATGCAGCTTGTGCAGTGTAGCACCGGCGAGTTTTGCCATTCAGCGAAGCTTCTTGGAATGGAACAACAAACAAACAACCACGCGCATACACAAAATGCAACTATTAAAGTATACCTACTGCAGTAGACTGCCGGTGGTATCAACATTACTCGTACCTCCGCTGTAAGGCATATTGTATGTAGTCATCATGTGATAGACTACTGCTGCTACGATTACGGGGGGTCCATAGTTAATGGGACCAAATTTTATCAGTAAAAATAGGTAAATATATAGGGTTTTGTGTGTACCATAGGTCCTATTAACTATGGACCCCCCCTACTACTACTACTACTACTACTACTACGCTTGTGCGGCGGCAGAGAACCCGGGCGTCCGTCTTGACGCCGCACTCAGCGGAAGATCTCGAAGCCGCCGTGAGGGTTTTCCTCAACATACCAGGTATGACATACCTGATCGGTGTGGTCCGGCCGGCGCCGTAGTCTCTGTCGTACAGAAAAGCTGTCAAAAGTCGATATACTGGACACATAATGACGGTATTACCCCTCCCCCCTCAATGACATCGAGTACACGCCCCCCCAATCCCCCCCCCACCCCCCCCCCCCCCCACCCCCCCACCCCCCCCCCCCCCCCCCCCCCCCCCCCCCCCCCCCCCCCCCCCCCCCCCCCCCCCCCCCCCCCCCCCCCCCTACCCCCCTACTTACAGTAGCGAGGAAAACGATGGTTATCCTAGGAAATAGATGATGGCCACCAGCGGCGGCGAACAGGAAAGGGGTAAGACTAGCAAAATGTTTATATGTAATAAATATATGGGAAAAAGTGTACTGAGCGCATAAATGTTGGAGGTGTCTCTATTAGGAGTAGAAACGGTGCTCCATCTTCGTCAAATTATGGAGGCAACAAACTGAATACGCCCCCCCCCCCCCCCTCTCCCCCCCCCCCCCCCCCCCCCCCCCCCCCCCCCCCCCCCCCTATGCGACCACGGCCATGCATGATATTGAATACCCCCCCCCCTCCGCTCCACCCCCACCTCCACCCGCCCCCACAGCCCTTTACACCCCACCCCCCACCCCCATGATCGTATCACGTAGTGTGTACATGGTGAGGCACCCACGAGGCAGTTACATAGTAAACCCATTGCCATCTCTGGAAGTGGCCACACCCGAAAATAAATCAATTCATAGATGCTGTCATCCATATGCAAGGAAATCTGCCTCTAAAGCGGTTCTTGGTAGGATGCAGCTCACCCTTCATGCGACTCGCCCAACACCTCACGGCGCTTCGCGCTTGGTGTAAGCAATGTCTGCTTGGTCGGTGAAAAACCGACATCCTCCGTCCCGGCACTGTAGGGATGCGAGGGTCTATGACCATACGACTATAGCCATGCATGATAATGAGTATTCCCCCCCCCCTCCACTCCCCCTACCGGCCTCCCCCGACCTGGGGAGTCACTCGTACGACCGCCCAACCCGAGCCGAGTGTGAGAGCTGCAATTGGAACAAAAAAAAAGCAAATAGACGAGCATTGGTAAACGCCGAGTATACCAACCCTTTGAGCGACAAAAATGAAGGCAAAATGATGTGTGATACCTGGTATGTATGGTATCTATGATATGTACGACATACCTGCATGTTTATAGCGCGCGGGGGGGGGGGGGGCAGAAGACACGACACCTCCATACTGCCTTGCACTTAACAGTGACCGCAGTTTGCCCAGAAGGACGCCGAGGGAAAAAAAAACCTGTCGTATTTTATGTATCATATCGTATCCTATAACACGTAGTATGTGCAGTAGTGTATGTGCGAGTTTTGAACTGGAAGGTTTAAATAACACTGCTGCATTGAAGCTCAAAAGAAGAAAAATGAAAAAATGGCACACAATGGATCAGCACGCCATTCGATGTTGAGTTCATTAGCTCTTGATGCACCACGACGTGTTCACAATGACAGCAGTTCGTTGTCAATGAGTATGATACGATGATATGATGATATCGATGTCAGCACATACTACGGGGGTCCATAGTTAATATGACCTACTGTACAAACACCCATATATTTCCATATTTTTACTATTACGGGGGTCCATAGTTAATAGGACCTATGGTATACATAAAAACCTATATATTTAAATATTTTTACAAACAAAATTTGGTCCCATTAACTATGGATCCCCGTAATAACGATATTTGGTCCTCTTTACTATGGCCCGCCGTAATAGCAAGATGCAGGAGGGAGCAAAGGCAACACATGGAGTATTATCGTAGATAAAGCATAAAAGGAAGTAGACATAAAAGATAGACATACTTTGTGCATGGGTTTCCTTTGTATCAGGGGTTTCTTTCTGGAATGTTTCGATTGATCAAAGGTGAAGCTCATGCTGATGCACATTGTCGGATGTGGCAAGCCTAATAATAATTCGATGTCCTACAGTTGTTATGGGATGTACATGCATAGTATACATATACCAGGTACACTATTAATTTTAATACTATTAATACTTGACGTACGTGTGTATGTGCATATACTTACAAAACATATTTTTCCTTGACCTGTTATAGGAGTGCATGCAGTCCCGTTTTGAGGACAAACTAGTAGTATTACGGGGGACTATATAGATCGTGAGTAAGACCTACGGTCCACGCAAAAACCTATACATTTCCGTATGTTTACTAAGAATATTTGGTACCATTAATTATGGTCCCCCACAATCATCACTTTTTGAGAGGCTTGTCCCCCAAAGGGACTACATTTCTAAACGTACTCTGAGCAATAATAGTATCTATATAATAAGACCTTCGTAAACTTGAAAACAAAATACTTCGCGGTGTGCTGCTATGATATCTCTGTCCGGAAATAAATGTGGGATAGGACATTTCGGTACTGAACATCAAGCTCTTCTCTTAGCTCTTAGACTCTTTGATGCTGGTATACATGGTACCGTTATGATATCATAGGACACCGCCGTATGACCATATATATGACACGGCACCGCCACGACCACAATTTATGAGACACTCCCTCCAATAACGTTTTTGGTGGAGGCCCGTTGACTACGCTGGTGACTAGCTCTGACAGCTGCGTTGAAACGCTAAAACCGTCGGCACAATGTTCCCGGCGGTCAATCGGTCAATGTGTGTCTTACGGTTTAAACCGTTAACAGAGACGTATAATACTACCTTCAGAGGGCTCCCCATATCGACAAATAAATACGTAATCTTCCCAGCTATATAGCACGCCCTCGGCAGGTGTTAGCCTACGAGTAGACTGCTCTGTGCTTATATATATAGATGAGATTTGGATATACGACGTTCTCTGTTTTGTTGTAGAAGAATATCCACTTACTATTGCTGTATACGAGTACTTCTCGCAGGTATTCGTTCGTCGCTCATCTGTCATACGAACCACCCCCCCCGCGATCAGGCAACTGAGTACACATCTACCACGTAAATACATAAATACCATGGGTACGTACTCTATCATTGTAATTTGTGCCCAACACCCTGCTTGCTCTGCTCTCTGTGATCATTGCAACAACAACCACAACTGTTAACAGCAATCGTCGTGTATCTATTAATAATAATAGTAAAACAAATATCATAGCAACTCCTGAACAATACAAATAGCAGTTGACAACGTCCAACTATACTGCTCTACTCACAACTAACTACAGCCACTAGAAGACTACCAAGTATAATACTTACTGCTACGACCGCCCGCTTAATCTATGTGAGCTCGTCGTGTCCCATGTGATCATCCATAAGATGATACATACATGTATGTCATGCTGACATAATGATAGTACGAGTATACAGCAGTAGTAGTTGCTACGAGTATATGAAGGCAGAAGGACTCTCACGGAGGATCTCTCAGTGGGATTCTGGACAACATCACGTATCGCACTGATGGCACATAGCATACATGCTGATGACCGTGTCGGTGGTATTTCTTTGTTGCATTTATATGATTTTTATTACAACATTTGATTTCATCAACACATCATCCAGACTGGCTGCAGACAGAGCGCAGAACAGAGCGCAGAACGAAGAGAGTTGCAACGAAAATCTACTGCAAAAAAGTGTTCACATGTTTTAGCCTTCGAGCTTGTTGGAGCAGAGAGCAGAGATATATACTGTAGTTACCGTACTAATAGTAAATAAATGGTTACCTGGTGTGATTGTCATCGTCGTGCATTTCTTTCTCTCTTTCTTTCTTTGATGATAACGGAGAGAGATTTTTGACTCTTTTTTTTGTAACCTTTTTGGTACTTTTACGATACGGTTACGGCGGAAAGACAAAAACGAAGAAGAGTCCCCGTCGAGTGATCGGGGGGGAGGGTTCAGGGATACAAGACAAACAAAGGGCGGGGCGCGCTTGCGAGCGGAAATAATAGCCCGACGAGCCCTCTATAAGACTAAACGTGACAGGCAGCAGCAAGCACATCGCCGTGCCGTCACGCCGAACCAAAAAGCACGTCAAGAGTCACAACTTAAGCAAGCTGTTGTGAGTTTGAGTTAATTTTCATTAATTAATATAGAACTGCAGTCTCTCGTTTTGGAGGCAATCTCACTCAATTTAGTATTTTGAATAAAATAATAATAATATTATTATTAATAGTTTGTCCCAAAAACGGCACTAACTCTATTACGGGGGACCATACATAGTAAATAGGACCAAATATTGTTAGTAAGAATATAGCTAAATATATAGGTTTTTATTTATGCCATAGGTCCTATTAATTATGTGGACCCCCGTAGTAACTAACAGTTAGTGCATTTCTGAAAGGGCAGCAACCTTTCTTTGGGCTCTAGACAAGTAAAAACAAGACGAGGTAAAGGCACACACAGGCAGCGGCAGCATACATACGGACAGATAGCAGCAAAAGAGGAATTATGATTAGAGGAGGAAGCAAACGCTGGCTCTACTCGTTAGTAGTGTGTGGTATCGTTCATTTAATATAATGGCAACATACTACTATTAGTACTACTGCTTCTCTTTCTTTATGGTGTATTTTGGTTGCTGGCGTATGTATCTATGTTGTGTCGGCCACACCTAGTGCGAAGGCATGGTACTACGTAGGCTATTAATGCATTACGGTGTGTTATCTCTGTGTCGTAGTCTGTGACCACAGAGCTCGTTATCTTTCTAGGGTGAAGAATCAGCACGGACACTGGGCTTGCTGGATGTCGACGAGTAGAAGAACGGTTTAATGTGAAGAACACACACACACACTGCTGCTGTGTGTATAGCTGAGGCTAACATCCCCACAGGAAAGGAAGAAGAGAGAAGATAAAATAAGCCATATATATGTCTCGAAGGCTAAAAAATAAGAGCGACACAGATAGTATAGATGATGATGCAGAGAGAGTCGAGGGTGGAGACATATGATCAGAGAGAGGAGAGGAGAGACGAGGTGCTGACTGCAGCTGGCTGTAGGTGTGGCGGTGTGATAATTATTATTAGTACTGAGTATTATTAATAGTTAGTGTACAATTATCTGGTAATAATCTTAATACAATGTTATTATTACTCTATTATAATTAATTATAGATAATGAAATCGGTGTATTAGAGCAATAAATACGTAAATGTGAACGAATGCCGCGTGACAGCAGTGTACGCAAGAAGATAGATGATAAAACAGAAAAGAGTCCACGTCGGGTTTCCAGACACACACCGTACACCGCCGTATTATACAAACACCGCAGACCATCCCATCTCTCTGTGTTCCGTTTTCCGTCACCAAACCTATTTCGTGCTGGTGTGTGCTTGTCAAAGTTTAGGTGTGTCTCTTGTGCGCTTGTACTACTGCTGCTGTATGCATATATATTTTATCGAGTCGTCCTTGAGTTCATGCCGCTTAAGTATTTAGTGTCCGCAGCCTGGTACTAGTATGGATATGATACGAGTATTATGCGATGGAAAGAGGAAGCTGCGTACGAAAATAGGTGGATCTGCCTCGACGTATTTGATTACCTTTTGATACGACTTCACTCGTGTCCAGCATAGAGCCGATCACAAAAGAAAGATATTTTTTAAATAACATTCTTTGACCGTGAAAATTGAAAATTTGAATTGCAGCGTGAAATTCTTTGGAAAAACGGGTATAAAAATTGCGCCCAGCAAGCTAGCCCACCGCCGTGGGCTCGTGCGTCATTGAGTCAAGCTGCAGCAGAAGGGTGCGTTTCATCATGCAATCAGTCGGTGCTATTTTTTATAAAGCATCTATCAGTCGTACGAGGCAGATGTGGCTCTACACAGTTTTCAGAAGTAGCACAGGTGCAACGTCTAAATAAGAAAGTGCCCGCAAGCAACAAGGCAAAGGACGAGATGAAAAAATTGCGAAAAAATAAAGTAAGAAATAAAATCCTGGCGTGGTCCGAGTCAAAGCAACCTGCAAGAAATAGGCAAAATCCAAAATCTCGAATATCTGAAGTCCGATTAAAAACGAGATAAATCTTAAATTGAGCTGTTTAATGCACTTTCGGAGCTTTTTAAAGAACAGTTTTCAACCATGTGTTTTTTGGACGAAAAATAGTATGGTCTTTGAGATTTTCGGCGGCAGTCTTGTCATTTCATGAAGACGCACGCCACGGAGACACGACACGAGCGGACGCCACAAACCAGCAAACGCGAGGCGACGAGGGCTGTGCGAGAGACAATACCTGGGCAACCTCGCTAGGGCGGACAGTCTCTCACCAAGGAAGCCCCCCTCCCCGTCTACCCTCAAGGTTAGCAGACAGGCCTCCACGTATTGGGTGTCGGAGATAGGAGATCACCACCCTCAAAACCCTCTAAAACGCTCCAAAATCAAACAAACAAATTTGGTTGCTTTGCCCCTGCCTCGGCCCGCCAGAGAGCGAGAGAGATAAAGTTGAGAGACGAGAGTCATCGAGATACAAAAGAGCAATCACTTTTTTCTCGTCCAGCTTCCCACCCCGAACCAGGGCGCGACTCCTCTGGGTCGTGCGGTAAATGAGTTGAGGGAGCATGCCACCAGTAGCCTTCGGCGACGACACGGATCCGAGACGCTGGGGTTTCCAGGCCGACAGCGCCGCCGGCGACGCAGTGGTAGGAGCCCTGCATTGGCCGAGCTCTGCCCCGCTCGGCGTAGGAGTTGGGTTCGTCGCATTGGATAAATCAGACGCATACACAACCGG
Organism: Macrocystis pyrifera; assembly: GCA_031763025.1. NCBI lineage: Eukaryota > Phaeophyceae > Laminariales > Laminariaceae > Macrocystis > Macrocystis pyrifera. The sequence continues at coordinate 2,521,788 of JASSKH010000006.1, forward strand.
TGCCCCCCACACACACGGCGGGCTTGGAAGCACCTCGAGGCTGGCGATAGACGAGTCTCAGCGCGTACCATCCGCGTTCCGTGGTGGTGGCTCCGACGATTTCGGGAGCCCTGGGCCACGTCCGATGGACCCGAGGATTGTTGTTGACTCAAATGGCTTAGGGGGCAGCGGCGGCGGCGGCGGCAGCGGTGGGCTCGGCAGCGGTGGTGGTAGCAGCGGCGCAGGCGGCGGTGCGGGAGGAGGGAGGTCTCTATCCCGCCAGGGCTCTCCGTTTGCGAGCGCGTTCGACCCGTCTTCGCAGCAGCAGCAGCAGCAGCAGCAGCATTTAGGATCGGTCGACGGCCCGCCAGGCGGCGGTGGCGGTGGTGGGGCAGGAGGGGCCGCAGCAGGAACAGTAGCAGCGACCTTTGGTGGGGTTGCCAGAATGTCGCCGCAAGGCGGGGGGGGACAAGCGGGCCAATCAATGCATATGGGCTCAGCGCAGCAGCCTCCTCGTCCTGCCGCCCCACCTAGGCATCGACCCATCTTTGATGACCAGCCCGGGCTGCCCCCGACAGGGGAGCACTCGATGCCCCCCCCGCAAGGTATCGATGCTCTCAGCCAGTCTTCCGAGGGTGGCGGTGGAGTCATGATGAACAGCAGCGGACTCGGGTTGGGGTTGAGCGGTGGTGGCGGTCGAGGCGGCGGGGGGGGAGGGGGGGGCATGGGAGGGCAACAACACCACCAACAACAGCAGCAGCAGCAGCAGCAGCAACAACAGGCAGGCATTGCTCTCGGATCAGGAGGAGCGCCGCCTCTGTCATGGCATGCCCAAACCCCAGCAGCAGCAGCAGCAGCAGCAGCAACAACAACACCAACAGCAACACCATCATCATTCCCAGCAGCAGCAGCAACACCGACAGCAACATCAGCAGCAGCAGCAGCAGCAGCATATGCGGGGGCCCGGCGGCGGCTCAAGTTCCGGCGGCCGCCTGAGTGCTTCCGAGGGAATGGGGCGCAGAATCACAGGCAGTGGCGGTAGCAGCGGCGGCGGTGGCGGCGGCGGACCTGCGGGCGGCGGCGGGCCAGGCCAGGGACCGGGCTCAGGCGGCCCAGGCAGCAGCAACAGCAGCAGCAACAGCCCATGGCCGGGAGGAGCAGCCTCCGGCGAGGACCCGATGTCTATGGCTTTAGCTTCCGTTCCTCAGGGTGCCAGCGGGCTCCCGGCCTCTGCTGTGCCCACGGTGCTTGAGCGCTTCCCGGGGTTCGTGCGGTGCGTGATGGACATCGCGCCGGAGGTGGTCGGCTGGGTTATCGGGAGGAGCGGGGCGCACATCAAGGAAATGAAGGTGCGGTAGGCTTGGTTCTGAGATTTTTTTTTCATTCACGTGTGATGTACAAAATCACAGCAGCATGACACGACGTTATCATGCTTACTACCCCTCGTATTTTTTATATGCATGTGCGGTGCATAATAATGCGGTATGTATTATATGCGAGTAGTCTGATTGCGTTTGTGCGCGGAGATATATTTGTGGGCTGCCGACTGGGATAAAATGTCCAGGGGGCTTTTTCTGTGGAGTGGCGGTGGTCATGGCGACGGCCGCTTGCGGCTGAAGAGTGCAGCGAAGCGACTCCGAAATACTTGTGTGGGCGGGAGGGGGACCGCGATATGTACGGCCGACTTTTCTTTGTAACACGGCAGGAGCAGCGGCTTCGGCCGCGGCTGGGGCACTCCATTTATTTGCCAGGATTTTTGGTGCACCTTGTTCTCCATGTTTTTTGGTCTTTTCTGTACATGTTGGTTTTTCATCTGTCGGTGCTGCTCTTTTATGCTGGTATTCTGCTTTTTCTGTTTTTTTTTTTTTAATTGCTGTACGAGTACGTATCAAGACTCGAGGCTGCCACGGTTCGTACGTGTATACTCGTACTGGTATTTATTTTATTTTTACTTGCGAATGCTCCCGCAGAAAAGCGGAGCGCATCGAGTTCATTAGCTTTGTACTTGTCTGAGCTTGTAATTGTTTCAAGTTACTGAACAAGCATAACCGCCGTCGACATAAAGTCAACTAACTCGAGGGTTTAATTCATTTTGTCATTGTTTGTATCCATTTTAAAGGTTGAGTCCGATTTAATGATGGCCGCAACGGCTTTATTTTCGAGACCCGATATTTTACTATTTTTTCTATTTTCATTCGTCGTCCAGGTTTTCCATTTTTCTCTTTTACGACCCGTATCCCGTATGAGGTACCGGAATGAGGTACGGGTACGTACGTACCCCCTAAAGGACATAATGTCCGCATTCATTCCCGACGCTTTTAGCTGAATTGTAGTCGGTAATGGGTCTCATACGTACCGTATTTTTTTACCTCGTATACGAGCAGAGCTGCAGTGTGTCCGTTGCAGTGTGCCTGAACTTGTACTATTAATAGTGTGATGAGTTTGATTTTTTTCGTGTGCGGCAGCAGTTCACAGCGCAAAAGGATGGGCGTGTGGTTGAGTAAGAGACCGGTTGTTGCGGCGCGAGGGATGCATGTGGCTGCGCGCGGCCAGAAAGTCCTTCTGGGCTGTCGATTTGCCGTTTCTGTAGATCCAACCATGCTATGAATATGTGCAACCATGGAGCGGATAACGGCCGCTTCCTCTTGTTTTTGAACGCGTTTCAGCTCGTGCATTATGTTGTTTCGTAAGGACGCTCTCCTCGAAAGCTCTCGCTCCACGCACGCGCTGGCTGGATGGCTGTTTTCGCATTCTTTTTGCTTTTTCGAAGTTCCTTGGACAGGTGGACAGGTGATAGTTCCACTGCTGTCATGCAGTCTTGTCATCTTGTCGCTAATAGCGTGGAGCATTTGCTGGAAAGTTTGGGACCAGTCTCCGCGCGGAATTGATGATACGAGTTATTTATATATATATATATATATATATATTTAAAAATTATTATAGTATTCTTCCAGCAGTTACATTAGTAGATACCAGGTACCTGGTACTTGGTAGTATTGTTTATTTATTTTTTTCGGATGGATGACACACGATGCACAAACAAACACCGCCCGCGCTTGGTTGTTGGTCGTAGTTCCTTCCCCCTTCCCACCAACACGGAACTCGGAAAAGGAACATCGAAGTTCCGATCGACGCGGGGATAAACCAGACAAGTAAATGAATAGACTTGACTCGAGACTCGCCGCGGCACGGCACCGAACCTATCTACCAGGTATCTATCAGTCTATCTGCACAATCTGCACGTGAAGAAGCGTTTGTTGTCCTTGTTGTCCTTGTAGAACCGCTGTCCCGTGTTGGGGACAAACAAGTCAAATTTCAAGTATTACGGGGGGCCGTAGTAAATAGGACCTACGGTACACACAAAAACCTACATATTAACCCATTTTTTACCAACAATATTTGGTCTTATTTACTATGGCCCCTCGTAATAGTTTGTCCCCGAAACGGGACTGCGGTTCTAAAGGGGTCAACTATATTAACGGTAACAAATTAGTATTGTTATTATTAATAATAACTGAGGCACTCCTCTCCCTCAAGCTTGGAAGATTACCTTTTGCTTTTACGTTATACTTGAAACTACGCGATAAAACACCTCCCTGCGCACAAAATTTGGGAGCTGATTTTCTCGACGATAGGGATGGGGGCCACCGCCGAACGGTGCATGCGTGCGTCCCTTTTTGAGAAGATGTTCCCGAAGCCGTCCGTCGTCGTGGGATGTGTGTGCGTGACCCCCTTGCTTCGGAGAATTTTGGCTCAGAATTTTTTCCCGAAAGGAGGTGTGCGCGTTGTATCATACGTACTTACCACTTTGGCCGTAAATATAGAGACCGCTTCGTCTTCATATTGATGTCTAAACGCACCTTGTATTTCAGCCCTGAGAGGTAACGGTCGCATCATTTTTGGCGCAAAGGTTACCAGCCGTAGATTTTATCAACAGTTACCGATACTAATTTCAAGTAGTTTATCCCGAAAAAAGGTGGGTCCAAAAACCCTTCCTGTAGAAAGTATTGATACTATGATAGTATTAATAGTAAGCACTACTACTGTACATGCCTTGACTGCTATATAACCCCAGCAGCAAAAATTTGAGTGAGTAGCTCTCGACAACGTACTGCTGTTGTATGTTTTTGCGTTGCTTGACATGCCTCCTAACGTCTTTGGGGGGAGGGGGATGCAACAGCCCTACTGCTGCTACACTGCTGTACATATCATACAGCAGCAGCGTTTTTATTTTTATTTTTTTTGTTCGGGTTTTTGCCAAAATCCGGTACACACCTGTTCCATTTGAGCCCAAAACAAGTCGTATCCTGAAACCAAGTAAAAAAGCACACGCCACGAGTGTTTGTGGCCGTGAGAAATCACTAACCTTGTCTTTATTTTCACCTGGGCATGTAAGGGTGTGGCCCCGAAAATCTGAATTGATTGATTTGTTTTGTCTAGGGCATAGGCACCACGGCCTCCACTTTGACATGTAGAGGGTCACGGGAGTACTTATTTCGCCACGGCCTGGCGCCTCCACTCCGTTGCTAGCTCTCGGCGATCCCTCGCGGAACCGTCTGCTCAACTCGAAGTTACGTGCATTGCCAAACCTGAGGCCACCTCGACGCGGGGTGGGGCAGACGGACTGCCCTGTGCCCACGATGCTTTACACCAACAAGAGCAGTACACATCATTTCGAACCCATAAAAGCCGCGATCGGACTATGTATGACACAGCTCGCAAATATGTGTTTGGACGAAATGATCGATGTCACAGGTGCTGTTTTTCGAAGTTGTATATCAAGTGAAAGCACATAGTACCAGGTACGCCCCAAGGACGAAAATAGTGAAATCACCGTACGTTTGTATATACCTGTAGATATGTAAGTCCGTGCATTTTTTTTTTTTTTTTTTTTTTTTTTTATCTTTACTTTTACTTTCCAGCCCACTCGTAGGAGGTTTTACCCTCGACGAACTTCTGGACAAGCCGTGGTCACAGGTGTCGTCCCTTCTCCCCCCCGGTACGTGCCTTTATTTTTTGTCGCGCATAGGGTTCAGCATTCCCACTGCTCGTCGATTTTCATCGAATGTAGCCAACTCACGCTTTCGCGCTTTCCGCTTGTCAATTTTTTATGCAAGAAAAAGTCCCTATGAGCATGCACTCGGTGGGACTTGAACCCACGAAATTGATCTTGACAGGCACGCGGACCACCTACCAAGCCACCGGGGACGCCGGTACTACATTTAGATTTGATCATTGCCACCCAGGGACAGTAAACCGCACTACTCAAGAGAAGAAACATTGGACGTATGTCCTCTCTGATTGGCTGAAAAACAGGCTGACACAGTCAAAAGCTACAGGGTAGACAAATCAAAAAGTACCTGATCAGTTTCTAGCCAAAAAGAGGTACAAAGTACGATGCAAGGCTGGCCAATGGCAGGGCTCCTGGCGTGTGATTTGTACTTGGTTTTAGTGTTGAACTGGTTTTGGCACAAAAGTGACAAGGTATACCTAATATTGGCAGAAACCCTTTTTTTTTTTTTTTTTTGGGAGATATCGGAGGTGGAAGAACTCGCCGCGCTTCATCAAAAAATGTTTTCAAGGGATGGATGATGGTGATTGGTTGATGATGGTGACTGGGATGATGCTGATTGGGTACTTACTAGTGGGGTACGGTACTTGCCGTGATGATGGCTGCGAGCTGCAAGAGACTTTCGAACCTTCGCTCGCTCGCACGGGATATCATAACCTGTAGCGTATAACACCGAGTTAATCTCACATTACAGCAGTAGATCGCATATCAGACAGATGACCATCTACCAGTACTGCTGTAGGTACGTACGTAGGTCCTCTGTAATAGGTCATCGGAACCTGACGTTCTGAGGTGCTGTGCAGGATCTGAACGGTGAGGGAAAAAGTCCTTGTAAGTATATCGCGCAAACTGTTTTTACGGTTCCCACCCGGCACTGCTGTGAGCTAGATCACGCAGTTGAAGAATCTCTTTTTGCCCTGAAAAATCGACAGCTGCGGTAGATGAGTAGATCACGCGGTGGGAATCATGATGTGTGTAGATGATGTGTGCGATGGGTGCAATAGGTTCATTCTGTTCATCAGCGTCATGATGGTTTTATACATAGCCCGTGGTCATCAAACAAGGCACTATTATTAGGCGTCGACCAGGTATTCAATAAATGGTGGAATACAGGCGTTTGCTGCAGCAGTCGATGTATTAAAAACCAAGCCATCAAAAAAAAAAAAAAAAATCAATCGAGGCACGAAAGGGACGATCGCCTCTTTGAAGACCTTGTGTATCGTACATACCTGGTTCCTGGTTCAGCGGGTATTGTCACTCTCGCAAGAAACCTGAAGTCGGATGTTGGATGTTGAGCTAACGTCCCTCCATCGTCATTCTGCCAGAGAGGGGGGTAGATTTCCCCTGATTTATTTAGTTTTTTCATGCCGTTTATTTTTTCGTCCTTCTTTTCGCTCTCCCTCATAGTTAATTTTCGTATATCAAGAACAGGGGTCACATATAGCAGTGGGCTCTTCTCCCCCCCCTCGCCACCACCTACGAGTACGGTATGTGCCTTGCTTTTTTAGTCGCGAGAATAGTTGAGCAACTCTCTCCCCTCGTCGACTCGCGTCGAATTGTGCCTGATGTCCCTACCCACTGCTGTACAGCAGGCGCTGTTGACAGTTCCGTGCCATTTGAGAAGATAGAACTCGATGCGGAGAATTTATAACCCACATCAAAGCTATCAATGCGCTATTCGAGGTTAGGCGCTAGACCACGAGAGCAAATTTACAGGTACGTATGCTTTCATACGAGAACGTCGTACTCGTACAGACATGCCGGTATTATGATCTATTACGGGGGGCCATAGTAAGTAGGACCAAATATTGTTGGTAAAAATAGGTAAAATATATAGGCTTTTGTCTGTACCGTAGGTCCTATATACTACGGTCCCTCGTAGTAGATACCGTACCACGGACATACCGTATCGTATCTATACATCCGCTCATCCATCCATTTGATACATATCTCTCCAGGCAAGAATAGTATATCGTATTATAATAATAGTACGGCACATGGTGTTTGTGAGAACTCTTGTGTCTTGGTATTTTGTAGGTACCTGGTGTAATACTTAATGCAAGTACCCCCCCCCCCCCCCCCCCCCCCCCGCCCTTCCTTTCTCGAAGGCCAAAGTACGTAAAGCTTCATTTTGGCTCCCTCAAAAGTTTGAAAACGAATTTGGCGATGTTTCTGGTTTCCTCAGGACTGGGTGAGTTTTGCCCTCGACCAACCGCCGCAAGGTTCACGGACCGGCCGTCCTTTGTTCAAAGAGTGGGCCTTGTAGCTGCTGTGGCGATCCCGTGTGTGCCCCCCCCCCCCCCCCTCTTCCCCAGCAAGTCAGATACAAACCTGCGTAACTCCGCAAATTTCCGCCCCAACTATTGTAACTGTCACACCTAGTATCCAGTCGGCGACTTAATGCCAGCCCACTCACAGCTCTCTTGGTTTTGGTCCCCCGCATGGGACTTGGGCCATGCGTGACGTGAGCACACACCCCTCCCCCCTCCCCCAGTGCTGTGATGACTCAGGCCGATCAAAGGATTTTCCGGCGGGAGATGCGTGTGCACTCGCACCGGCGGGCTGGCACAGCGGTTACGGATACGTTTTTGTTTCCTGCTTTTGGGTCGCTCCCGGCAATAGCTCCCCCCCCCCCCCTCCCCCCCCTCCCCTCATGGTTGGTTGCCGCGCTATGAATTCCCGGCTGCCGGCAGGAGTGATTCGCGCTGTTTATACGTGTTGGCATCTTGTTATAAGTCTAACCTATCGTACTGGAGGCTAAACTATGGAAGTTCCTACCGCAATTTCCTTTTTTGTTTCTCCCCGATAAACGAGGTGCAGTTAGTTGTACATGACGTGGAGGGACCAACCAGCAAGTCCAAGGGATCGAGGCTTGGGAATCAACCCTCCGATTTCAACCCTTGCTGTTTTTTGTTTGTATAATTGTCTTTTGGTCGTATATAGTGGGTTGCTGCTGTCTTTCCTGCAAGCGGCATGCGTCCCGTTGTACAGCGGGGGCCATAGTATATAGGACCAAATAGTGTTGGTAAAAATATGTAGATATATGGGTGTTTGTGTGTAGCGTAGGTCCTATTAACTATGGTCCTCCGTAATAGTGCCCTTTTTGGATGGGGCCCATGCCTCCCGTGGGGGAGAGGGTGCGTGTGTAAATATGTTCCCGCCCCGCCCCTCCCTCCCTCCCTCCCATGTGTTGCATGGTTAGTAACGCCTTGCTTCCTTGGCCTTGCCGCCCCCCCCCACGTTGTTGCCGCTACACGAACGAGTCAACTCTATTTTTGAGCAGTTTGTCCCCCAAAACAAAACGTGGGGTTTTTTTTTTTACTCGGCGGCTTTTTTTTATCCATTTTAACCGGTGCTGCTTTCTGTCTCCTCCATTTCTGCTTCTTTTGGTCCTCATCATGCTCCTAGCATTTGCTGTGTCGGCTTGTCCACCTCGCGCTTTTGTGCGACCACTGCTGTGCAAGGAGTCGGCTTTGCTGCACCCTGAACCGACCCGATCCGTGCTGACGGCACCCCAACCCCAGCCCAAGTCAACAGGGGCATCACGTAACTCGGCGGCTTAGAATAATGCTTTTTACCTTTCGCCACTGCTACTGTCTCCTCCCCCTCCTCGTCCTCCTCATCCTCCTCGTGCTCCTCCTACTCCTCCTGCATTGAAATTTGAAACCTTGAACGCGGCAGCATCGGAGCGGCTGCGGCATGTGGGTCGACCAGAAAGACCTCAAGCTTTACATCACTGGAGCCGACATGCCGCGCATACACGCGGCCGCTAGACTTGTCGGAGACCTCATCTCGAAAGCCCCGGTCAACGTTAACAGCGCCGGAGTAGAAGATGAGGTGAGGGAACGTATGATAGCAGGAGTTTGGTATTTGTGACGTTTTTTTTTTTTTTTTTTTTTAGCCCCGCTTACGTGACGTTTGGGGCCAATTTAATCGAGTTTTTTTGTTGTTGGGGGGGGGGCATTAAAGCGATTAGAAACGTTAACAACGACGGCGTAAGGGAGACGGCAGCATGATAACGGTGCTTGTTGACGTTTTTTTTTTTCGAGGCCCGTTGAAGCGACTATGGGGGCCTTTCAAGCAATTGCAAACGTTCGCTGCGCCAGAGTGGATAAGTGAGGTGAAAACAGCAGTATCGGTATCATACCTGGTCGGTAGATGTACATTTTTTTTTACGCTTTGGGGGCCCATTTAAGCAGCTGTTCGGGGACCACTTTGGAGCGATTGTTGAGTGCCTTTGAGCGATTTTGAGGCCGGTTTGAAGCTATTACGAACGTCCAAGTAAGAGCGCCGGAGTGAAGGATGAGGCGAGAACATCACTGTTAATTGTTGCGTACCAATATACCCCATTTAACGCACAAGGTTAACCAACACACCCCCTTCTGGGTTAGATGTCGATCTGAGAGAGTGCAATACACCCAACGCGATGCATGCGTCTATATATGTCAAGATCTTGACGAACTCGTCCAATACCCACAGGGGCCGTATGATATTTTTTCTATGTAAACACGAGTCTCGTCAGATTATTTTCAGTAGTCCCGCACTTTTTCAGACCCTGCTCCAATACTTGGGACCTGAGCCCTTCCGCTCCGATCTGTGTGTATTTCGGCTCTTGCCGGGCCCACCAAGCACCCCACGCCTCGGCCAGAAGTAGGACTCGATGATCTAGATTTTTCAGGGAAGATATATTGACTGATCGGAATGATCTGTATATCTATGAATAGCTCATGTTGCTGGGTGGGAGCTGTATACTCTGCATGATCGGTTGATTGTAGGACATATTTCCTGGGTCGGGTCGGCATACAATACTGCCCAGCAGATCCTTGCACAGCCATCTCATAGCGGCAGCGTTTATGGTCTGGGTGAACTAAATCGTGATGCTGCAGGGGGGGTTTCGTGCAAAGTGTCCCGCGCAGCGCAACTTTAGATGAACCATAAGACCGTAAGCGGGGTTTCCATCTGAGCGGCAAAAGCAAAAACGAGAAAGAACGTTCAAGAATATTAAATTTTGTGTCCGACCTGTGGTTTTCAGCCACAGGCTCGTCGTGTCTACAGGCAAGTTTCGGCAATTTTCGTTGCGTATACCCCCCCCCCCCCCCCCCCCCCCCCCCCCCCCCTGCCCTTGTTTTGAAAGAAGACCGGCTCGGGAATTCACCGCATGGGATGTGCATGTATGTGCACGCTATATATACTACCCCCGCTACTACCTTCGACGTAGTTGTATACTGCTGTATATAGCTGTGGTGATGAGGTATGATGGTGTGAGAAGTAAGTACAGCAGTAGTACTGCTTTTTGTACCTGGTGATGATGATGTTGGTGTTCTGATGGTAAGAGTTGCTGTTGTCTGCCGTTTATTCTACCGAATGACTTCCAGTTACCGCTTGCCGCTCTGTATGGATACTGGATACCACGATAGATGCACACAAGTGCGCTGTACGTACGTACGTACGTACGCAGAGGTGTTGGAGTTTATCGCTTTCTTCATGATGTTACCAAGTGGTCGCTTTTTTTTTTTTCTGCAATGCCAGGAGCAAAGGCGGACAACGGTATAGAGTGTGTACAATGTCCGTAATGTCCGTGTTCACACACATGCTGGAAAGTAAAAGTGAGTGATAAAAAAAATATATATAAATGTATATATACCTGGTATATACCTGGTATATATTGTGTATCCTCCCCCGAGCTCCACCGCTGTCGGCTTTTGTTCCCCTCTTCGAGACACGTACAGCAGTAGTGAGCGCGATCGAAGTTATGACACAGCTCGCGAAGTTGAGTTGCAACGAAATCGTTGATCTCACAGCTATCGTTATTTGTTGCTATTAATACCCATGGTATTAAATAGTACAATACCTGAGTTATGTGTGGTGTTTTTTTTTACGTCATGCCTTTGGTTGATTTTTTTTTTTTAGTCGTCGACATCCAGCACACGCCGGTGTCTGTGCTGACTCCTAGCGAGATGTATGCTCTGCTGTGGTCACACAACTTGGACAAGGAGGTAGATATACTGCTGTACATTCTAGCGTAGTCGGGAGAGTAGGCAATGGTATGCCCATGCCATCGTAATGGATAGGACGAGCAGAACGTACACAAGCCATCAACCCAAATGCATCGGAAGAAAGAAAAACGAAACACAAACGGAGACCCTCGAAGACCTACCCCCCCCCCCCCCCCACTTACGTTTATACGACTACGGCCATGCGTGACATCGAGTACACCCTCCCCCCCCCCCCCCACCCCCCCCGACCCGTCGCGTATACAGAGTACATTACACCTCCAATTGTCGGTTTCACCTTGTTTTCAATGTGTTTTTTTGGGTTGATCTCTCTTTTGCTTGTTTCCCTCGAGAGAGAGGTCGTCATGATGTGTTCCAGCATGTTTTTGGTTTGGTGAACAGCCAGCAGCCGGGCGGCGAACTTGCATGTGTGTCTCCCCGTTTTGTTGCGTCATGTTTAGGCAGCCAAAAGGCTCCATCCGACACAATGTAGTGTTATAACCCCAGCCCCAAGAGCACTCGTACGGACACACCCGGTGACGAAGAAAGACGTTTTTCCGCGAGTGCGTGAGGGTGCCTGTTTTCATGTTTTCATGTTCGTCCGTATGCACGACTATCACGTGCGCAGGCAGCAGCCAGCTCCCAACACGTCGACGGTGTTAAAATGTTTTGGTGATTGATGGCCACATGCGCCCACCGATATCTTCTTGTGTGCGCTGCTTGCTGTACATCGAATATGGTACACGCCTGTTCCTTAAACGTTCGACATCAAACCGTTCTTTTTTTTTTTTTTCCACCAATCGACGTCCAGCACGTCCAGCGTCTTGTGCTGATTCTTTTGTGTTTGTGTCCGGGGATGAGGGGGGTAGACAGGCCGAAAAGGGCGGCGTGTTGAAGGTCTGGGCGAGAGGTCTTTCGGTAGACACGCCGCTCGACGTTTTTGTACCATGCCCAGTCGTGGAGGGGAAATCAGACTTGAAATTCTTCTGAGAGGGTGTGTTGTATTATCACTTGGTGTGCTATCTCACCACGCACCTGTGTTGCACTCGCTTTCTACGGGCAAGAGATGACAACCACCGCAAAAATACAGCGGTCTCGGAAGTCTCGAGCATGATTCGCTTGCTATCCCCTGGTGGTGTTTCAGCTCTCCGTCCGAAATATACTGCGTGTTCAGCTTGCTAGCTCTCTCCATGCGAATCTATTGCCTGTACGAGTAGACGCAAGAGCCCGCTTCCGGCGCGTGGAGCGTGCCTGTCGTATTACATAAAAGCTGGTATTTGTGGTACGAGCGTACCGAGTAGACCTTTTTTTGTTTCGCCAAGCGCGTAATTCTGGAATTTGTTTCATGCCCGCACTAACTACTCGTAGCGAAGATGGAGCTTTCATGTTCTCACCGCGGCTCTGTACGTAGGGTAAAAAGAGGGCACGCCCGCAGCGGAGGACAGTAGGCGAACACAGCAATGTTGACCCTCTCCGGGGAAGGCTTGAAGATAAGAAAATTGGCGATACTCTCGAGCGAATACAGCAGCAGCAGCAGCAGCAGCAGCAGCAGCCACTGCGTAAGTGGTGCGTTGTGTTGCGGCCGCTGACGCTGTTAAGTCAGACGGTCGACAGCGCTAATATTATTGTCGTTAGTTTTTGGTGGGTATCGGGAGGGGGAAGGGCGGTAAGATGGGATTACATGGGGCAAAAAGCCTGCAGGGCTATTTTTTTTTTCGTCTCCCTTTTGCATTACGAGAGTATAGTATGATACCACCTCGCGCCAAGTACACACAAATATGACTCCGCACTCTCTTCATTTTAATTTAACGTGGTGCGTGCGCACTTGTGTACGTACGTGACGTACCGTAACGTGAACGTACAGAGTAATATCATACCTGGTACTTGATTTTTTAAATTTTTTTGTTTCGTACCTGGTATTACGGGGGTCCATAGTTAACGGGACCAAATTTTGTCAGTAAAAACAGGTAAATATATAGGGTTGTATGTATACCCACAGTCCTATTAACTATGGACCCCCGTATTAGTTCATTCAGTTCATTACTGCTCTGTCTTTGTTGCCGTTGGGGCGCCCGAACTTGAAAAATAAATTACAGAAGCAGTAGAACGCAAGTTTTTTCTCTTCTTTTTCTTCTTCTTTTTTTTGTTTTTTTTCGTTGCGATCGCCCAAGAGCAGAACATTCCCTTGCTCGTTGTCTTCGGTCCTGTCGTCCTTGAACCACGTCTGGAACATGCATGTCTCTTTGCCTGCTGACAACTGCCAGTAAACCTCTGAAACCATCGTTCGTATTTCGCAAGTATGGTATCGTAAGAGGCGTGTGGGTCGTGCATGCATTGTGTGTGCGCGCCACGAAGTTTTTTTTTTTCGTTCGTTTGTTCCCCCCTTTTCGGCCGCAACTGTTGTGATTGGTGTGCCTTGCCCTCACGAACTATGGTATTGATATGCCTTTTTGCCCTCGCAAAAGGTTCGGTATGACTTGCCCTCACAAAGTACGATGTTGTTGTGATGTTCTGACATGAACTCATGGCCAAATTCTACTCCCCGGTCACGAACAGAGTGTTCAAGCCCTAATAATAGGAAGGTCCGGAACACTGCTGTGAAAAAACAAAGCCAAAAGCTTGGCCGGGGAAGCACACGATGCTTTTTCCCACCTAATTGCACACGAGACGAAGGAGGCGCTCAAGAAGAAACCAATGCGTCGTACGTACGTTTTCCCGGAGTACGGGGGGCCCCATCTCTCGAACGTGCTACTACCAGTGTACACGCACTCGTACCCAGAGATGTGTCACGAATGAGACAAGACGATCACTTCATCACTTTCGTTCACCCCTTTCCGGCTATATAAAGTAGACTTGGTTCAACCTTGCCTTTCATTTTCCTTGGCCCATATACACCGAAACCGAAACTATTTGGTTTTGCTCGTACAGGTTGTTTATCGTGTGGAATGCTCGGCCGTACATCCTCGTGGACGGCGCAGGTTTTTTCCCATGTAGCTTGGAATGTCCTCTCGCACCTCTCGCTCGTGTACATACGTGTATAACACCCTCGGTCTGCGTGTCGTCTCTCCCTCCGTTCTTATTCTTGGTCGTATTCTTTTCGTGGTGGTGTTGTCTCTGTATGTATAATGTCACGGGGGGCCATAGTAAACAGGACCTACGGTACACACAAGAACCTATATATTGATATATTTTTTCCACCAATATTTGGTTCTGTTTACTATAGCCTCCCGTAATAGCTCGTTCTTTTGAAGTGTCTGCCACGTCCCTCTTACAATGAGGCACTACATTTTTTATTTTTTTCGTTTCGGTTCGGTTCGATTTTTGTTTCTTGTTTCTCTCCCGTTTTCTCTCCTTCGTAGAATGTGTGTGCCGTCCCTGTCGTATGCAGTGCGATGACATGGCGTTGCATTGCCTGCTCTGATTACTGCGTGGCAAATCTGGTGTCTCTGCTGTGGCGTAGTGTTGTGACCACAGAGCTTTTATCTCTGTATAGGATTGAAGAAGAGGCTCGGGTACTGGTGGTGCTGGATGTCGACGGATAGAAAAAACGGTTTAATGTGAAGGAACACCCCCATAGTTGGCTGGTATCATACTAGACACTTCATTCAGCAGTACAGACGTTTGGTTCCCTTGACTGACCTCACTGCCCACGACCGCGTCTCCTACACTAAAATGATGAGGATTTGAAGAAATGGAGAAATGGGCAAGAATGTCAGAATTGAAGATCCGCTGTTTGCCGCGTCAAAATAACACGGGAGGTTGATGGTCTAGCACATGTTGGAATATCCAGGGGAGTCCTCGGCCTACGTGTTGCATATGCCTTATATTAGTCAGTGGTTCGAGACAGACGTCCTGCGTCTTCATATGATGCAACAAGAAAAGGCACGATTGCAGAAGGAGCACGTACCAGCAATTTGGTCGAAAAAGTGCGGCTCCACTCCTGGCCAAACAACCGCAACCTGGCGTGGCAAGCGTCAAACACACGCCGTAGTTTTGCGCACCCACCCACCCTTGTCTATGATTAGCCCCCTTGACTGACTTGAGTGCGGCCCCCTCTCGCCCCCCCTATACTGCCGAAAGCGTCATATGTCCTGCTCTTGCTGCTGTTAGTTTTTCGAGTGGTTTGTCCTATAAATCCATGGAGTGCAATCCCGAAAGTATTTTGTTGCTCTACTTCCAGGGCTGCGGTCCCATTTGGGGGGCTAAAAGTACTTGCAGCAGTAGGATTTGAGTGCTCGTGCCCTCAACGGAGTGCAGCCCCAAAAGAGATACAAGTGACCCATCTTCTTGTTAATGGTTCAGTACTGTTGTGTATTGCCCTACCGTATCAATAACAATGTATCGCCGTAATAGCATATATGATTGTAATTAACAAGTGTTCAGTCCTCACGACGGAATTCCAGTCCCGAAAAAGTTTTTACTTCACCAGCGAGGTTGCATTCCCAGAGGGGTTTTGAGGCGAAGAGCGAGGCCTTGTCGCTTTTGCCGCGCCTGGAAAGGTCTGCTTTTATGTATAGCATGTGGCAGGGGGGGGGACGGGGGTGGGGGGGGGGTGGAGCGTATAGCGTATTTCCAATAGTGTCCTATTCGTATCATGGTACAAGCAGAAGCGCTGGCTCGTTTTTTTGCCTCCCGACCCCCGCTCCTCTTTTATGTGAACCTGTGCACTTTCGCTGTTGATCTCCCGCCTTTCTGTGGGCTTATTGTTTGCACGTTGAAGCACTGTGAATACGAGTAGACACTGGTTGGCGGCTCCTCTTCATCCGAACGTACGCGCTTTGGCTGTTGATTTTTTCGCCTTCCTGTGACTTTGAACTATTTGTACGTTCGATCGCGTACTATTACGGGGGGGCACAGTAAATTGGACCAAAATATTGTTCAAGTGAAAATATACGGAAATATATATAGGTTTTTGTATGTACCGTGAGTCCTATTTACTATGCCCCCCCCGTAATTCGTATGCTGTTGCCTGTTGTTTCGGCGACGTTTGCGGCTGCCTCGTGCCTCGGGGGTGTTGTTCCACGTCTCGGTTTTGTACTCTCTGTAGCACTTGGACGGTGTTTTTTTTTTTTTTTTTTGCAACCGCCGCGGAGAATGAATGTTAAATGTTTTGTGCCGCCATACTTTTTATGGTGGTATTTTACGGGGACCATCTTAAGTGGGACCCGATATTGTTGGTAAAAATGGGTAAATGTTTCGGTTTTCGTGTGTACCGTGGGTCCTATTTACTATGGTGCCCCCGCAATAGGTGCTGGCGAAGAGCGTGTAATAGGTGCGGTTATCAGCTTCTGGTGCCGTATTGCTGCCAACAACGCAAGGTGATGCACCCACTGGGATGAATTTCGGAGACATGTCACTCCACATGTACGAAGGAGATGCACGAAGGAGGGGGGTGGGGACACGCATAAAAGAAAACGGTGGCTTTGGAAATTTCTCGTCGAGGCAAAACTCCCTGACGCGTTGTTCGGCGTCGGCTGAAAAAAACTCTCTCCCCGTTGCCCTGAAAAAACAAGATGTCAAGCGTGAAAAATTTTCCGAGAGGCTTTGCGTAAAACTTGATGCTTGCGGTGTTGATTTCGTACGGTGTTTGGGGGTCTTAATTTCTACCTTGTGTTGGACTGCTGGAAAGTGGCCCAGCACCTCACGGGGCAGCTGGCTTGCTCAATACCTTTTACTTGCAGCTGGTACAACACGCACGTACACCGGTGTACTATTCTGTCCGTAGCTGGCGAGAGTTGTTTTTATGGCCGTCATTAAGAAAGCGTTTGGGGTGTTCTCCGAAGGGTGAAACGTCTTTTGATATTTCCGGACACCGTCGTATACCTCACGGAGCCCTGGCGCTGGCTGTTGCTGCTCGGAATAATGCCCTAGACCTTGGGCTATTACGGGGACCATAGTAAATAGGACCAAATATTGTTAGTAAAAATAGATAAATACATGGGTTTTTGTATTGTTAGTAAAAATAGATAAATACATACCAGGTAGGTTTTTATGTATACCATAGGTCCTGATCACCATCGACCCCCGTAAATAGCTTGACCTGATGATACCATTGCACATGGTGCAAAAGCTCGTGTGTATCACGCAAGACGGCGTACCCCCCCCGGGCGGGTTCACCGGGGGCGCAGGCAGGCAATGAAAATGGTGGCTCTGAAAGAAATTTGAAACAAGATGTTTCCATATATATATATATATATATATAGACGCATCTCTCGGCGTTTGCGCCTTCCCATTGTCGAGAAAATTGGCCCTGAAATTCGTCTGGGGGGTGTGTGTTGTCATGCGTGTTAATATACGCGATTACATCTTCAAAAGGAAGATGACGATACCGCAGGTTTTGTTTGGGTGACCGTCCTTCTGATACGCCAGCGGTGGCACCGTGGTATGCACTGGAAGACCACCCCCCCTTTTTAGAACCGCAGTCCCTTTTTGGGGACAAATTACTTGAAATTTGACTGGTTTGTACCCAAAACGGGACTGCAGTCCAAAAAGGGTTGAGAAAATTTACGTGGTGTACCGGTCTTAATCTCTATTTTGGTCTTGACAATGGGCGCAGGCAGCACTCGTGCCTGGTGTGTGTCCTTGTGTCTTGTAAAAAACGTGTTTGTCCGGCAGTCTGCTGCGTCGAATGCTGTTGCTTGCGGTTGACGCCGGCTACGATCGGGGTACGCACTTACGACGATCGTAGCACTTTTTGTTTGCCTGATGGGGCAATATTTTATGACTGCCGCGGGTCCTTTCATATCCCTTGATAACCCGTCTGGTATATGCTGCAGTCCCGTTTTTTTGTAAGACAAACGATTCAAATTCCCAAGTAGTTTTATCCCCCCAAACCCGTCGCACTTTTTTGTTTTTTTCCTTATGAGGCAATATTTGCGACTGCCGTGGGCCCTTAAAATTCCCGTGTAGTGTACTTTTGAGTCCTATTTTTGGGGGGACAAACCAGTCGAATTCTGAGTAGTTTTATCCCCCAAAGGGGACAAGAGCAGTCCTGGAAGGGTTAATAAACCAAGCGGAGTCTCGTACCCCAATCACCGTGTCGTCTGAAGCACTGCTTTTCGCCTTGACACGCTGTTATTCGCTGTTAGCCCAGGCCATGGGGTTGCACATCTCGGACCATAAAGTATGTCAGGAGGCACGTCAAGCAAAGGCGAGACGTGGGCTGTCAAGGGTGTAGGGGCGAACGTTCCACAATAAAAAACCTGCTGCTGCTGCTGTATATAGTAGTTTGATGTCGGTCGAGGCTATGTAGTCAGAGGGCAAGATAGCTGTCTTTTCAAGAGGTGAAGATGCCGTCTCCTGGATATCTTTCCCCTTGGACGGGTGATCGATTCTCACTTGATGGTCTTGGTTAGATATTTCCTTGCAAGGCAGATAGATCGTGTGTTTTTTCCTGATGTGTACGATCTGTTTGATCTGTACGATCTAGTTACGCTAGCTCATGTTGCCGGCTGGGACCCGTAATACCCCGCATGATCTGGCACATGGTTCCTGGGTTGGGGGACCTGTACCGCGCAGATCCTGCACGGCTTCTCACTGTGGCAGGTGAGGAGCTAGATTATCCATACAGTAGATCATGAAGAGACCCCCCAAAAAGGAAGGTGTGCGCCCTTCTCGTTTGGATATGCCAGGTATGCAGTACCCCCCCCCCCCCCCCATACATGAGGGCGATCTGTCTGAGTACGCCGGTATCTCGATAGAAAGTCGGTCAAAATCGCTTTGGCGCCGCTGGGGGAATTGCACTCAATAACCTGGGATGAATAGAAGGCGGCTTCATCCCGATGTGGCTTTTGTTTTTTCTGGCACACCAACCACCGCCTTTTTCTGCTGTGGGGCCCTACTGTATACCTGGTACATACGTATAAAGCACTGAAAAGTTCGTCTTTGGGCGTTACGAGTGGTGCCGAGACTGTTGGCGCTATATACGTGGGCGCTTGCCTCAATCCAGCGATCGGTCGATCGATCGATCGATCAAGCTCTTGAGCTCTCTCGCTACGACGACCCTATCGCTCTTTTTCTTGTGCGGAGTTATCAGATCATACATGCCACCGTAGAGCAAATCACACCATTCGTCGTGTGGCAACAAGTCACACGCCGTCCGCAGTAGCAGCAGTACACACCGGTATACACAAGGCTCTTCTGAACATCAGACCAACATGTATAGCATGCATGGCTCTCTCCGCTCCGCTCCCTCCCCCCCCCCCCCCCCCCCCCCCCCCCCCCCCCCCCCCCCCCCCCCCCCCCCCCCCCCCCCCCCCCCCCCCCCCCCCCCCCCCCACCCCCCGCCCGGTCCCGGTCCCGGTCCCGGTTGTAGTCTACTTTGTATATATATATTTTTCTTTCTGCACGTGGGGCCTTGGAATCTGAAGGCCGAACGAAAAGAAAATAACCCTTTTGCTGCTGCTGCTGCTGCTGCTGCTGCTGTCTGTTTCCGGTGATCGGCAAGTAATTGTTCCTTTTGCGTCCCGCGCCTCTCTCTGCCCGTCTCGTGGCTCGGTAATATTTTTGCTGCTGCTGCTGCCGCTGCTGCTATCTTGACGTCCTACTGGCTGACGGCCTGTTTCGGCTTACTAATGGATGATCCCCGCTTTGACTTCCTGCTTCTCTTGTCTGCTTTCATTTCCTGCTGTTTTACACGGGCTTGTTTGTTTTCCTACTGCCCGTCCGTGTGCTCACCCGCTTGCTTGCGTGCGGCCGTGCTTTGACTGTTTATTGCTTGGTTCGGCGAAGGTGACGAGTCATATGATAGAGTGCCCGCCTCACCTAATCGGTCTGCTTATCGGACGCGGCGGGTCCACGATCAAGCGCATCAAGGTGAGACAAGCGCCTACAGCAGCATACAGCCAGCCCTGACCCCACCCCCTCCAGAACGGGCTCGAAAATAACGCGAGGATGCAACCACAGCGGTAGGCGTGATGATCCTCCTACTGTAAGTACTGCTGTAGTACTATTGATAAGACAACCCATACGTATGCCGGCCATGTATATTTGTGCGTAGGATATAATTTTATGCTGTTTTCGCCCGTATTGGTGACACTTTCATGCCGCCGTAGCAATCGTTGCGTATGTTTACAGGTGCTAGCAGTAGGTGTCGTACACCTCCCACTCCGGAACTGGTTGGAGCCTGTCCTATCTGTGTTGTGACCAAGGGTGGGCGGGGGGGGATCAGATGTCGACCCCTTTGTATTAGTTGTGCGTACTCTGCTATTACAGGGGTCCATAGTTAACGGGACCAAATTTTGTTAGTAAAGATAGGCAAATATATGTTTTTTTATGTACACCATAGGTCCTGTTAACTATGGACCCCCCGTAATGGCTTCTTGGTTTCTCTAAGACCTGGCTGTGATGGCCGGCTGGACCACGAAGATGCCAGTTGACTTGTCTGTTCTTCCCTGTAGCTAGGCTAGTACTGCGCTGTTTTTGGTGTTTGTTGGTTATCATCCCATGCGTTGTGTTCGCCCTTGCTTTCTCTCCTTCCCTCCTTCCTGTGGTCGAAAACTCAGATCCGAGGTCACGAAGTAGGCTCTTGTCCCTCCTCTACCCACTTCGTGCTGGGCCCATGCCTTTTTTGAGGCATGCCTGATATCCTTTTCTGAAACAGCGTGTCTGAGCGCCCTTTTTGTGTCTTGAGTATTTCGCACGGTTCGTGCTTTGCAACTTTATCGCGAGGAGACTTGAGCTCTTTCTTCCGTCGTCGACTCGCGCCGAATGGTATAAATATCTGCCAGGTATCAGGTATACCTGGTACGGTACGCGAACATGTAAAATACACTATCAATACTAGCAGGTGTATAATGTCTGACTATTTCCCAAGTAAGTTTTCCCCAAGACGGGGGTGCAGGCCTAAATATACTAGTTTTAGCGTACGAGGCAGTTGTTTGACGGCTGCGTGGCGGCTTTGACGGCTGCCCGTCAACGAGCAAGATGACAGCTTTGGGGTAGACTTGGCTGTTGAGGCATCTGACTTTTATCTGTGATACGATAGCTATTTGAAACATCTCACTTTAATCGTTGATTTTTGAGATTGGCGTTTTACTTTTTCACGTTGCCCTGGAGACTGGAGACGGTTGGCCCGCTTCAAAGGGGCGTATTTTTGTTGTTGTGCTGTTCTGAGATTAGTGACCACGTTCGTTTATTTTCTTCTCTTGTCCCGTTTTTGTTTCTCCTTGGGCAGCGACGTCGAAACAGAAAAGTGATGCCTTGCCTTGGATACGGGTACAGCTCTAAAGGATAAGAGACGTTACAGCAGTAGTATTAATTACAGCCACCGGCAACTGCAGTTATTAATGTTAATAGTAATGGAGTGATGTATCGGTACTGCTGTTGTTGTGTTTTGTTGATCTCAAATTAACTCATTGCCACATTATGTCTGTTTGTCGTTCGTGGCCACGAGACACACAGGTTACACAACCACTGCAGTCAGCCAGCTGCCACCCCTGTGTTAGATGCTCATGAACAGCGGGGAGGCTGTATCACACATTTCACAACTGATTTAACATTCAACATCTATTAATACTAGTAAATGATAACACTGAATCGGCAACGATCGTCTCGTGTTGAATAATAAAAGAGTCGAAAAAAGTCTCCGCGAGCCTACGGGACGTCCCCCTCGGCGCGGCAAGCGCGTAGCAAGCAGCAGCGGAGGCAGCGCGTTGTGCTGCATATGCATTCGCTCGCGCGTGTCATTGATAGTAGTAAATCTCCGCGGCGATCCAGCCGTAGTGTGCAGAGTATACTATCCCTGGCACACTGGTAGTTCGCAGGGGGCGATTTCGTCCATGACACCTCGTGTCAACCGGCGACGTCGTTTCCCTCGTGTCAAACGTCATTGCCGTGTGTTCGTTGCCTTTTGGTTGTTCAACCGTTCCTTCGTACATACATATCCCATGTATACCCTACGTACGTCACGAGGCGTTGGCGACGATGAGTGGCTCAACAGGTTAAATGCCACTTTCACTTTGCTGCCGTGGCGTGTGTGGGGTAGTTTTCTGTTATACCTGGCTGGTACAATTGACAGCCGGGTTGAAAACGAAAAAGGTATGCGTACCAGGTAGAGCGCAAGTATATGCTTTTGTGTGTTGTGCTCCCTTGTCGATGCGAAAGCGCAAAAGAGCGTGGGTTAGCAAAACCCGATGAAAATCGACGGGCAGTGGGAGCACTGAACCGTGTCCTTGATGAAATAGGAAGCATGTGCACGTGCACGCGCGCCGGAGGTTTGGAGAAGGAGTGGCAGCTGTGAAGACTGACGACGGTTTTGTCCAGAAGGGCATCGAGTTTTAGGACCTCTTTGCCAGGTTGATACTATTAGTACGAGGTTGTCGTAGCTGGAAAATGGAAAGAAAAAAGACGATTCGAGAGCAAGAAAAAAATGGAGCTGCCCTTTCTGCTTCACTTTGTAGTTGTGCCGCCTTCCTTGTTGACCCCGCTGGCAATCGGCACGGCAGTGTGAACTTGCTTGCCTGTGGCGGCAGTATCGATGCACGCCTTGGCTGTGCCATCTGAGGCCGGCGGCTTGCCTTCGCGGGAGGCCAGGCGGGGAAGTCGGGGGCATTTGGGTATAGCTTGGGCCACAAGCTGAAGACCTCCTGCTCTTTTCCTCTTGTTTTCTTGTTGTGGTGGCGAAAATGACCATCCGGTGCCCGCCCTAATCTCTGGAGGTTCGAAGATGGTGTGGTCTACAGCAGTATGTACGAGTATATAGACTATTACGGGGTACTATAGTAAGTAGGACCAAGTACTGCTAGTAAAAAATACGTAAATATTTAGGATTTTGTGTGCACCGTAGGTCCTATTAACTATGGACCCCCCTTGTAGTACGAATATTATGTATGAAATATTATGTACCAGGTACTGTATCTGGTTTTTTCCCTTGGTATGGGAACTACTGTTTGTAAGTCAATATTCAACCCAATCGTGGTGTGTCTTAAATTGACAAGAAAAGTATTGTCACAGCTGCGTCGGCCGCGGCTTTTGATGTGAGCTATATCCCATATATTGTTGGTAGCATGCTAGTGGTGTCCGAACTGGTGATGTGTACCTGCACAGCAGTACCAGGGGGTACCTATCAATAATGGCAGTTAAGAAACAGGAAAACTGGCCCGGGCTGGAATTCTTATTTGAGAACGTGTGCGTTCGACAGCTGACTCCAGGATAACCACTTCCCGAAGTTCTTGTTTTCGTGGAAAAATGCTCAGTCTGCCTTTTCTTGTTTCTCGTTTTCTTGATACTGTGGGTGTCCGGTACTGCTGTGTATGGTACCAGGTTACATATATAATGCGTCGCGAGGAGACGTACTGCGGTAATTATGCGAGTAAACGCCCCCCCCCCCCCCCCCCCCCCCCCCCCCCCCCCCCCCCCCCCCCCCCCCCCCCCCCCCATCCGTCTCCGGGCCGACTTTTCGAGCTCGATATTTCCACAGCAAGAATAGAGTCAGCGCCGAAAAGCCGAAAAGGGTGGTGTTGGGCTGTGTCCGGAAACGCTCGTTTTGGTATTGGCACCTTCTTTTGGTTTGACTGGGACGCAGGCGGCATACACACTCGTCCTGCTGGCTGATGGTGCTGCTTGCGCGCTTACCATACACGCGCTCGAGCGTAGTAGTCCTGGTCAGAGAAGTTGAACCAAGCTGAATAGTTGTACGTACGTACTGCA
Organism: Macrocystis pyrifera; assembly: GCA_031763025.1. NCBI lineage: Eukaryota > Phaeophyceae > Laminariales > Laminariaceae > Macrocystis > Macrocystis pyrifera. Next base: position 2,545,479 of record JASSKH010000006.1, read on the forward strand.
GTTGTGTTTTGTTTGGTGGGTATTATATCTCTTGGGGTCTCAAAAGCAGTTTTTTTGTTCTTGTTTTTTGTTGTTGCTGTTTTTTTTTTTTTTGGGGGGGGGGGGGGGGGGGGGGGGGGGCGTTTGTGGGAGTTGAAAAGGGGAAAAAAGGGACCACAAAAAAAAAAATGTATTTACGATGACGGCATGAACCAATAAAAAAAGACGGAAAAGAAGAACGGGGTTGCTGAGCTTGGTGAAGTTTTTCCAACGAAAATGCAAGGTGTATACCGTACTCGTATAGAAAAACACAGACGATAGCACACCCTCCCCTAGGAAAACCAACACCGGGGGACATATTTTTTTTTGTCGCTTTTCGACCGTCGGTATGTCACCGGGCGGGGGTACGTTGAGTACCACACGAAGCAACCCACCGGAGGATTAAAAAAGGGCGGGCGGGGGGGCAACTGAGGTTTCGTGAAGTTTTCAACGAAAATGCAAGGAGTTGTGGAAATTGTGTTATCATACCGGGGGTGTATACACACGATGTCGACGGGTAGAAAGAACGGTCAATGTGAAGAACATACACATCACGCGAACGTGCGGCAAAAGTTGCCTTTCTTGGGGGGGCGGACGCGAGAGGAGAAAGCTGACGACACTAAAAAGTGACGATTGCAGCGATGCCCGCGGCTGTGCGATTTGGGGTATATATAGTACTAGGATGTGTCCGGGCTGCAACGCAAGGAGTCGTAAGGTCCTACGTGCGCTATATACGCGAACTGCTTGTTGGACGGCCAACGCCGCTCGCATACATATGTGTCACCATGAAAAATATCGTTACGAGTTTGGTGGCTGTTTGTATCTGGGGGTCAATAGGTGCACACTTCGTCCTCGAAGTGCTGGGTTGTGGGATGTACGAGCTCGTGCGATCGTTTAATTGATTGTGAAAACCCTGCCGTGCGTACGTGCGTAGTGGCGGTAACGTTCGGCGGCAAGCGGTCCGCCCGATGATAGAGCAAAGGCCCCTGTCGTCTTCCTGTTGACTGTTGACTTGCGTGGCGAGTGCCGCTTGATGTTCGTGTGATTTGACGCAAGGTTAGCCCACAACACTGCAGAGTGTGGTTCCATCTGTCTCAGCTGTTTTTACTGCCTCGTAACGTACATTTTGTTAAGAGTATACAATACCAGTACACCGTAGACATGGCCCGCTGGGATGAATAAAGCCCGGACGCATTTTTTTTTTTTGTTTTGTCTTCTTTCGAAGCACGAAAAAGTGTGCTCTCGGAAAAATCTCCAGAAAATTCCCATTCCGATGACATAGACGACGCGCGCACCGCGATGCGTTTGTGTGCGCGCTCTGCCCGTCGAGACGAATCAACTTGGGAACTTCATCCGCGGGAGGGGGGTGTTTGGTTGCGTCTTGCCGTACTGGTTGGTATTTTCTCTAGGGTTCACCCACCTGTATTCCCCACCTTGAAAATGAACGTGTTGTAATTCCAATTACTGATGTCATACATACTCTTATGTACGTAGATACTATTACGGGGGTCGATAGTTAATAGGACCTATGGTATACATAAAAAAACCAATGTATTTAACTATTCTTACTAACAATATTTGGTCCTATTTGCTATGGCCCCCTGTAATATAAATCTATCAAGGAGTAGTGGTATATATGTATTACTTCGCCAAAACGAGCGCGTTGCTTTCGACCTGACAGGCTTTTTTGTGGGGCAATTTGGTCGTGGACGAGGACCATCACGAAACATGGGAGTATTTTCTTCTTTAATTTTACTCTTTTGTCTTGACTAACTTGGCAAGTCTCGGAAAGAAAAAAAGGGATGGGAGAAGAAGAACTATTTCCAAAATCAGGAACACGCTTCGACTTTTAGAAAATAAAAGAGAGCAAAACAGGATTTTCAAGACTTGAATAAGACAGAACACACCAACAATCTTCGACAATTATTTAGCACGGTAACGGCTCTTAGTATTTAAAACAGGAAGCAAGAGCAGGATCGTTTTTGCAGTATGTGGGATGAGAGTTTTTTTTTTTGGCATTGTAGACGTGTTTTCGGCGGTATAATAGCGGAAGCGTCGTATGTGCGTTCTGTAGTGTTCTCTATTTTTCTACTTTTGACGGTAGAAAAAAATAGTTTACTTCGCGATGATTCTTTTGGGAGGGCCAAATTGGGTGTGTTTGTATTATCCTCGTGCCCGTGGTTCGTTTTCATTGCGGACTCTTCTCAAGATTGTGGGCGTTGAGGCTTCGCGCATGTTATGCTCGTACTCGTATCGTCGTTGTGTGTTGTGTTCTCCTTGGTTGAACGCGTGCTTCGGGGACAGCAGTCTGAGCAACCGGAACGCCTACGTACCACAACCGGCTTTTTTCATTTTTTTTTTTTTTTCCCCCCCCCATCACATCTCTCTTACATATTTCCCCATAGGACATGCCTCTCCAGCTCCCTCTCCCTGTCGTTAATCGTAGCCCCCATTGTAAAACTACTCTTGTGGGACTCACTTGACTCCGTTAGGACTACGGTCCCGTGTGGGGGAAATCCAGTCAAAGTCTTTAAGTAGTTTGTCCCCCAAACGGGAGTGCGGTCCTAAAGAGGTCAACATGTAGCGACTTTAAATATGCGAGAGGTGCGGTCTTGGCCAAGACTTGGAGCGCGCGCACCAGCAGTGGGATGGAAGAAAGGGGGGAAGCCATACATGCCACGCCACGCGGGAGGGGGAGGGAGCTCACACACTTCGTGCGGCGTGTTTTTGCTCTACGAGCGTTGCACCGCTCATGCTGTTGTTCCAACCGCTAGGAGCCGTATGGCAGTTGTGTTCCAGTTGGACCTATCAATGGGTGGAACCGATCGATGCTGCTACTGCCGTACCGAGTTATGTACCTGGCAGTGCTTTTGTTACGTACCGTGTGAAACACGCAGAGGATTATACACCCCCCCCCAGGGGGAGTCCCCAAGAGCTTGTTTTCTCGACCAACGCGGAGGGTGCATCGCCGAATGGAATGGTGTGTCTAATGGAACGTGCTCAAGAATATGTTTTCCCCAACGTCGCTGTTTTGGTTGTGTGCGCCTGGCTGCCTCCCCTCGAGGACTCAGTCTCGAAAAGTACGTCCTAGGGGGGGGAGGTGTTTTAGGAATGCAGTCCCGTTTGGGGGACAAAAGCCCTCAAATTATACACGGTATGTATCGTATGTATTCATAGTTTGTCCCTCAAACCGGACTGCAGGACTTGAAATAAAAGGATTACTTACGTGTTTACGGTATTGTGTATTGTATCGTGTCGTGTCGTGTTTCGCGCTTTCGTCGGGAGGTCTCTTTTGCGTCACACGTGAGTGCATTAAGTTGACGGGTGCTGTTTTTGATAGGTGTCGCTGTTGATAGCGAGGACACCCACCTGGGTAGAGTACCTCAGCAGCCCGGGGGCTTGCCGATGCTGGCATAACCACGGGACCAGCCGCGCCGGCGGCACAACCTGGTTATGGTGCGTATCAGAGCGGTATGTGGAATGTTCACGTAGAGCGTACGAGTACGTTGAGATTGTCGTACGTGTGTGTTGGCGTGGTGTGTGTGCTGTGTGTTGTGTGCCACGCGATTCACGTCGCCTGCTGTCCTTGCAGGTGTGTGCTTGCCATGTTAGTGTGTAGATATCACACCCCGGTGGTGAATGCCGCACAACTTCAATACTTCGAGTCCTCTATCACCGGGGTTGTGAAATAGATACCTGGTAACACCCGACCACAGGAAACCAGCCGGGGCAATGAAAAAAAAACAGCAAAACGCAAAAATAATGATCACCCGGGGTGATTTCTTGCGTCAAATTCGGTGCGGTAAACCGTCGCGGCCCAGATGTAGCGACCTAAACACGACGACCGGGGGGGGAGGGGTTCTTACTTGATGTTCCGGTACAGCAAGTAGTACGGGCGCTAGGTATAGCGACCTAAACATTATCACTCTGGGTGGTTCCTTGCGTCGGCCTCCGGGGCACAGGCATACTATAGCGACCTAAAAAACAAAAAGGGCGCGCTTGCTATCCTCAGCTTGCGACGGGAAAAGCTCGTACAGCAGCATGAAAGATGTCGGGTGACAGCACTTTTTACCCCCTTTTGACAGACGGCAACGTTTCCCTTGATTAAGCCTCGACTGGCTCCAGATTTGCTAGGTTGTAGTGTGGAACAATCGGACCTACACACCCTCGGCAGCGCACATTTTGCCTCCCGTGACATGTCTTCTGATATAATTGTGCCAGCAGTAGGGCGGGCGTGCAACGGCAGAGTGTATAACAGTACCGCTTCCAACCCTTTTACGACCGCGGTGCGCATGCACCTAAATCTGACGCTAATTCGAAGTGTTTTTCCCCACCTCGGGACTGCAGTCCGTGATGGGGTCGACCGGGAACATAGGCTTGATGTCTAGTAGAGAGCAAACAGTCCTTATTTTCCCGGTCAGAGAGATGCCGTATATTCTTGTCACGGGGGACCGTAGTAAATAAGACCTACGGTACTCACTGAAACCTTTTCTGTTTACCTATTTTTACCAACAAAATTTGGTCCTAATTACTATGGCCCTCCCGTAGAATCGCACGGGTGGTAAGATGGCACGCCCCCGCGGACGAACTTTGAGGGTGATTTTTGCCTGACAGCGGAGGGGGTGCGACGAGTCTCACGTATGGACACATATCTACAGATTTAAGAAACAGCGGCTGTGAGATCGAGCATTTCGTCGAAACCGTCGAAACTCACATCTCGGCAAGTTGTGTGTGATGCTTCGAACTCGCGTACTTCGTACGGGTTCTATGTGGCCGCATGCGGGAAATGCAGTCCGTTACGCGAGGAAGACAAACTCTGAAGCCTTCAGAATGCAAGGAGTGGGTCGGGAATATATAGTACCGACGAGGTCTTGCGGACGCCCCCGCCATTCTGGACGTGATTTGCCCTCCTTTGTTTCCGAGAAAATTATCTCGAGGGGGAAAATTGATTCCAGAGGCTGCTTGCTATCTGTCAAATCTATGTGCACGGTATGTAGCGTCATGCTTGGCGCTTGTACTTGTACCAAGCGCAGGCAGTACTTGCGGTAGATGTCATGGATCTCCTCTAACCCCAAAATACCATTCCCTTTTACCAACCATTGCAGTCCCGTTTCGGTGACGAACCTTCAACATTCTAGAGCGAGTTGTTTGTCCCTAAACGGGGCCGCGGTGCTGAAGAGGTTTAAGGTGCAGTCTGGACACATGTCCTTACATCGCAGATTTTTACCCGGCAGAGCCCGGACATGGTGCGTGTAGATGGCCGAGGCTGCGGTCGTGATGAACAAAAACGATTTGACGAAAAAAGCATTTTTTTTTTCCTGTCGAAAAAGTTTCGAGGACCGAGAAGAGTCTCAAAGTGTGCATCGTGTGCATGTGATTTGCCCCCCCCCCCCCCCCCCCCCCCCCCCCCCCCCCCCAAAAAGAATGTCGGGGCAGTTATCGTAAGCTGTGCTTGCGTCGCAGTCTTACTGTCCCGCGGTCATGTTCTCGCTCTTATTGTTGTGTTGAGGGTTGCTTGCCGCTTATTGGAGAAAATGGCTGAGACACTGTGTGCGAGACGAGTGGTGACTAGCCTGTCCCTAGGCCAATCAGAGCAAAACCCTAATCCTTAGCCTAAGCCAACATCAAACCAATTTTTTTGGACAGGTGGCAAGCCCTACTTCTTGTGTTTGCCACCCGCCAATGTTTTGCGTGTGCGTGACGATCGCCGAGATAGGGCGTAAGAAACGGAAATCTGGAGATAAACAGAACGACAAAATATATCCCAAACCGGTCGACGCACTAAATAAAACCTTGCTGAGCATTTTTTTTTTCGTGTGTCTCTCTTGTTACTCTTAATTAGCTTTTGTCGATCCTCTTCCCGCTCGTCCTCGAGTTAACCGATCGTGGTGATAAACCGACACAAACCGATCGTGGTGAAAAATCGGCAAAAAACCGATCGTGGCGAGAAAACCGACAAGAAACCGATCGTGGTTAGAAAACCGACCACAAACCGATCGTGATGACATAACCGACAAGAAACCGATCGTGTTGTTCTCCTTGCTCTCGGCTCGGTAACAAAGCCGAGGTAACGTGATGATGACACACCGACGACCCATGTTCCTTTGTTTCTCAAATGCACGTCCTTGTTTTTGCTCGTCCTCTTCCTCGTCCTTCGTCGTCGCTTACAGGAGGAAAGCCGCGCGAACGTGGTGATAAACCAGAAAATGATGAAAGTGATCGTCAGCGGCATCCCTCAGAGCGTGAGGCTCGGCGTGGCCATGATCGAGGACGTCATCACCTTCGGCAGGTCCGCGGAGCACGCCGGCGGGATGGGAGGGCACCCACCTAACTTCCTCGACTTTCCGGGAGCGGTCGCCTTCGGGGGTAAGCTATTGTGCATACCATGCACTTGAAATGACACCGCGAATTGGTTCAGAGGCTCGATCTCCCGAGATGCAAATATGACGAGCAGTGGGAAATGCTAAACCCCCTGCCTCGATAAAAATGAAGCCACACGTGTATGTGCTGGGGGGGGCGAGGGGGGGGAGGGGGGGGGGGGGGGTACTCATCATCATGCATGGCTGTAGTCGTGCTTCGAAAGTAGGTGTACCCTTCTACGCTTCCGATGGTACCACGTTAGGAGGGACGCCAAAGAGATGATGTCGTCATTGCTCAGAGCAGCGCCGTCGTGCGGGCACATGAAGCAGATGTTCGTGATCATAGGTGACGTGGTCTTCAGATGGGTGGATCCTGTATAGCAGTTGAAGGGGAGAATCGCGTTTTTGCTCTCTGCTTGATGCACTTGAAATTTGACCATAGACCTTCCATCCCTACAATGCCGGGACGGAGCGGAGTCGGGTTTTCACCGACCAGGCAGACATTTGCTTGCACCAAGCGCGAAACGCCGTGAGGTGTTGGGCGAGTCGCATGAGGGGTGAGCTGCATCGTACCAAGAACCGCTATAGAGGCGGATTTTCTTGCTTCTGGATGACAGCATCAATGAATTGATTTAATTTCTGGTGTGGCCACTTCCAGAGACAGCAATGGGTTTACTATGTAACTGCCTCGTGGGTGCCTCACCATATACACACCACGTGATAAGATCATCCCCCTCGTGCGGAGTAAAGGTTCTCCCCGCACAACAACGATCTAACTTGACCGCCAGGCGTGGTAACCGCCAAAAAAAGAACAAACGATACCCTGTCTGTCTAGCTCACGCAGTGAGAGGCGTGTTTTACGGCGTCGTCGCCAACCGACGCCAACCCAACCTATATATATATATATATATATATATGTACGAAGTATAAAATATAGGGGGGGGGAAGAATGAACGATACCTGTGACCACGGAAGGCTAGTCCGGAAGACCGCTGGGGGTAAAAGCCTCCTTGACTAATGTTATTGGTACACGAGATACGACTTGAGCTGGGATGCACACGTGACGAAAAAAAAAGAGGCGAAAAATCGGGACAAATAAAAAATGACGATTGGTTGGTGTATGTGATACGTTCGTTCGTACGGCATCGGCCACGTTTCAAGGCAGCCCGGCATGCGTACGTCATCAGCCAAATTTGAAAAACAGCCCGGCAGCCGTGCCGGGCTCCTGGCTTATTTGAAGGTGGAAGGGCGCTACTGCAGATGTCACGACACGGTTGATAAGACCTTATTTATAATGTTCTGTTGGCTGCCTCTATCACATGTGTGATTCGGTAACACCCCCCCCCCTGCTGGGACGATTTTCGGATTCCGGTCGCTCCAAAGCAAGGAGAGCGCACACTACATCAACTGTGGCGCGGGGGAAAATCTGCACGATATTGTTGCCGTGATCGGAAGACGCATACGTCGCTCGGCGTTTACACCTTCCCCATTATCGAGAAAACAGCTTCGAAAATTAGCCCGCGGGGAGTTTGGGGGGGGGGGGGGGGGGGGGTGTCATGTGTGCTGTACGGCAATGTCGGGGCCCCGAAAAGTTTCATGTCACAGTTGTAGCCGCTCCCCTCCTCCGTACCAGTTTCTGGGCACCACTTGTTCTTCTTCCTCTCCCTCTTCCTACTCCGTCATCGTCATGGGCACCTCTCTCCTTCACTCCCTCTCGGCGCCCGCTGGTTTTTCCTTCTTTTTTTTTGTGCCTTTCTGCAGGTATGGGTGGAATCAGTGGCATGGGGGACTACGACGACGGGCCGCCAGACCGGTTCAGCATACGCGCGGGCCCCGGACCCGGACCGGCCCTCTCCGGCGGGGGGGGCGGCCGCCTCGCCCAACCCCCACCTTCTTTCTCGGGCGCCCCTAGTGGTCTGTCCGGCGCGACAGGTGGCGGCGCTTCTGGCGGCGCGTTCCCGGGAGCGGGGGCGTACGAGGGCCTGTCTAGGCAGCAGCAGCAGCAGCAGCTGCAGCGTGCTTCACCGACATCCATGGTGCAGCAAGAGTTGATCGCGCAGCAGCAGCTTCAGCATGCTGCTTCTGCTGCTGCTGCGGCCGGGGGCGGTGGGAGTGGTGGCGGCGGGAGTGGAAGCGGGGGCGGGCAACAGGCGGAAATGGGGGGGGGGGTACGACGGCAAGGGTATGGATTGGTCCGTGTTCAGCGCCTCTCCTTCCATGTTCAACATCGACCATCCGGAGGGGGGGCCACCGCAGCAGCAGCAGCAGCACTCGCCGCCGCCGCCGCATCCTCACCCACTTCACCAGTCTCTGTCTCAACCGCAGTCGCAGTCGTCTCAGTCCACGGTGGGTCAGGTCTCCCCTCGCCACCCACCCGCCCACGGACCCAACCCGCCCCACGGGTCACAGCAGCACCCGCAGCATCACCACCAGCAGCACCAGCAGATTTCCGGACTGCCGCCGTCGTCAGGGGGGCTCAGGGGAGACAGCGGCAGCGTCGCGGATAACACTCCGTCTCACGGCTCTCGCTCCTCTTCCGCTGGAGGCGTACTCGGGATGAGCGCGGGTGGGTCTCGCGCTGGCAGTGTGAGCAGCGGGGGTACGCCTCCCCTGGGGGGCAGGTCGGCCGCGCCGTGGAACATCATGACGGCGCCCATGAGGAGTGATGGTGGGGCTCGGGCGGCCGCGAGTAGCAGTCCCAGCGCGGGGCTGTCGATGGCCAACGCTCTGCAGAACATGAAGAGGCTCTCCATTACTTCGGACGACTCGAACAGCGGGGGGGTGAGTGGTGATATTGTGGACGTCTTTTTGCTTGTTTGTTTTTTTTGTCGCGTTTGTCGCGGGTAGGGTAGTCAAGGGGGTGTCAAGACTGTATATACGATGGTGGTAGGGAAGGAGTAACTTGACCCTTTAAGGACTGCAGTCTCGTTTGGGGAACAGACTACTGACAATTTGAGTTATTCGTACGAAAAAACGGGACCGCTGTGTCTTGAAAGGGAGGTGATGGTAGTGAGAGGGGTAAGGGGTGCTTCGTGCATGAAGGCTTTTCGAGCGTGTTGTCAAGCATTTATGGTTTTGGTACATGAAGGCCATGTGCTATCCATAAGTTGATGGTGAAGCCTCTTTTTCTGTTTTTCTGTGCAGCAGCCCCCCCCCCCTCTCCCTCCCCTCCCCTCCCCTCCCCTCCCACCTCTTCTGTTGTCAGTGGAGTCAGTGGAGTAGTGAACTTTCCTCCTTTTTTTATATTCACACGGTGTTGTCTTTTCCTGGCGTTCGGTTACTGGTTTGTCAATCTTTGGCTTTTACCCATGATGTCTTTTACCTGGTAGTGATAAACCCTATACCAGGTATGTTCTTCTCCGGGCCTCACCATGTTTTCTTCGGTTTGTGTTGACGCGTTCGCCTTTCCCCGTGTGTCCGTCCGTGTGTATCGTTGCCGCTGTACGAGACCAGGGCCAAAGCATTGGGCAGGTTAACAGGCAGAGGGAACGCTCGGGCACTCCGGTGGGCAAACCCGCCGACCTCGCGGAGTTTCTGGGTGACATGGGACTCGGGGAGTATGCGCAAGCGCTGACGAAAAACGAGATCGACCTCGAGGCGGTGCAGCTCATGGCGGATTCCGATTTCCAAGACATTGGTGAGTGCGGGATGCCTGCCGTATGAAGAGTCTGAGTAGTGCGAGTAAGTTAATGCTCTCGGTGCGCCCGAAATTTTCCGGAAATTTTCTGTCGAAGGTGTTCTTGCTTACGATACGTAAAAATATACCTGGTAATATGTTAGTTGATTGGTTGGTTATATATATATATATTTTGGAAGTTGGCTTGTAAATTCAAAATGCTGAGTATATCTTTTTGGAGATGTGGCGATCCTTTTGGTGTTTGTGTACCCTGCTCTTCTGTACCGAGTCTAGCTTTGAACAGCCCAGTTCCCGCCGACATCAAACGACCCTCACGCCCCTCCACGACAGCGTTTTTTTTTTTTTTCGACACTGCATTCGTGGTGATTCTGGCATCGAGCGTTCAGACTTTGTGCGGAGTCGTCCGGTACCTCTGATGCTTCTCAAGCGTTGTGTTTATGATGTTATCGTATGCGAAGTATATCCTGTTGCATATTTCATATATGTACCATGGTATGATACAACTTATTTTCGTACGGCAAACATAATCATCCCTTGGTCCGTGCGAAAGTATTTGTGATGGTTTTAAGTCTCGGAAATGAGGATGCAGCACACCCAAGGTTTTTTGTTGCTGCTTTTTTTTTACCTTTTGCGGCCCAGATACAGCGTTACAGGAGACACATCGTGCACTCTTTAGCAGTATACTTTTAATAGCAGTAAGAAAAAGAAAAGCTGGTCCGGTCTGGTTCTCTCATTTTGAGAATGGGTGCGTTGTACACTCTCTGCAGTATGTAGGGAAAGACTCCCGTTTTCATTATTTTCTTCCTACTACATCTCGGCCTGCATGTTTCCCTGCTCATCAAGCTACAGCAGTATCATAGCTCCCCCCCCCTCCTTGTCCGCACCCCCGCCGACAACCCGACGTGCTCCGTCCCGGCATTGTAGGGATGCGAGGGTCTATGGTCATAGGCTACGGCCATGCATGATAAGGAGTACACCCCCCCCCCCCCCCCCCCCCCACCCCTCCCGACGCAGCCCCCTTTTCGCGACCGGAGCGCACAATTTTTCGGAGACAGCCTGCTCGTCAGTGAAGCCCACCGCCCAACCCTACCCGACCTATCCCGACCCCACCCCACTCCTTTTGACACCCGTTTTGCATGACCATATCGCCAGGCATCCCGAAGGGACCGCGAGTCAAGCTGCTGTACGCGCTGAGGACCAACCGGCACCCCCCCAAGTCGGGCGATCTCTCGGTGATGCGGGTGTTCCTCACCTCTCTGGGTTTGGAGCGGTATTGCAAAGCGTTCGAGGAGGGGGAGGTGGACATGGGCGCCGTCGACGTCATGGAGGAGTCCGACTACGCTCAGCTTGGAGTCGCCAAGGTAGGTGTGGTGTGATTTTGGCGTCGTTTCGGACGTTAGTTTTGGAAGGTGTCGGAAGATGTGAGGGACTCGTTTTTTGGGGAAGTAATAAAATGCGCACCTTGGAGCAGACGATCGATTCTTGCTGGCGATATTTCGGGGGCGGATGGGTTCCTGACCTGGATGATTCTCAATGCTCATGTGGCCGGGTGGGAGAGGGTGTAATGTGCTTCATCTATTAGAAACTGCTTGCTGGCTTAGATGCTGTACTATTTTAGATCCTACACATCGTTTCATACCGGGAAGGTAGGATCTAGATTATCTGTATCTAGATTATCTGTCTGATCTACAGATAGATCGTGAACTGTCCTGCGTGCGAATTGCCGCTATTGGTAGTATTCAAACGGTCTTTACTTTTCCGGACGGAGTGGTTTGGGCATAAGGCGGGAAAAATCTGCGACCGAAGGAAGGGCGTACGTGAAAGAGAAAACGACACGCCACGCCTCCAGAGGTCGGAATGGAAAACCGTTGCAACCGTTGTGATCACATGAAGTAATATATATATATACTCTTCATGCCTTATTTTCGCTTGGTAGTAGCCCCCCCCCCTGTCTAGCGAAAAAAAATGCAAATGCTGTGACGGTTTACATTTTTCTTTTCCGGACGCCGTTCACCCGAAGAGGCAGTAAGAGCTTATTGGAGAGAACGGTTGGCACACACTGCTGTGTACGAGACAAAGGGAAATGACGCTAGCTATTGGTTGGTTTGAGTGTGTTGCCTTGGGTTAACTTTAGGCTTGGTTACGGTATTCTCGTACATATTTTCTTGTTGTCTCACGGTCTGTCGGCAAAGCTTGCCAGTTATTCGAGATTTGCTCTGATTGGCTCAGGGTCAGGGTAAGGCTTGCTCTGATTGGCTCAGTTTTAGGGTTAAGTTCGAATCGTCTCGTGCAGTGTCAACCTTTTCTCGAACAAGTGGTAGGCAACCTTCGCCTGTCGTCAACCACTTATTTGAGATAAAATGGTTTGACACACCCGGTGTGTGTTGTCTTCACATCAAACCGTTCTTTCTATCCGCCTACAGCAGTACACGGCGATGTCCGTCCTGATTCTTGATGCTAGAGAGATACAATATTATGTGGTCACAGACTGGAGGGTTGCTTAAGCCTGGTATTCGTCGACCATTTTATCGAACGAGTGGTAGGCTACAGGGCCGCCCCTTCGAAGAGGAAGGGATGGAGGTATGATATGTCAGCGTCGTCGTAGTCATTGTCGTAAACGTGGTGCCCTGTGGCGGTCCGAAACACGGTTTGCCTCGCCTTGCACGCGCGGTGCCCACCCTGGCCTATCAACATGGTGAACCCTGTGCAACACCAGTACACGTTAAGCAATGTTGTGGCCGCGGCTGTTCGAACAGACAGCACTTCGAAATAGAACATGAACCGTTTTTTATTGTGAACCGTTTGTCAATGGTTACTATTGATACGAGTGCTCGTTTGGTTTGTTACTGAACGACAAAGAACACAGAACGAATGAAACTGCTGTTCTTGAACAAATTAAAAATTCAGAACGAACGAAAACGTGACGTACCCGTGGGTGGTCCATGTTATAGATACATGGTCATAAGTTGTTGCCGTGAACTGTTTTGGTCTTCGTGCTGAAAGCCAAATGAGAATGTTGTCTTGACATTAAACCGTTTCTTCATTTTTTCCATCCAACTCCTTCAGTACTCGGCGATGTCCTGATCCTTCGTCGTAGAGAGATACAAACTCTGGGGTCACAGACCTTTGAGACAGATTTAACCTCTATTTGTGGGCTTCGAAAAGGTTTCGTCGCCAAGGTTGAGGTTGCATGGGCGCGTCGCTCGGCGTACTCAGTACGCCCTCCCGGTTGTCGAGAAACCGAGCTTCGATAATCGTCCGAGGGGGTGTGTGTTATCTTATCAGCCTAGTGTGATAAGTGTATTGTTATCATACGGTACATTTGATTTGATTTATTCATACCCAAAAGGTGCTTGCGTGTCCGTCCGCACAGAGGGGTTTCTAACCCTTTTTTTCAAGACTGCGCTCTCGTTGTCAGGACTATTGGGGACATACATTACTCGGCATTAAAAGTCAACTGTATTGCATGTTCATGTACGGTGCGGTACTACTGCTTGTAGAAGGATTAGTAATGGATACGCAGCAGGTACCACTTGCTGTCAGTGGTGAATGGGTTTTGTTCCATAGGCCACGCGATAAATGGAACTGTCTGTGAACTGCTGTAAAACTGCCAAAACTACTACTGTGTACGTACGTGTGCTTGCTTGCGAGCTGCTCTCTGTTTTTTTTGTTCTGAAAGCCACGTGAGAAGGACGATGAACTTTGAACGACCACTTTCGTGAGAGCCACCCCACGCCCTTTCCCCGTCTCTTGACCCCACCCCGCCCGCCCTACCTTGCCCCACCGTACTTTACCCTACCTTATCCCCCTTCCCGTGTCTCCTGTCGTACCCTACCCGAAGGGTCCCCGTCTGAAAATCATGAACGTGCTGGCGAGGACTTCGAGTGGCATCGCCAGCGGCAGCGTCGGAGGCGGCAGCAACGCTGGAAGTGTGTCCGCCCCGTCTCCCGAACGGCGCCAGTCCCCCCGGCCTAGTCCCACCTCGCAGTGGTCCTTTCCCGTTGGTAACATGGTGTTAGGTACCTCAGGCTCCACTTCATCTGCTTCCTCTACTGTCGCTGCCGCGGCTGCTGCCGCCACTGCGGCTGCCGTTGCTGGTGCAGTTGCCGGCGCTCGCCAGCTGTCCGAGCAGGACCGAGCGAAGGGGGACGACGATGACGTCTCGTCGGGGTCATTTTCGAGTTCTTCCGTGGCGCCGGCGGAGCCTGGAGTGGGGATCACGCACGTTGAGTTTACGGCGGCCCTTGCGGGGTCGTCGGGCGGTGTCAAGGCCGCCTCTGCCTCGTCTGCCTCGCTAAGCGCCGACGGGGAGAAGGATGGCAGCGCGGCGGAAGACTGCTGCGGCAGCAGTAGCGAGATTGTCAAAGGGGGCTTCGGAGATATTAAGGCGGTGGGAGGGGGGGGGTGCGGAGACAGGAGGTCTAGGATGGAGCTGCCACCCCGGTGGGATTCGGGCACGACGGCTGATAGATCGCTCTCGCCTCCAGCCGATGTGTGGGTTTCTTCTGCGCTGGTCTCGGCGGAGGAGGCCGTGGAAGGGGGGGAGGCGGGGGGTGGCAGCCCCTGATATGGTGGGGGAGGCGGTGGGCAGATGGGGAGTTTGGTTTTAGTTGGGTTGGGTCATGGCCGTGGCCGACCCGGGTCGCGATATATGTGTCGCGGAGTGTCGTTTTGTCATATGTTTTGACTCCTTTAATATTCGGATTGGGAGGGAGGGAGATGAGTGCTAGCGTTATGTACGATGTTGTGGTGGTCTACTGGGTTTTGGAGGGACCGCTTGTGTTGGTTTTTGCAGGCGCTGCTCTCGAGTATGATACTCGTTGGCCGCGAGATGGTGACAGAGGGTTTGTGTGCCAGGCATCTGATTTGATATAATTTGACCTGGTTTGATCTCATCTTTAGTCTGATTTGATCAAATCTATTATGGCTTGACATGTCATGGGTTGGCCTGTAGTCTAGCTATAGGGTTGGCCTGTCTTGAGTTGGTGGGTTGATTCGAGTCGCTCGGTGTCGGGAGCGTGTGCCACACGTACGAACGCCACCCTCTTCTTTTTTTTTTTTTTTTTTGAATACCTAGTCTAGCCTTTTTGTGGATGGGGTTTGTCTTTTTGTCTTTGTTTCTTCTCGTTCGTCTCTTTACGGTACTCTCCGATGTCGTGTTGTCTCGATGTGCACTGCAGAAGTGTTTATCTCTTGTTTATTTAGCTGTTTTTTGGGTGGACCTTTTTTCTCTATAAAAAAAAAAACAAGTCGTGCGTGTGTTTGCGTTACGTGCGCGCGCCGTCCGCGCCGTCTGCGCCGGGTTTTATAGATGTTAGATTACGTGACATGTGCAGCGGTGTTCCCGCGGAGTTTCTTTCACCCACTCTCTCGATTTTTTTTTTTTTTTTGCTTTCGAAGGGGTCAAGGTCAAAACACGTTGACTGATTTGTCTGACCTCTTCATGAGCCCTCTCCGTTTCGACTACGAACACGATCGATCCGAAAAAACGCTCGGGGTGGAAGGCAAATGAATCGGTGGGGGGGGGGGCTAGTGTCGAGGTGTGAAACTGCCCACCAGTTGGGTGGGATGTTCTTGGGTGCAGGCAGCAAACAGTAGCGGTAGTTGCTGGCGGTTGCGGCTGAGGCTCCCCTACGCCACGTACCCCTTTATACTCCGTGGTACATACATATCCGTGAAATCCGTCTCAGACGTGTAAGTGTAGGTTTTTTTTCTCTTTTTTTTTTTTAATTTTGTTTTCTTTTGTTCGTTTTTTCTAGTCTTTTCTAGTACTTCACGCTCACACCGATTTGTTGATGAAACATGCTTTTAGGGTTGCGGTTAGTATATATCCGCACTTACCCCCCCCCCCCCCCCCCCCCCCCCCCCGCCCCTCCCCCCCTAAGAAACTATAAACCCCACCCTCCGTTCCCTCCCCCGTCCTTTAAATGTTTTTTTGAAAGGAGGAGACGATATGATATGTGTGTTTTATATTTGTTTTCCGTTTTCGTGTTTGTTTCCGTCTGCTGTAGTTTTCCGAAAAAAAAAATCGTTTTTTTTTTTTTTTTTTTTCATATTTTTGGGAGGTGACGGTGGTTTTGGTAAATGTGCACGTTTGTTTTTTTTTTCTTTCTTTTTTTTTTTTTTTCCTATTGTCCTTTTTTTTTCACGTTTTTTATATTCTCTTTGTTCTTTTTTCCGGTTTAGCTGTTTTGGAGAGGGTGTGGGTACGAGACGCGGCGAGATGTTATTCCTCTGTTCGGGTTTTGCGTTAGTCTGGCCGTGCGAGAGAGACGGGGGTGATCGAGTGGGTCCCCATCGTATGTTTTACCGAGAGGTCACCCAATTCCCCACGTCTTGTTTAGCGTCTGAAATTAGAAAAAAAGCAAAAGCCGTTTCGAGGCCTAGCGAGTAGTAGCGGTCGAGGGAGGGAGAGAGTGACTCCAGGCGGGGGGGGGGGGGGGGGTATGTTGTGAAATCCCCCCCCCCCCCCCCCCCCCTTCTCTCTCTCGAGACCAACGAACGCGCTTCGTCGGTATACTGTTTTTCTCTGTCCTTTAGCTGACAGACAGACGTACGTAGCAGTTTATTAACGATGGAGTGGGGTATTAGGCGGCGTACAACGCTTGCGCTGAAAATGATATGAAAGGCTCGCGTTTTTTTTTTATGATTCGAATGTCACATATTTCTATAGACGATGATGGCTAGTGGGCATCTACTTTAATAAAAAAGCTGCAGCCCTCGTGTACTGTACTTTTTGGTTGAACGCGTTAATAAATTTCAAGCGATGGTGGGGGGAGGGGTGGCAGTGGGGAGCGAGCGACCTCAGGTCGACACAAAATTTGATGATGAACGTTTTGGCGTGTCTGGGTGGGGTGGGGTGGAGTGGGAAGGGAAGGCGGGGGGGGGGGGGGGGGGGAATACGGTTGAGAGTGGGTCATGATACGGTGATATGCTGGCGCGGTCGTCAGAATTTGTTGCGTTTTTTTTTTTTTTTTAACGGTTTGGCATAACTTTTGTCCTTTTAGTTTTTTGAATTTTTTCACCGGCTCTATATCAGAGAGGCGTGGCGTGTGTGTGTGTGTGTGTTTTTTTTTTTTGTCTGCGGCGTTTTTATGTGTCGTGCGCTCTGCACAATGCGGCGCTGGTTGTCGTGCCACGCGGCTTTTTGCCGTGGTGTAGCTTTTGCTCTACGGCGAAGAAACGGGAACGCACCACGAGCTACGTGCTGGGACAGCGAACCTAGCAAAGTGGAGAGTTTTCTGGCGTTTGTTAGCAAAGAGAGGGGGGGGGACTGTTTTGACCTGAAGAGGAGGTCTTCGGAAGGAGCGAGGGAGGAAGGGAGGGAGTCCCTGGCTTTCCGTGCGTGATCGGTTTTCTGTCGCATAAGTTATAACCCTGCGGGCGTCAGGTAGCACTCTGCTGCCGCCGCGGTGAGAGGAGAGGGAGAAAAAGAGAGAGGGCGTCGGCACGGTGCGTGTTCCGGGGGCAAAAGCAGAGGAAAAAGAGGACGGGCCGTTTGAACTCTTATTATTACAGTTACTAACTAGCCTCTGTCGGTTTCTGATTTCTCTACTACTCGTAGTTTTTTTTTTTTTTTATGCCTGCCTTATTTCCATGGGCGTGAATACTTATAGGTCCTCTCATGGATGTTTACGGACCCTCGGGGGTTGGAAATAAGGGAGAACGGCAGGGGAAGCGGGGCGAAACGTTGGTCGGGCCATTGTCGATATTCGATCGCTGCCCGATTAACATTTTACATGAGCCCCTCTCCCCCCAATTACCCATTTTTCTATTTGCGCCCCTGCGTTTGCTCTGGGCTCTCGCGCCCTTGCAGCAAGCGGCCTTGCATTGAGTAGCGTCTGTCTTGTGTCTCTGCAGCATTTTCTACGTTTGTGTTTGTCTGTGTGAAGCTCTGATATTTCTACACAATATGTTTCTCGGCGTGTCCTCTTAATTGTTTGTTGGTTTAGTATTCGGCCCACATTTTTCCGATCGAATTTGGCGAGAAGGGTGGGGGGACGGGGGGGGGGGGGATGCGGGTGGGGCGGGGCGGGGCGGGGCAGGCGAAGAGAGAACGTGTTGAGTTGCCATATTTTCAATTTCCTTTTTGTTTACCGTTAGTTATTGGGAAAAGAAGAGGAGAAAAAAATACGTTTTTTATCGAATACTACCAGGAGTGCAGGTAACAAAGCAGTTGTAGCCTACGAGGGTATATCATACATACTTGTTGTGTGAAGTAAGATAGCGCGCCCAGCGATAAAAGATCAGGAGATGGAGAAGAAGGGTTTCGTAGACATTTGGGAGCGCCAGAAACTGTTAATAATAGTAATAACAAAGCCGAAGAATTGGTGGCAAGAAAAAAAGAGGAGCAAGCAGGATGTTGGAGGGGGGAAGGGAGGGAGCCGACAGGCCGGGAAGAAGAAAAGGTGTTTGTTGTGTTGTAATGTAGTCTCAGGGTCTCCGAGTCTTGGAAGGCCGACGTTTGGCGTTTTGACCCGATTTGGTATTGTTACAGTACGTGGAATAGCCCCCTGCCCCCCCCCCCCCCCCTCCCCCCCCCCACCCCCCCGCCCTTCTACCTTGTCGCCTCCTCGTAAGCCGCGCCTGGCGTCTTTTGACTACGTAGTGTTGGACATCTTTAGGACGGGTACGTGTAACCGTTGGAGGGGGGGGGGAAGTGAGTTTGCACGTGTTGACGTTCTGATCTCGATCGAGGGTCTACAGCAAGCGAAGGCCTTTTTTTACCCGTTTGCGGCGAAGGAGGAGGAAGAGCTAGCTCGACATTAGTTTGGAGAAACCTACCTACCTGTCCGTGTTCTTGCTGCCTGCCCTGCTTGCAGGCAGTTGCGGTGGTAGTAGTAGCAGTAGTAGTGTTGGTGGTTTGAGAAGACCACACGGGGACTGGCTTGGCTTGACTTGGCGGGAGGCGCCGGACACCATACGGGCAGTTTTTTACATTAACGATGGATATATAGCTTGTTGAACGTCCGTGTAACTGTGTGCCAACTATTTTTTATGTTGTTGGTGGCCCGACGGCCAGTTTATTTTTGCTGGTGCGGAACGGCGGGGCTTTATTCAGGTCAAGGCATCTCTGCCTCCTCTTGCGCGGTCTCTTCGCTTCCCAGGTCGTCGGTGGTGGTGGTGGTGGTGGTGGTGGTAGAACGTGGATGGAAATCACTCCCGATTCATTGCTTGCTGACAATGGTCCTTTTGTCATGTACGTGATGATTTGTCACTGCTGTACTTTGTGCTAGCTCTGCCAACGGCAAGGAATGGCTCTCGCAGGCTCGGCGCCATGAAATGAATAAGTCTTGGTGTCATTCTTGTTTGTGATCGCTGTGCCCGGAAATTTCTGAGAAGCTACTACGTATGGCAAGCAAGTGAGCAGTAACAGTATGATAGGGGTGATAATGATGACGAGAGGAAATTCTGAATTTCCTATTTGTTGTGACTACTTCTTGCTGTGTTAATTCCCAGTATTCGACGGGAATATTTCTTTGTTTTCATTGCATGCCCCCCGAGGGGAGATTTCGTACCTGGTACGAAAATCCTACTCGCGGGGCGATATTTTCGTTGAAAACATGGCCTCGGCCCGTTCTAGAGTCGTTTTGTGTGTTGGTTTATAGCCTAACATCCTTTCTTCCCTCGACGGTTGGTGCTTCTTTCTGCTTGTTGTTGTTGTGTGGTATATACATATTATACAGTACCAGTACATTTTTCTTTGCTTATATTATAGTCTTAGTTGCCTTTGTTTAGTCCCTTGTCTTTTGCTTATACTATAGTTGCCTTTATCTAGTCCTTGTCTCTCTTGATCCTTTTTTGCCCCTGTTTTTCGTCCCTTGAGTCAGATGTTGGGTCTGTCTGTCTTGTCCCTAATTTAAGCGGAGGGATCGCCTCCCCCTTTCCCGCTACGGCGCATACATCATGCCTTGATTTTCTGTCTCGACATGATGATTTGGTTCGGCCCTTCTATTCCAGCTATTGGTACATACGACATATTTACATGCCTTGTGTCTTGCCGCGCGACGATGATTGGGTTGGCGCGTGTCTTCCATCTAATTATCGACTAATGAAGTCGAACACCATACAGTAGTAGTGCCTGCGCCCCTTGTCTTGTCATGCGTATAATAGATGAAATGGCTCAACACGAAGAAGCCGTTCGCTTTCTGCTCGGTACGTACAGAGAAAATAAAAAGTCGAATTAATTACTCATCGAAATCGGTCTGTTTTTTTTTTTTGTTGTTTTTTTTTCCCCACCGGGACTGGCTCCAAGCAATGAGAACCTCTTCTCTTCTGGCCACTTCACCGGGCGAAGGAATCGAGGATCACCGCTTCCTAGCGACTGAATTGACCTGTGACTGACTTGGTATTGGTCCAATTCGCAGGTAGCTCTTCATATTCAATTGATGTCTGCAACCTCGAGTCTCTGTAATATATACGCAGAAGTTCGCATTAATGTGTATGTTATGTTCGATGTTATTTCCGAGGCGTGTAGTTAAGAGGTCATACTTTTTACGGAAGACTTCAAAGAGTAATCAGGACCATGACACAAACAAAAATGCACATATTCCAGCATTTTTACAACGCTTGTTTGGTCCTGATTACTGCTGTGGTCCCACTCAACAAAACCAACATTGGGTTGGTTGTCCGACGGGCGTCCCCGAAAAAAAAAAGAAAAGGACACCACAAACCACACCTATTACGGGGGACAAAAACCTTATATATTTACCTATTTTTGCCGACAGTATTTGGTCCTATTTACTATGGTCCCCCGTAATATGTACCTGCAGAGGTCAGACAAGCAAGCCAACCGGAGTGCATGACCACAACACGAAGAAACAAGGAATCGCATTTTTTCAACCTTTATTTTCACCTAGTTTTAGAGGATGCCGTTCCCCCCCCCCAGTCTACGAAGCGAAAAAAAAACCGCGGCGTGTCTTTTTTTCGTTACTTATGCCGTTGGGTGGTCACTTAATTACGTTCGGAAAACGAGTTGCCAACGGGTTTCTAACCTGAACCCTTATCACCAACAACCACCACCACCCCGGTCTCGATCGCCATAGACGCAAGCGCGTATTTACGTGACACCTGGGGAGCCGCAACGCATATCGTTGTATCTGCTCCACAGCGACCAGGTAATAATAATGTGTGTGTCCGACGGAATTCTACAGCTTGCGGGGGTTTCTACAAGCAAAACTCCGAAAGTGTGTCTGTCTCTCTGTCTGTCTGTCTGTCTGTTTCGCTTTGTTCAATGCTGCAATCTAATGAACGCTGCAACCAATCAGCACTCCACCAAGGTACTGGAACGCTACCCAAATGTGTGTCAAGTTGAAGCAAAATTTCCCAGTTGCGGCAGCAACCAAACCACCTGGAAAAAAAATGCCAGCAAAATTCCCGCCAATTAGGAGAGGCAGCACGTGAATAATAGAATGCCGTACCAGGTGTGATATATACCAGTATATAGCACCACCACCACTACCGAATACCAGCACTGGGAAAGATAGGAGTGGCAGAGCACAATTGGTTGACATACACGAGGCAGCACTGGACAACAGTGACGAGAGAGCGACGGAAAAAACAGCAGCACCACCACCTCAACAGGAAGCGACCCTGCAGACGGATGCGGGGCGTCTTCTGCATATTTTTAGTGATCGTGGCCTCCGAGAGGCAGTGTTCAATGTGTTTACGGTTCTATCGTCTCTTGAATGTTACCAAGTATTTTATCCGTTCATTCTACAGATATACCTGCTTTATACACGCGACATCAGTTAATATTCTCCTGCTGTTTTAGGCACGAGTCAGGCCTGCGGCTTACTCTGACGCCAACGTTGAGCATATGGAATTTTATGTATAGGATTTAGAGTACCGTTCCTCGCCGAGCACCAATGCTTTTGTACTTAGCTGCTGAGTTTCGAAATATCTCAGCCTTCAATTCTCAACTATGTCACGTGCTGTGTTCGAGCATGACTACCCTACCTCTAGAAATCAGCTTACAGGAACACTGGCGGCGGTGCTGGTGAGCATGTATCCAGGGTGTCGCAGACCCGTGGCTAACGGCAAAATATCTTCAAGGAACCATTCGGACATACCCGCATGAGGGGGAGCTTGGCTTTGAAAAGATCCGTGCCATTGCGTTTATTTCTTGGAGCTTTGTGGGTGGTGGGAGCTTCGTTTTTTTTGGGGGCTGGTGCCTAGCCGCCTAGAACGAATGGGGGAGGCTGGCGTAGGGAGTCCATGATGGATTACCTGCGGCAACCCAAAAACGGGAGCCGGTGATGGCGTGGTGGTCGCGAAGTAAGTAGGAGGAGTGCGTTGTGTCCGTCACGGTCTTGAAGAA
The DNA here is from genome assembly GCA_031763025.1 of Macrocystis pyrifera. Classification (NCBI taxonomy): domain Eukaryota; class Phaeophyceae; order Laminariales; family Laminariaceae; genus Macrocystis; species Macrocystis pyrifera. The sequence continues at coordinate 2,567,812 of JASSKH010000006.1, forward strand.
TCGCCTCGACCTGCTACACAAGATGGAGGTACAGCAGTAGTACCCGACGCACCACTCGCCCTGCAAAAGTTCCAAGAAAGGGCTCCTTGTTGGCGCCGACAGGTTTTTGTCGGTCACCTGGCGATAATTCAGTCCACCAAACTGATCACGGTTCCAAACCCTGAGGCCTTGCACTGTTGGGGAGCCCAAAGAAAGCAAGAGGAAGCCACGGAAGGCGGGCCCCCCGGTCCGTGCGTGCCTCTTTTGGGGCGAGTACTTGCAGTGGCGTCGACCGAGTAAGTTGCTGTGGGCAAGCTCGAATTGTGGAAGTTGTACACCTCACCCGGCCGGATGCTTGCTGACACCATTGCGAGCCTTTGAGCAGTCGTGAGATGGGCGCACCCGAGGCCGCCGTCAGTACTGGGGTGGTTCGTAGAAGCTGGCGGAAGTTGTCGTTTGATGCCGAGGTGGTCGCAGATGGCACCGTAATATAGGATTGGGGGGGGGGAGGGGGTGCGGCGCATCGTCGACGAAACGCACGAGCGTGCAGGCAGTGCCTATAGGAGGTATAAAAAAAGGAGGCAGTGGTGCGGTACTTGAGCGGAACCCACGGAAGCATCAACGCGGGGGCGTAGAGGCGCGGGGGGTACGATTGGGTATCGGAGATCAATCTTCGTACAACACAGGTGGGTTGGTGTATGATGAGTAGTATGCAATGACACATTTGTCCGACATATGTGAAGATGGGGCAGAGATATAAGCTGGTAAGAGGCACAGGGATGTCGATGATGGGTAGAGCACGCTGCTTGTAGTTCACGAATTTCCTATTATTGCTCCACAAGTGAGTTCAAGGAAAGAGGCAACTCGAGTGAGCGAGGGTGGGCTTCGTCAGGGACACAACTCAGCCCAGACTTAGACCAAAACTAACCTGATATGCAAATACGAGTATTCCCATAAAGAAGATTCTCAAAGCGCTACGTATGTGTAGTCATATAAGCTTCGCAGACGGGTATGTTCACAAAGCGCTACGCGAAACCATATAAGATTCGCAAACGGGTATGCACGTTCCTTTACGGTAAATATGCTACTCCATCACATGAGCCCACCCAGAATAGTCGTAGATGCAGATCACGGAACGATAAAAGAATGATGACCATATCACCCCAAAATCGGGAAGAAAGATCAAAGATGCGGCTATTCAACACAGAACTGAGGCGATAGATCTACCCCATACCTCGTTGTGAGGCTTCGACGCCTAAGGTTTAGGGGACCGAGCAACGGTAACCGTACCTCCATGGTCAGCGCCAACCCGCCCCCGCGCGCCCGCGCCCACGGGCAAGGGACCACCGAGTCCTTCCGAACCAACAATCCCCCAGGCCGTGCCGCCCGCGCTGCGAGCGTTCACGGGCCCAATATCGCCTTCGGCACCGTCTTCGTCCCTACCTAGGGCCCCAACCCCCGAGCCTGCGGTCGCGCGCACGTACTTTGTGAGGTCTGATGGTAGGTACTTGGGCATGTCGTTGGTGTCGCCGGGGCTCCGGCAGGGCTTGCAGCGCTCGACATAGACGCGGCGTTTAGAGTCTCGTCCAGGTAGGTCGGAGGGCATGTCGAGGAAGAGGAGTTTGTCGTAGAGGGGTTGGTTGTCGGGGACATTGGAGGCCGACGCTGGGCCCACGGCGAGGATCTTGAACGGTCCAACGGACTTCTTACCATTGCTCCACTAGTGAGTTGACGGAAAGAGATAGCTCGAGTGAGCGAGGGAGGGCTTCGGCAGGGACACAACTCAGCCCAGACGTCGATCAAAACTAACCTGGTACGCAGGTATGAGTATTTCCATAAAGAAGATTCTCAAAGTGCCACGTACGTGTAGCCACACCAGATTCGCGCATGGGTATGTTCCCAAAACGCTACGCGTATCCGTACAATACTCGCAAACGGAAATGTACGTCCCTATACGGTAGATATGCTACTCCATCACACATACCGGGCACTACTACGATGGGTAGTAGGCCGCGTCAATCTATGCGTGGCACATATCAGGGAGCCCTCGAGAGTAAGTATCCACGAGGTGGAAGGTCTGGTCTGGTGACTGATTCCCGTTACATTTTCCAAGAAATGGCTCGTGCATTGGAATCAATTGGTCGCGGTGAAAGGCATCATCCGCGTTGGAAGTCGAGGGCGCAGGCTACCGTCGGACGAGGAGAGCGGTGTCTGTCCTCGTCATAAGTCTGGAGTCGAACACAGATGAGTAGACTCCCCGTGTGCTCCGTCTCGCAAAGGATGCGTGGTCGGTGGTCTAATGACCAAGACAAGCAAACAAATGAGTACGCCCCTCCCCCCCTCCTCCCCCCTACCCTTGCCCTGGCCAACGTCAAAAACCATTCCTACTTTGAAGAGACGCTGTATTGCTTGAAAATCGTTACAGTGTATCGTTCACGTGTCCTCACTGCGTTGTGACAAAAGCAGGAGGTGTGTTCGCAGGTAGGCGTTTGGGGCGGCGCGGGTGAGCAAATCAGAAATCTGCGGGCACCGAAGCGGTAGGGTGAAATCCAGTGCATTCACCGCGAGTTGGTGAATGAAGGGCAGCCTATTCTGGCCTACTGTGGAAAAACTATCGAACGGTGGTGGCTTACTGGGCAAAGGGGGGTCAATCAAGCGTTGTTGATGGATGCTCAACGCCGGTCGGTCGCAAATTGCCTCCCGACGACGAGTTCTCGACGACAAGCTCTGGAAGAAAAGGAAGTGAAACTGGTGAGGACAAAGTCCCGGGTGGAGGATCGAGGGTAGTTCTCGTGTCGGTGAGTAACAGCGGGCGAAATTCCACATCGGTGGGCGAACAGGAAAATACCGTAAATTCGTGTTGGGGCATCATCCAAAATCCGGTCCGCGCGCCCGCCCTTCCGCTCGCCCTGCTGAACAGAGCAAGCCGGGGGGGGGGGGCGAGAGGGAAGCTTAAAGTCTTGAGCTAACATACGGGTTACCTTTTCGTTCTTGCAGAGGCGCCTTGTGTCGGCCAAGGCTCGGGCTTTCTAACGAAAGGGATCGTCCGTTTGTGGGGAAAACACGGTAGGAAGGTGTCTCCGGGGACTAAAGACGAAAGGTCTTCGAGGAGGAGTTATCGAATGACGTAAGATATCGGTTCGGTTCGGCGTGTGTTTCCCGCTCCCAGTCGGCGCTCTAGCAAACACGCTCGGTGAATTAGCACAATTCGGTTTCCTCCCAAGAAAGTATGTCGGGGAAGACGGCAGAGGGGGTGCACCGACCTGGGGCATGTCATGCCGTGGTATTTTCCAGGTGTAGTGCAAGAAGGATATACGAGGATATACACTTATTTTCTTATTTTGTACTTTGTAGTGTATTGTACGATATGCTCACTCTGTTCTTTACTCTACCCGAACCTCTATTGCGGGTTAACATAGTAATTAGAATCGAACATATTGTGCGTAAACATAGGAATATACACGGTGTTTGGATCTATGGCGGGTTCTGATGATTATGGCTCTGCGGTAAAAATCAGTTGTCAGCAAACCGCATGCTCTTTAAGTGACCACAGACAGGATTTCAGGAAAAGGAGCGAACGTGAAAACCTTATGTATCATGCTATACTCTGCGACGGCGCCGTCAGGGTAGGCCCAGCAAGCGCCGCATAGAAGGCTGCGCCTGTGGTGGAGGAGGACCGAATCGGCACAGCCACAGCAGGATCGACAGGACGGGCGGGCTGGTGGGCGGACTCATCAACGAAAGGCGAACAAGTTGGTGAACGTCAAAGTCATCGGGCAACGGTGGCTGGTCGTTAGGGAGGGGATGGCGTAGAGGGTTGCATGTATCGAAACCGTAATAATCGGCGGCGTAAGGAGTTCCAGCGACGGCTTTCCAGCTGCGCGTCTGAGTTGAGAATAGCTCCGATGGAAGAAGAGAAGGCGGGTGTGCCCGACGAGGCCAAGGCGACAGAGACGGAGCCATTGGCATAACAGAAACTGGAGCATTGTTGGTTGCTCGTCGTTGGTCTTGGTGAGACCCAAGGCTGTGTGGGACAAGGCTGCAGGATGCAGCTGTAAGAGGCCCGAATGTTGTTGTGTCGCACGCCGGTCAGAGTCGGAGTGGCAATGGAGGACATGAGAGGCGGCGATGAGAAGTAACGAGAAGGATGTTTTTTGTCCGAGATAAGGCGAGATAGATCCGTTAGAATTTCACTCGCAGCAAATAGTAGATCCGTTCGTGTGTTGCCGACGATGTCATTTGCAGTAATGCGGCACTATCGGCCTGTTAGGGGGGAGCATAATATTCAGACCCAAACATGGCGGGTAAATATCCGGGAATACATTATTGTTGGGTACGTAGTTGAGTTGTGATCTCTATGGCCCTCCGGAACAGGGACTGGTTGATTGTTGGAACGCGGGTTGTCTCCTGCGCGCGGTGCTTGTCGAATCACTCACACGCCACGCTTTCGGTATTGATATATGTCTGTCTCGCTCTAAAGTCTTCTGAAAAAAATGGGGTCGAGAAAACAGAGGCATCCTCTTTAGTGAGGGACAGCAACGCCTCCTTGAGGGGATACCAGCACACAAATCGAACAAAATACGATATAGATAATCTACGTGTATCCTACCCTACCGTTGTGAAGATGCTGTGCAGGAACCTGCTACAGTAAACATTCGACCCAGGAAACCTGCCCTATATCATGCAGGTTGTACGACTCCCACCCGTTAACATGAGCTAGATCATACAGATCATACAGATCATGGATCTATCTACCCTAAAAGATCTAGATCATCAAGTAGGAAAGATCTGTAGACGATCTGTAGATAATCTGTACGCGGTGTGCAAGTCTCGATACAACACCGCTCCTGGTGCCGCTGCTATACACCAGTAAAGCACGGGCCACCTACTGATTAAAACACGATCAGCCAAGTACTACTATCAATAGCACTACTGTAGTTGGTGCGCTAGTCATCACCGCTGCTGCTACTCCTACTTCTACTTCTACTTCTACTTCTACTTCTACTGCCAGTTTACACCGCCACGATCTGCCGACGCTGCTCTCGGATGGGACTCTTCAAAATGCCTCCGAACAATCAGCCAATATCCATGGGTCACTCATTTCTCCCCCAAGGAAAAAGCGAGAAACGCGACGAGGCAGACGGGGGTGGGTGCCTTAGTAGCTGCGATGCTACCCCCCTTTCCCCGCAAAGTAGGCCCGGCACCGACGGTGTGAGCTCCGAGGCTTGCAGTGGTCGCTATCTCATGGTGCGTCCTGCGTTCGATGGCCTTCTGTAACAACAGCGTCGTCCTTGAAACGCATGACAGACCCGCCGTTGTACCGGAAATTTCTGGCCACGTTCGCGGAAAGTTCTTCGGGCGATGGCATCGAGTCTGCCAGGAGCGTTCCGTCTTTGAGCCTGTTGAGAGGTTTCGTTAAGGATGTCCGGACTGAGTGAAACGAGACATACAGTTTGTCGCTGTCATAGGTCACCTGCTGCTATCGCGTGATCCAGATTCCAAGGCTCTATCCCTCTTGCTAAACGGTGGACACCCCGAGTTGAGAGCATCGCCTCCCCGAAAATCTTAGGCCGAAACAAGAGGTCTTAACTACACGGTGCGTTTATCTGTAGCGGGTAATACATATATTTTGGGATACGCAGGACTTGCCTTTTTTTTTACCGCTCTCAAGTCCCGAATTATCTTGCTTTGAGGTACCAACTGTTGTCCTTAAAAAAAAAAAGATGCCCTCACTAAGTTCAAGCGGTTTATACCCTAAGACGCAGGCGCAGTCCCAAAGGCGTTAGTCAGGAAAAGACCAAGTCATCAGCCAAGCATCGTACATAGAAGACACCGTCGAGTGGGAATCCAGTGGGCAATTCAAGGGTACAAAGTCTGAACGTCCTACTGGTCCTGCTCTAACTGATACCACTCCGGCCGGAAACATAAGGTGTGTTTGCTGCTCGTATCAGAGTCGAAACGGGTGTTATATTACCGGTGAGAATGGTGCCGTATAACACACCCCCTGGGACGATTTCTTTCATTTTTTTCTTTCTGGGTCGATATTCTTCCAAAGGGAGCGGGGGTGGGAACACGACGATGATGGCGGCTTTGGAAAAAAAACTCGTCGAGATAATTAACATAGACGCATCGCTCGGCGTTTGCATTTTCGTCGTTTTCGCGAAAATCAGCTTGGGAATTCGGCCGAGGGGTGTGTTATCTGCTCACTTGTGTTCTACGGGGTAGTAGGGTACATACATAGGTAGCTATGTTCCCCACGAAGAGGCGTGGCAGCACGCGACGAAGCTCGAACGCGTCTCTCCGCTTGGACTCACGCCCGACGTCTTCGCAAATCTTTTATATTGTGACAGGGACTATTAATGTTGTTAGAGGTTATCCTTACCCCCTCCCCGCTAACTCGCGGTCCAACAAAAAGGTAGCATTATTCAGGGTGTTGCATTCATACCATGAATGTGTGTATTTCTGACACAGACGATGAAACTTGTGATGCATACCGCACAGGTAGCTGAACGCCAACCAACGTATAACTGGAACCGATTTTCATAATCGGTGCCACAGGCTCGCAATAATACCCGAGTGCTAACGCTTGGCGTTTCAGGCACCTGCGAGGCACGCTCATCCCACGCATGGAAACATGCGCAGCAGTAGCAGGTGTCCCAGCCATGTGTGCCCAACCAATGCCTACACGCATTGGCGCCAAAGCATCACGCTCAGGACGGTCGTGTTTTCAAATAGCCGATAGGGGAGTGATAGACTTCGTGCACAACTTTTTGTTCGTTTTCTCTCGCTTCTCTTCTTCTTTCTGGTAATGTTTATGAGTGGTCAACGATGAAGCACATTGTCGGACGGTAAACACAACAGCAACAACTGCTATATAGCGCACCGCGATGGCGTGGACGGTTTCCACATCCAAAGCAGTCCAGAGACGAACTCGACCCCTGCATCAACGAGTGCCACCATTTCTTGAGCCGTTGCCACTGCGCGCCACCGAGGTCGCTCGTGCACCTTCGTAATCTGCGGTGAGCAGAAATGCGAAGGCCGGAGCGGGTGCAACGTGCCTCAGCCCTACACTAAATATCGGGATCGGCCTACTTCCTTCGAGTTCGATTTTGTCAATGAAGAGGCGTTTATGTTAAAGTCAAATGCACCCAAGATAAGATAATTTGGGACACAAGGGCGGTTCAATCGGCGCGCCCCGCCTATATTAAGAGCTCCAGATATACATTGCTCACCGCAGATAAGAGCAATAATTAGTACCATGTAGTTAAAGAGCGCTACAGTAGAGGTTCGGATTACCACGGGATGCTCTCAACTTGGACTTCTCAACTTGGAGTATCCAATTGTTCGTCAACACCGTCCTTGCTCGGAGTGTCACTCGTGCACGCCTACCTCCCTTCCAGCTCCTACCGGCAGACGGTGCTACCTAACAAACAATCTGTCCCCGGTTGGTGGCTATCTCCATCGCACCTGCCCCTCTCGGGGGCCAGGTCGGGTCAACGTGTAAGCGCCAGAATGTAACAGCAGCCTGCTCTGCTGTTGTCGCAACGGGAGCTGTGGGTTAAATTGACAGACGAAACGAAAATCTGAACGTGGATGTGTGGAGAGCTCAAGCATTATTGTTTACCAATCCGCCAGAGGAAATAAAACAGTCTGCCTGCACGCGCGGTAGATGCCCTTCGTTTATCTCAACGTGGAGGCGGTGGTGCTCCTGGAGGCTCCCTCTTCACTTACATTGGGACATATTTTTTTTTTCCCGCAGCTGTTTACGAGAAAATCGATATAGGTGATGTTCTTCTTTCGGTAGTGATCGACATGAAATAGTGCACAAGTTGTACAGACCACGAAGTCTTGATCATCTAGATAGCGACTACGTAGGCTGGTGCGCAGTGCTATGTAACCAACAACAGCAGTATGCTCGTGTCAAGTCTTTTAGACATCTCTCAAATCGTCCTTTGTCTTAGATCGAGCTGTCTCAAATCTTGCCTCCCCGCCCCCCCCTGTATGACGATTCCAGCGTCGACCACACGAAGCAAAGCAGCCCACGCTCCTGGCGTAGGGGGGGTGTCTGAAATGCTATACGTATAGGGAGCTGTACATAGCACGGTGACAGTTCTACTGCCGCACGCTCTTCCTAGACGCTTGATGCTTTGACGCCTTTAACCCCTTTAGAACTGCAGTCCTGTTTTGGGGACAAAACACTTTTGGAATTAGAGTAGATTGTCCCCAAAACGAGACTGCAGTTTGCCCCCAATGGGTTGATGAGAGTCGTGCCGCGGTTCAAGAAAGGGGTTGTGCACGTTTTAATCTAACACATTTCCTTCTGACGGAGCCCCTGAACTCAGTATTGCATACAATAGACTATACAGTCGTATCCGATGTTGTGTCGCATAGAACTATTTGCAAGCCGATTTACATTTGTGCATCGGGCTTAGCTCACTCGATCTCTCAACGTGGGTTGTTGGGTGACCTACTAACAGTATAGAGGTGCTCAATTGAGGAGCTTTAAGGTAAACTAGGTGCTACCTCTATAGGGCAAACTAAGTGCTACCCCTATAAGGCAAACTAGGTGCTACCCCTATGAGGCAAAATTTGGTGTTTCTCCTGTAGGGCAAGGCAAACACGCGTCCCTTTGAGCGGTCACTATCGTAATGTCAATCTGTCCCTAAATGTAAGGAACAGTTCCATTGAAATATTAGTGTAAAAGCGTTCCTTACTGCTAGAGACAGGGTCAAAACGTTGAGAAGTGAAGAAACCCCGACTACAACCGCTGGAAGAAGGAAGGAAGGGAGGGAGGAAGGAGGGCAGGAGGGAAGGAAGGAAGGGTCTCAAGAGCGTAAGCACGCGAAATATAGTAGCGAGCGAGCGAGCGTTGCTGTGCTGTGCTTGCCTGTGTTCCTTTTTGCTTCATCACCTTCCGGCCAGCCTGAACAGCTAGCGACACGGCCAGCAAGCCTCCTCTTCCCCGGACCTTTTGTTTTCGCGTTTCGAAGTGCGGTAAAGGGTGCGAGTTAGCTACGGTTCGAGCCAACACGTGGGACCTCATTCAGATAAGGCGCATTGAGTAGTATGGCCGGTGTATTGTACTAGCCACGCCGAGAGAGAGAGTTGCAAAAGGGCACCAGTGTGGACGAAAACGTAAGGGAGAGTTTGGGTCTTCATGTTGGTACGTAAACGGTGCTTATATTTCCATCCAGCGTGGTGAGTCTATACATAGTGGCGACCGAAAAACAAATCAGTTGAAGTGTGACTCGCGCCGAATCTGACGCCCGCCTCGCTCAAAACTTGTAAACCACAAAATGCGCGATAACCTCGTGACCTGCACCCGTGCGAGGGTATATGGTCATACGACTACGGCCATGCATGACAATGAGTGCACCCCCCCCCCCCCCTCTATGGTCGTACGATTACCGCCATGCATGGCATGAGTACGCCCACCCCCCCTCCCTCGCTCACAACTTGTAAACCACAAAATGCGCGACAATCGCGAGACCTGCACCCGTGCGAGGGTATATGGTCATACGATTACGGCCATGCATGACAATGGGTGCACCCCCCCCTCCTCTATGGTCGTACGACTATCGCCATCCATGGCATGAGTACACCCACCCCCCCTCTATGGTCAAACGACTACGGACATGCATGACATGAGTACACTCCTCCCCCACCTGCATCTATCCTGGTACGTACCCTCCTCGTTGTTCCCATGTGTACGTCGGCCATGTGATTGACCGTCTTGACGTACTCTTTGACGGCCCTGACGTGCCGCAAGGACATCTGCTTGAGGTACTCTACGCACATCCTCGTCTTCACGTCGGAGGGGGGGTTTACAAGGGGGTCCAGCAGCAGGTGCGACCTTATGGTCGTCTTCTCGCTTCTTGCCTAGAAAAATGCGAAGGTCGGTTTGTACCGCGGAAAGCGAGGAGGGCAGGGGAGTTAAGAGCAACCCCGGCGTGGAGGAGGGGGGGGAGGACCAAACGGGGGGGGGGGGGGGGGGGGGGGGGGGGGGGGGGGGGGGTGTACTCATGCCTTGTGTGCTCCGGGGAGAGAGAGGGGTGTACTCATGCCTTGTGTGCTCATGTTATGCAAGCAGGCTTAGCCCGAACGTTTAGGACGCGTGTTCCAATACGGGTAGCACATTTTGGGACGAAAAAGGCTTTCTGGAGGACGGAGCTCCACAAACAAAAAAATCGTCGGAATAAATGTCATTCTTGCTTTCGCAAAATGACATGTTTGTATACCTATATTAGTGTATTAGGCCTTGAGATTGTTCTTCGGGATGCACTTTCATTTTTTCCTCGTTGAAGTCAGGCTTTAGAGGCGAGGTAGATGCACCTCTACTGCTGTAGCATGCGTCTTGGGCGTGTGCAATATTTCAAAATTCTAAAGGCGAGATTAAAGCAAGCATCGCACAGGCAGACGTTTCGTTTTCCCTTGCCTGGTCCTCCCTGGCCAGTCGAGCGACCCTGCTCTTGGCCACGCTTGCCTCTCTCGACCCACCGGGAGAGGAAGGGGGGTGTAGCCGAATGGCCCACCGCATGGGTCCTTCTCCGTTGTCTTGAGGAAGACAACGCTCTTGTTGCAAGCGCCAGACTCCGTCGACCTGTGCGAGTTAGTTGAACGATGGCCGCCCGGAGTTGATGACGATGTCAGTGGGGTTGAGTTGACTCTTCTGTGTCCGTTTGCGCACTCACTGCACACACGGCGGACCGTTTTTTTTTTTTTTTTTTTTTTTTTTTCCTGTCCGTTTTCGTTTTTGGTCGGCTGTAGTCTGGCCCCTTGCTACCCCTCGCAGGTATTGTGTGTTGTTCGCTGATCATGGGCACACACGTGTGGATAACCGGCGAGGGTCGTCTACCGGTCGCGTCAGAAGCGACGTACATGCGAGCGGGCTCGTTGCGCGCAGTCGAGGCGCAGCCCTGGCTTAGTTTGTCCTAGCGCAGTCCCTGCACACCCGTGCGAGGAACGGAAGCAAGCGAAGCGGGCAGCGATGCCGACCCACGGCCACCACTAATGTTGTCCGCGATTAAAGAGAGACCGAAAGCGTTTGCATCTATCACGCGTCGGAGAGATCATCGACAGATATATCAGGAATATCATCTAGATAATCTACAGATAGATCATCTAGATAATCTACAGATAGATCAGATAAATCTTATATATCTACAGATAGATCGTACGAATTATATACAGATAGACCAGATAGATCGTCTACCGATATATCAGATAGATCATCTACAGATCGTCTACCCATATATCAGATAGATCATCTACAGATACATCAGATTGATCATCTACAGATCAGATAGCTCACATAGATAATCTACAGATCAGATACATCTTCGCCTGCCGTCATGAGATGTTGTGCAGGAAACGTGTAGTACAGATCCAACCCAGGAAACCTGTCCTACATAGATCATGCAGATTATACGACTCCCCACGCGGCAGCATGAGCTATATCCTACAGACCATACAGTGGAGGAACCCATATGACCCTGAACGATCTAGATCATGAAGTGGAAATCGATTACAACTCAAAGGTGTGATATTGTATCGGCCACACAGGGATAGTGACAGTCTGTAGGTTAACATTTAGACCAAACAAACCTTGTGTCTAGGGACAGAGGGGTGTGCAGTACGAACGCTACGTTTTCAGTTTAGTTCAGAAGTCAGTAGGGTATTCGATGCCGGAGGGCGGGTGGGGAGGAGGGGAGGGGTACTCGATATCATGCACGGCCGTAGTCGTATGAGGGGGGGGGGGGGGGGGGGGGTGAGGGAGGTCGCGCTGAAACAAGTACACCGCTCATGGTGCCGCAAATGAAAACTAGGCCCGGCGACACTCCTAAAGATTCTGGGCTACTTACTCATAATAATGGGGGATGATTTCGATGGCTTCCTCTGGTTCGTGGAGAAGGAGGAGGAGGAGCAGGAGGCGACAATGAAGGTTCCTTCCCGTCTACCTACCCAACATGCGGTTCGTGATGGCCTCTATTGTAGGAGATGTTGGGGGCCATAGATCTGAAAAGGGAGGGCGCTCAACGCTGTGTGTGCGCTATGAAACGAGACTGCTCAGCAGCACGCAATTTGCGCTTTCTGAAGACCCTGTTGGTCATCTTCACACTGCTGTGTCCGAGAAGGACGCTACCAACGGTCCAACTAGAGACCCAGACAGGCTTGCCTGCTAGTGCTTAGTCTTGTCGTCTAAATATGGGTTGAAGCAGTGCTAGGAGCGTGGGAAACGACCAATGCTCCAATTCAGCAAACGGTAACAAAGGCATGATGAATTGTACTTGAGTAAGAAGCATTCTGCGTGATCGAAAAGGGCGGGGGTCGTTCGCTTGGCACAACAAAAATGCCGATATATGACCTATGCCCTTCTAAAGTGCCGCTAGGGCGATACCTCGAGCTTTTAACGCCGGAGAAATGTCGGTTTCGGTAGGGAGTCATGAAACACCGCAACTTATGCCAGAAATATTATTGCAGCTGTGAAAACAACCGAAGCTATTCATGTCCGCCCTTTTTTGTTTTTTGTTTTATCGAAGAGCCCCCCCTTAACGCAATTAGAAGTATCCCCCCCGGACAACGGTGAACAAATAAAAACAAGTACTAATAGTGCAATACTTCATACATACATATATACCTTGGCGTCCAACCTCCTGTCCACTTCTTTCTCCCACAGGCGAATCAGCACGAGCCTGCACGCAGACATCTCACGTCTCGTTCGTCTCCACCAACGCTGGAGCCGCGCCAGCTGGACATGCGCGTGCGCCACCCGGTAGGCTAGCAGCTTCACGCGCGTCACCACGGCGGACCTGTTTCAACCAAGCCGTGAACGAGGTCCAAAGGACGAGGAAGACACAGTTTTCCATGCCAACGTATTGTCGTAGGGGGGGGGGGGGGGGTGTACTCATGTCAGGCACGGCCGTAGTCGTATGACCATAGACCCTCGTATCCCTACAACGTCGGGACGGAGCATGTCGGGTTTTTCACCGACCAGGCGTTATCGTAGGGGGTGGGGATTTTTAGGGCCCGAAAGTGTGTGACAGATGGGTCTTCTCAACCGAGGTAGTACTAAATGTATATTTTAATTCCCGGTTGTTTGTGTTTTTCTGTCTTCAACACTCTTTGCAATCCCCTCTTTTGTTTATTCTTGGCAATCCCAAAACAAAACGTATTTTTCTCTTCGCGATCCCGATGTTATTTTTACTCTTTGCAACCCCAAAGCAAAAAAAAAGTTTTTTCTCTTTGCAATCCCATCTGTATTATACAATTTTAGCTCGTTACACGTCCGCAGTCCATGGGACTTTCGATGGGATTGCGCGTACAAGATAGAGCTCTTCGTGCTAGAAGCCTGACAGAAAATAGGTACAGTAGTGGGAGTCACGTTATAGTAGAGGGACGCGCGTGTCAGGCCTGTTTGGCCACTCTCAAACCCGAACTTCTCTTGAAAACCCGAAGGGGTATTGCACACTGGTAGCTTTCAGTGTTCGCGTGCCTAGTAGTTTAACCTCTCTTGAATCGGTGTTTCTCTTAAACCGAAATGTGTGTATTATGTGCCACGGTACTTGGCAGGCTTTGGTATGCCCGTGCCGGATCATTTTACCTCTTTTAAACGTGTACATTCAGTGCGATCGATACTGAAAGCTCTCAAAACCGCGACTCTCCGCTTTACCCCCTTTTACCGTCCCATGTCTCTGTAGAGCCAACGGGGAAGAGGCGAGGGCGGCAACGGAAAGACACAGCTTGTCGGGGCGACGCTCAGATTGGGGCAACTGCCTTACTTCTGCGTACACCAAGCCTTTTGGGGGGTTTTAGTCAACTAGTAGTTGCAGCGAAAAGCGAAATCACCGCGTTTCCGCTTTCAGAGCAGCAACGGTGCGGTCCTACCGCATGACGCACGTACCGGGGGTATCGTCTAGGGTAACTCCTTCAACTATGAGACTGAATCGGCACTATAGATGTGTTTGTTGGTAGCTCAATAATCTAGGGCATCTAGACAAAGCAAAGCGTGGCTCAGTAGTCTAAGCCATCCAGACAGGCTGAGTGTCCCCCTAACGATCGCAGAGAGCGCCAATATACTGGTATTTTTTGTACAGGACAGAACTTCCGGCATACGCGCGCTCGCATCTTGTCCAAAGTCCGCTTCTTCCCCAACCCTACTACGTGGCGTGGAGGAGCTACATCTTTGTTAGTTACGCGTCGAGTGTAGTGCATTGTGCCTTGTTTCAAGCGTCTTCGCAAAAAATGCGAGGTACCTCTTGACATCAGAGAGAAACCTGAGCAGAACCGTCGACGCATCGGTATCCCGCTTGGTTTTCCACCTGCGTTGACGGCATGCCGAACGGGGGGATGGGCAGAACTAAGCCAGCGGGCGCGCAGGCGGGCCATCTGGAAGGTGGATGGAGGGGGGAGGTACTCATTTGTCGCTTGCCTTAGGTATTTGACCATTGACCGTGCATCCCGCAGCGTTCCAACTCCTAATAGAGACACCTCCAACAATTGCGCGCTCATTACGCTGTTTCCATCTATTACATAGAAACTTTTTGCTAATCTTATCCCCTTCCTGTCTGGCCGCCTGTGGCCACCATCTATCTCCTAGGATAGCGATCGTTTTCTCGCTGCTATTCAGTGTATCAAACTCCTCCATGTGGATGTGGGGGGGGGGGGGAGAGAAATATGATACTGGCGCGTGCTTGCCACCGGTTCGGTGACCCGAGTGCTCACAAGGAGTGACGGTACGTCGGGGTAATACCTTTGCGTGAGAGCGGAAACAAAAATGTGCCGCAGGGGGTGTCGACTAGCTGGGATGCCAGCGCTACCGCGCGGAAATCAAGGAGTTGGATTTTTTTTCTTCGGGGGACACCGGGTATGTAGTCGCTTTCTACAGTGGCAATCGATTTAGTCTAGACGCCTGATGACAGCAGCTGCTGGCGTCGCGAAGTACTGGCGTATGCAACCTTATGGACCGGGTGGTTGGGCGTTGCAAAAATAGAACTGATTGTAATTCAGCTATGACAGTTCGTTCTACAACTGATTTGCCTCAACGTAAATCATGCATGCAGGGGGGGGGGGGGGGGGGGCGTACTCATTTGTTGCTTGCCTTAGTTATTTGACCATTGACCACGCATCCCTTTCAAAACGGAGCACCGTTCCTACTCCCAATAGAGACACCTCCAACAGTTGGGCGCTCATTATGCTGTTTCCATATATTACATAGAAACTTTTTGCTAATCTTATCCCCTTCCTGTCTGGCCGCCTGTGGCCACCATCTATCTCCTAGGATAGCGAACGTTTTCTCGCTGCTATTCAGTGTATCAAACTCCTCCATGCCACTTTCGTCTATTTCCTTCATCTCCTCTTCTAACACATCCCGTTCCTCCTTGTATATTTCACATTCTCCTACTATGTGAGTTCTACTCTCTAATGCTTTGACACACGGGCACATCTAATCTGTGCATCTACTTCCTCCTCTCGGCTACTGATATACCTCTTTCTTCTTTCTGGCAGGTCCAGGTCACCTACTGTACACGAAAACGCAGTTTCAGCCTTTTCGCGAAGTCCATTGGGCCGTGCAAATACGTTTTCATTCCTATTCCTTCCCTCAATCTCCCGTATATCTCTGAGTGTTTTCCCTACTCCACCTTGTTTCTTAGCGCTAGCCTTTCCCTTCTTTCTACCCTTTCTTCTGCTTCTGCCTTGTACCTCCTTCCCGGCGGACATCGTCTCTTCTTGGTTTCCCCCTATATCCTTTCGTACTTTCTCAACCGCGCCATCCCACCTTATTCCAGCTCGCGCTTTTTTGCTACTTTCTCCCATACAGCTCTATCAACTATGGCTGGCACTCTTTTTTGGCAGGTTCCTTACTTTATATTGCCAGTTCAACTTTCTCATGTCTCTGTTTGTCTTGAGTGGGTGTATTCCCAGTTCTGCTCTTGATACTGTATTACTAGTCGTACTTGAGCATCTTGGGATTTTTTGGCTGCCGTCATTTGTGCTGTTTCCAACTGTTTTACGAGTTTCGCGTTCCCTCCCATACTTCTCCTGCATATTCTAGCTTTGGTACAACCACATTCATCAGGATACATCTCTTAATCCTGGTGTCAAGGTGCGAGTCTGTCAGGATCGCATCCATCTTGCCTACGTGTGATTTACCCTTTCCTATTACTTTTGCTATATGTGTATCCCAAAAACAGCTTTTTGAGATCTCTACGCCAAGGTATGTATACTGGTCTACGATCGGCAATTCATCTTCTCCCCACTTCCAACTGAAATTTCCCGGGTTTACCTTATCTTCGTTACAAACAACAACTGCGCATTTTTTTACGTTCGCCGTCACCCTCCAT
Organism: Macrocystis pyrifera; assembly: GCA_031763025.1. Classification (NCBI taxonomy): domain Eukaryota; class Phaeophyceae; order Laminariales; family Laminariaceae; genus Macrocystis; species Macrocystis pyrifera. Next base: position 2,584,131 of record JASSKH010000006.1, read on the forward strand.
TTCCTATCTAGCGCCTTCTCTACTTGTTTCTGCATTCCTTCGGGTATTTCTGATATCCCCACGAAGTCATCCGCAAACATCAATCCCGACACCATATCTTCCCCTACCGTGACTCCCTGCCTTGCTGCCTCGACTGCTACTATCCGGTCGTTAATATATATCTTGAATAGGTTAGGTGACAACGTACATCCCTGTGCAACTCCTTGTAAAATATCAACATACTTCGATATTTCCCCGTCCAGCATCACAGCATTTCTCGCACATTCCGTCTCCACATCTTTCCTCTGATTCCTATTTCCCACAGTTTTTTCCACAATATATTTCTCCATACTGTGTCGTAGGCCTTCTGCATATCTAGAAAGAAACAGTACGTTGTTAGTCCCGCGCCTTTCCTACCTTGAATAATCTTACCTAATTGTACACATGGTCTACGCAGCTACGGTTTGGCCTAAACCCTGCTTGCCCTTCGCTTATTTTGTCTTCCTTCTCCATCATCGCTCCCATTCTATCATTCAAAATCTTACAAAATGCAGGGGGGGGGGGGGGGAACGATGTGGTAAGTAGACCTCCCGTAAACTATTTTTTCATTTGAACCGGAATGGGTAAAATATACCTGGCAGCTTTTAGTATGCCCGTGCCAAACCATTTACGATGCTCTAAAAATAGGCATTTCTCTTAAATCAAGCTCTCGTAAATCATAGCTCCTGCCCTCCTGTACAGGGTTATGTGTGGGTGAAAATAGCCAACTACCTAGTAATTACCTGGTAATTGTTTATTTACGAGGTGATAATAGTATAACAAAAGCGTACAGAGCAGCGATAATGCCGCTTACACACCCCCCCCCTAGTCATGCACAGTCACACGAGGGCTCTTGCTGATCTCATAACACAAACGGTTCATTCAGTCCTACGAAGGTTCGTGGCAGGACCGACACAGCTTGAATTGCTGTAGCAATCAGCGCCCAGGAGCAGATCTCCCCGAACCTCTACTGACGTGATCCTTTTGCTTTTTTTCGTTTTTTTTCCCAAGTCGGATAGATCATGATCTATCTATCTACTGATCATCTAGTTCCTACCTTGCCGTTGTGTTGTTGGTGCCGTTGTGTGTTGGTGATGGGATCTGTATAGTACAAGTCCAACCTAGGAAATATGTGCTGGGTGGTACAGATTACACCACTCCTACCCGGCAACATGAGCTGAACCCCACAGATCAGCAATATGTCTGTTTGAAGGATCTAGGTCATGAAGTTGGAATCGGTGATGTGTCCAAGGCGCGTAATGTTGTCGCCCGGTGTTGTTGACGGCCTCTGCCGCGAAACGTGCATCTTACCTTCGAATTTGTTTCGCAAACCGGTCGTCGATCAGTCGCGTGGCCGATTCCACCCGCAGATCGTACCTATCGATGGGCGGGGGGGCGGCTTAGAGAAGTTCGTCGACAAAGAGAGAGGTGCTGTTGTTATTGTTGTTGTGATTGTTGTTGTGGTTGTTGTTGTTGTTGTTGTTGTTGTTGTTGTTGTTGTTGTTGCTGCTGCTGCTGCTGCTGTTGCTGTTGCTGTTGCTGTTGTGGTTGTGGTTGATGTGTTCTCTCGCAATCAACCAAACATTACCCAATTATCGCAGATACAGGACAGACCCCAAGAAACGTCACATCACACCCCGTGGCCCAGTACACACCGCCAAAAACCCAACTTGGACTGCTGTTGATTGCGATTTTTGGAAGTGGAAAAACGAAGTGAAATGTTGTCATGGCTTCATGGCTCCAGCCCCATAACCCTTCTACCGCGCCGCGAAAACGAATCCACTGCATAGTTCCAAAGTGAGCGTGGGTGCAGCAGTATTGGGAGACCGTGCAAACCCTGCACACATCGGCCAGATCGCTGACAGATCACTCGACAGATAACCTGCAGATCATTCCCACTTGATGGCCTAGACGCTTCAGGGTAGACAGATAGATCCCTGATCTTGTACACATGATCTGCAGCTGTAGGTCTGCACGATCTATCTACAGCAGTAGTAGTAGCACTTGTTTCCTGGGTTGGATCTGTACCACACAGATCCTGCACAGTACACGTAGCGTAACGGCAGGTGATGATCTATCTGCTTTGTAGATGACCTATATGATCTAGATCATGATCTCTCCGAGGTGCGAAACCCTGCAACCGCCCGTCCATCCCACCCTCTTCGTTCGCTCCGCGACCCACACCCATACCTGCATGACGTCCGATGCGGGCTGGCTCGTACGGCGGGTGTTGGAGTATCAAATATACTGCTGTAGCACCCTCATCTTCTGAGACACGTCGTTTGAGAAGCTCCATGCAGAACGCACTCAACATAGCACACTTCTACTTCTTGCAGAAAAGCTGCCAGCTGGTTCTACGTCCGATTCATACACAACCAATCCTATGGGGTTCGTAAGGTATGTAACGAATCATGCAATACAAAAAACGGATCCAAATACATCGGGTTTTATCAGTAGGCTCTGAAACGAACAAAAATGCTGACGACGCCAAATGTGAAGGTATTATTGTTGTTCATATTTGTATCATTGTTATCATCATTTTTATTGCTATCATTATCATTCTTCTTCTAGTATGTTGGGCTACTGGCAGAAGTTTAACCAATCGCCTACCCGAATTAAGCGACACCTACTGTATAACAGGCATATACCTGGATCTGGATCTCACCTGTGTCCAGCGACCGTCGCGACGTACCGCGTGATTACCTCCGCGGCCGCCATTTGCTTCTTGATCTCCTGCCAACGGGCAACAGAGCAACAGAGGGCCAGCAACAGCGGAAACACGAGTGTCGCGGTGAGGGAGATGCTACTCCACCCCTTTCCCCACTGAATTCGTTTTTTTTTGCCCCAGCTCTAAACCCAAGCAGCTTGTCCAAGAGTGTGTTTACTATTAATACTACAGTAGTAATGTACATACCGCATATTTGTTCAAACAAAATTATGCACGCATACATCTCCCTTGAGTTCCACAGCTTCCCTTCAGATTTTGTTGCCTTCAATAAATAACATATACAAGTGCATACATACATCCTTCATAGGGTCATACAAAACCTGGTAGTAGATAAGCGCGATCGAAGTATCATTAGTATCACACACAGCTTGCAAAATATGAGTTTCGATGAAACGCTCGATCCCACAGCTAGTATTTTTCGATTTGGACGAATACACTCCGGGGTACTCCCTGAGTACATGCCTTACCAGTACACACCATGCAACTCCTTAGGGGTCAAGAATGCTTTTGTTTTTTTTAAATGGTTTTGACGACGTAGTGCTGATTGGATCCCCACCATTGAGGAGTCCGACCAAGCAGCAGTTCGGGGAAAACTAAACAACGGGGAGCCGGGCGCCTAGTGGTTGCGGGCAGAAAAAAAAACCCAACCGAAATACGATACTGGCACGCACTAAAAGGTTCAAGTCGTGACGAGGGAAATAATAGCTTCCCCCCTCCGCGCCCCCCGACACAACCCGACGACCCCTTCATCTCTAACCCTTTTAGGACTGCAATCCCGTTTGGTGGGACAGATCCGTCCAATTTCGAGTAGTTTGACCCCAGACCAGGACTGCGGTTCTAAAAGGGTCGAGCGGATATCTCCACGAAAAGTTTCAGGCGTGATCTCTCACAACGCGGACGTCCAACCTGAATCTTTTGACCATTATACGAGCACTCTATATCCCACAATAATGATCTGGTCCGCTCTGCCTATAAATGCAAGGAACCAGTCAATCTCCGCACGGCCCTTGGACAGAGTGATGTCGCTCTTTGTTTGGTCCCTGGTATGCTCTGATCCGGAGACACGGCGTGTGATATACCTTGCCCCCAACCCTACCGTGATTCCTGACTTGACTTGTGCCGTGCGCATTGGGTACCAGCACTGCCAAAAGCCGCGTCGATATTGTTGTCGAACTGTGATTGGTTGCGCTAAATACGTGCTCTCCGCTACTAATTCACTGATTTTGTTTTTTTTTGGGGGGGGGGTGCTCGTGTCTTACGTACCGCATTGTCATTCAAGCGATGGACGAGCCAGGCGGTAGCAGCGTGCAGCTTCAGCACCGCAATCCACCCTTTTGCCCCCGCGGCTCGCCCTCTTGCGTGCCTCAGCCGCTCCCTTCGCGCCTCGATTATCTTCTCGTTGGCCATCTGCGTCGCTCTCGCGGCGTTCTGTCTATCTCCTGCCCCCCGCCACAGTTGCACACAGCACACAGATGATATATATAAAAAAAGCCCCTTGTTAAATTATCTACCGGTAGATCAAACATAGACCACTATTTCATGATCTAGATCGCGCCAATAATACACTTGGTACACATAACTCCACCCTGACCCTAAACATGAGCATCTTTTGTTCACTAATATTTAATGAAAAATGTATCTACAATAAGTAGCGACAAGGTGGAGCATCATCTATTGCGAGGCAGATATATCCCTGATGTATATACACGATCTGCACGGATTTTTTGTAAGGTACGGCTCTTCTTTGCACACAAGTTTTTTGCCAAGGTCTCTATGGTAAGACGTACGGGTCTTCTTGCTCAAGAAAAACATCGCGACGGAGAATACAGTACCCACTTGTAGAAGAATGATCTACGTAGATCGTGACCTGTGTTCGATGCGTGCACAGCGGTTGTGAAGCTATTATAACTAGGAGTAGGATCGGTCAGTATCATCCGCTTGAGGCGGAGCAGACAACTGCTACTACTATAGCCGGGGAACGTTTCACACCAGGTACAGCAGTAATCAGAACCAACCATGGTTCACAGAGGCGTTCGTCGATAGGGGTTCACCCTACTTTTTCCGAGGCTCCTATGTTCCTCCTTGAGGTATATCGCGGCATTCAACGGGGACAAACATACGGACACGACCAATGCTTCACGCATCTCGTACCTGCACGTACGAATTATGCCCAACAACGTAGAGCGCGAGTTACATGTTCATCCTTAAACTGGCGCGCGGTAAGGACGCCGTGGTGGCTCAGTAACTTTCCCCCCCCCCCGAATGTGATACCTCTATCGTAAAACGCCCCCAAAGTGATACGGACATCGCATGGTGTTCGGATCGATCGTGGGTTCTGATTGCCATGAGCCCCCCGAACAATAAGGCAGTTATCGTTTCAGCGTCGGCACATGCGACGCGTAAGAGAGCTGCAGGGCTGCGACCAACTGTTTGCTGCAGCACCCACCCTCCGGATTGCTTCCCGTCACTAGGTGCGTGCAGTCGGGACAGCGTATAATATCTCACCAGTGGCATATAAGTGCCCAAGGAAACATGCAAATGATGTGTATCGCATCGCGGACCGAGATGCCTCTACATGACACATATCGCTGGTAACATCTGTTCCCAGAAAGATCGAAGTCTTGGTCGACGATACCGTTCGCCCCCCCCCCCCCCCCCCCGCCCCCTCCGTAAAATGCTCGCACGGGTTTCTGACCATGCTTTTGGACAAGGATGCACACATCGGAAAAATCGTGATCTAGATGAATCACCATATATCTGTAGATCATCTACATCTACTGTAGATCCTTAGCTGCCGTTATGCTAGGTTGTGCAGGACCTGTGTAGTACAAGATCCGACCCAGGAAACAAAGCCATGCAGAGTGTACAGCTCCCACCAGGCAACATGAGCTAGATCATACAGATCACACAGATCATACAGATCAGGTATATACCTTCCCTGAAATATTAGATCATGAAGTTGGGATAGGTTGTCTTTTTGAGAGAATGTGTACAACGATGCCAAAGGGTGTTGCATTTTTTCATTGGTGTTACCGATCGTTGATATCTCGCTCTGGCTTGTGCACCCGCCCGACTGATGCGTTGGATGAACCAAGCCGCACTGCGAGGTGCCGATTCCACCGAAAACAAAAAAAAAGGCCAACCCAGCGCTATTTTTACACTTTTGTGCGTTTTAGTTACGAACACACTTTTGGGGCAACACAGCCCTGCTACTCGCACACGTTGCTAGATGACACTGCTGCAGAAAATAAGCCAATCCAGTGCTATATGTTTAGCAACACAAGGTGGGAGCGATGCATGATGCCATATATATATATATATATATCCCTAAGGGCACCACAAAAATTTAACCGAACCCAGTGAAAGTACGCTTCGTGCCACGTCCCTTGGGGGGCCGATAATTACGCCGCGCGTCGCTAAAAGACAACACAGGTGCAAGCTTGCTCTCGGGCTTCAGTCGCAGCAGGCAGTATATTTAGGCCCCTCATGGCGTAGACAGCGGAGGCTGAATGTGTCCCGGGGGTATACGCTTGCGCTTGCATGCCGGCGAAGCTTTGGCGAACAATCGAACCGGGAGGGGAGCCAGCGATACCATTCTTGTAGGGGCGCCTCTTAATATGTGGAGCGTTAGTCCCTGCAACCAGCGCCGCAGAATGCTCGCCATCCGGCCACAATACTACGAAAATAAAACGAACACGCGAAGTAGTGCTGCACGCAAGGTGTACGTAGTGTGCTTGATATACTAACGTGCGACCAATCTGTCCGGAAAAAGGACGGATCGTTTAGGCACTTTTATTTTAACCTCGAGCAGTTTTTATTTAGGCAGAGCGGCATCTCAGAGCGCAAGCACTCTGCAAACCCTTCCTCGTTATTTAGGCCACGCTCGACCACGGCTATCCACCACCAAGACATTTGGTTTTGCTCACTTCGTCGCGCCTCGCAGGACATGACAAGGTTACGTATCCGCGCCTGCCTCGCTCTTCTTCCCTCGCTTGCGCGCAGGGTTAGTAGCGCCTTCGTGGTGGGGTCGAGCAGCGTCTGAGTGGCCCTGGAAAACAGAAATCGAAGACTCATATCAATCAGCACAGCGGAAGCAAGCGATGACACCGGTATGCCAACACAGCGCAGCGGTCGTGAGGACTGTGCCAGCACAAGAATAGTGCGGCAAGGACAGTTTCGTCGTGGTGTTTGCCTATTTGACTGGTGAATCGAGAACGAGGAGAGACAAATACCTATACACTATTAAATAGTGTCGTGGTTGTGTCGCGCTTTCATACCGCACCAGCAAGTGAGGGTGTGGGTGGCATGTTACCTCGGCTATACGAGTACTCTTGAGCGTTCTCTTTTTGGGCGGGAGGGGTTGGCGGTGACATACTTGATTGCGTGAGATACCCGCCGGGGTTGAGGGCGGCAATAGCAGAGAGCCTGGATAATGGGCCACGTGCTGGTTCGGCTGTAGAAGCACTCGAGGTTCGTTGTCCTTCGGGTGGAAAGGGGTGACATGTTTTGTTGCGTGAGGCACAATCTGGTAGGGTTACGTTCGACCAAAGGGGGAGAGCCTATCACGGAAGCCCATACCAAGTAGTAAGTACGCCCAAAATGAGCCCCAAACACCCACTGTGGTGCATTTATCTCAAGAATCACCGCGTGAATCGAGGATGTTGTCTGTGCACAATACGCGGTTGACGATATGCTTTCCATCGAAGCTACGTTCGCATTCTTCAGAAATACACTGGGAAGCTTCTCTCTCCCTATTTAGCGTATACATATATTAGGGGCCACCGTGAAATAGATCCGACCATCACTTGCTCCACACGCACCACTTTTTCGTAGCAGGAGATCTGCATGACCTGTGGAAACTTGCACACATCGGACAGATTAACTGCAGATAGATCATCTACAAAAATCTAGAAGAACCTATTTTACCGCTGTTGTCCATGCGTGTTTGCCTTATAGCGGTAGCGCCTATTTTTCGTGGGGCTCTTCACTGGATTAGACTAAAGTAGCTCTGTACTATCAGCAAGTCACCCAACGACCGACTTGTGAGAATGTGTTGTAGGCTACGGCTGTTACACGATCAAACGGACTTGCAAATAATGGCATGCAATACGTACACATCGAAATGCGAACTGTACAATGGTTGGGTATACAGCTCCTCAGCTGCGGAGCCCCGTCGGTGGAAAATGCTCGGGGGCTTGAAAAATGCAAGCGCCTACTGTAACTAGAACCCTTCTCTTAACCCATTTCAGGACTGCAGTCCCGTTTTTGAGACAAAACTACTTAGAATTTGAGCGACTTGTTCCCAAAATCGGGACTGCAGTCCTAAAAAAATAGTTAAAACCGCCCGGCAAGCGTGTGCGCACGAGAGCGCGTTTCAGAAAAATCCCGCCCGACAAAACGTGATCTACGGCAGATCTTGCGGAACAATTAAGCCAGGACTAAATCACCCGCCCAGAAATATCTGTCCAGTCTTCCCGGCGTGTAGAAGCGTGTCCATTGCTGCCTCCTGAAAACGATTGTCGTGCCACGAAAGTCCAACTGCTGTATGAGCTACCCAGGTATGACTTAAAAGAAAAAGTCGCGCGAAGGGACAGGTTTGAGATGTGCCGATCTGGGCGGAGTCATGGCTATCATCAGGAATGCACGAGCACTGCGTAGCTCCTCGATGCACCGCTGTTCTATACTCGTCCCTGCTGTTCCCCGGGGCTAACGACACCTTACGGTTGCTTCTCGGCCATGTCGCCATGGCACTCAAGCATGCACGGGTTAGGGCCAGTACAATCGAATAACCCTGTATCCACAATTTCCTGATTTTACCGGGTTTTTATTTTTCCTGCTTTTTTTTTGCTGAAAGGGGAACGCTCCGCAAGAGTACCTGATTTATCTGTCTCTGTCGAATTTTCGGATTCGACAGGAAAAACATCATGCTTTTTATAGTGTTGTTCACAAAAAATATATATTTTTTAGGAAAACAGCTCTTCGACAATGACCGGCCCTTGTTCGTCGGAGACGGTCAACATTCGTGACAAAGAAGCGACCAGTGGCCGCATCGCGAATCATGTGGTGCCTAGTCGTTGGTATGAGCGTCGATTGGCATTGATGGCTAACCTGTTAGCTTCGAGTCCGGCGCTTGCGAGGAGCTCCACCAGGTCCGCTTTCCTTTCCTGCGCCCACCCACCCGGAAGCACCAGCATACCGCCACAAACGAATTGCAAGTACACCAGGGGTAAACGATTAGACTCTTACTACAGTACGTACGAGCATGATACCTATTTTTTTTTATTTTTTTTAAATCGATATTGCAGCCCATGCTACTAATAAATGCGATATACGTACAATGGTAAACAATTCCGACGTTTTCTTCTTCCTTCGGGAAATATTCATGGGTGATCAACGTTGAAGCTCATGTTGCACGTCGTCGAAAGGACAAAAAAAAACAAATTACTCCTGGCATGCTGCAGTAGTACCGTGAGATGTACCTTTCGAACGCCGATTTTTGTCAGCACAAATGTAATCTGAAACCGACACAAAGGGGACGCCAGCAGGGCGTCTCCCTGTCGGGAAAGCCTTTCGTTGTACTAGTAGAGAAAGCAGGAGAGAGGCACACAGAGAGGCCTCATTGGCTCCAAACTGTACACGAAATAAGCTACGGCGCAAGGTTACAACATCCTTTTGGACTGCCACAACGTCTTTTTTTTTTTTGCGAAGGGGTGTTTCCAACTGAAGCCGCGCTTGCGGATACAAACTAGTCAGGAATAAAGTGCAACCAGTTTTCCCAGTAGTGTACGACCGCGTGCGCACCCGCGCACGACTAAAATCTACCAGTACGAAGCAAGTTTGGGTGAGGCAACACAGCGCCCGGCAGGTGGATAATTTCTAACAAAGAAACACAAGGGAGTTTGGGTAGGACCACCGACCGGGGCAGGAGGCCTCATCCAATCCAATACTTACGTTGAATGATCGTTGGCAGCGCGAATAAAATCTCTGATGTAGCATGGGTTCTGGTGTTGTTTTTTTGCTACAGTATTATTTCACGCTCCCAACGATCATTCAATGCAAGTATTGAATTAGATGAAGCCTCCTGCTCCGGAGCAGGAGGGGCCTCGCCCGGGATAAACCCCGCGGCGAGTGCGGTGAGTGCGCTCTCAGCGCGGCGCCCATCTCTGGGATTGAAATGATCGTGCAGAAAAAATACAACTAAGCCTGTAGGGTGGGCGGGAAGGTCTGTGTTTTTCCTGTGCCTATTACCCTGTCCTCGCAGGGTAGGCTAGGCTTCGACAGACTGATCGCTTCGTGCGTTCTAACTCTGAGTAAATCCAACAAATCCTGGATTCATATCGTTGTACCATAGATTGGTTCCTTGGATTGGGCCACGTTGGCAGCGTGAAATAATTATTGCAGGAAAAAAACAACACCAGAACCCATGCTACATCAGAGGCGACCCTTGTTGACCAAAACGCCTCCGACTAACGGGGCTCCGTGAGCGAACAGCTACAAGTTGGAGTGCCATTATCAAAAGCGTCTTCCATCGTGTTGGTACTTCGTGGTATGTCTAGGTCATGGCGGTGTTCGACTTCATTTTTGTTTCGCCAGGTCTCGGGTGAGATGAGATCTCCTTAAGCGAGAAAGCCTCAGAAAAAATAAGGAGCTATCATATGTACCCCGACCGTCCCATTCGCCACCATGACGACGTGCTATAACACGTGCCGCATACCCGCGCGAACAAAAGACGTCTAGACGGGAGGTACGGCTGTTGTAAACGTAAATCTGTATGGTGATGGCCGTCATGGTTGAACACAAAATCGCGAGATGCGGTCGTCGCAACGTGCCCTAACCCACCGGATTTCAGTGAGAAGCACTCTCCAGAAGCGAGCGAAAGGGGAGCATGCGGTAGTGTCTCGGCGTACCATGCATGACGTACCGTGTTCAGCGGGTAAGCTCTATCCAAGAGCAGGCAGACGGACTGGCGAGTCTTGGGTGCCCGTCGCCGTCCCGTCCTAGAGCACGCCACCAGCCGTTCCTTGTGGTTTCTGCCCGCAAGAATCCCGTCCACCTTCTTCAGGAAATCCTCTCTGGCAACGGGTTTTATGAAATAAAATATTTCCCGTCGGCCAGGTGAACACGACAAGAAAGCGACAAACATACACCAAGTATATGACACAACCACACTCCCTTCACCCCCCGGGTCATGATCACAACTTAACTAGTGGGTTAGGATTTCTCTACGACTTTATGTAAAAAAATGCTTTGCTTTAGTCTTTTTTTACTCGGTTTTAATATACCCCATCCCTGTCCGGGTCTCGAAAATGGTTGTGGGAAGTCATCGTTTTTTATTTGTCGTGTCCCTTGGCGTCAGCTGTGAGTTCTACTGACTCACTGTAGGTCGATACTCAACTTTGCAATCCACGATTAGTACTACTGTAGTACTGTAGTAGTATTAGTAGTAGAGGTATTAATACTTGTAGCAGCAGTAGCAAAGTAGTACGTATACGGTGTGATCAGGATGACCCGTAGAAAACCTCGATGCTGACACCTCCCCTATCCCACAAATTCCCCCTTACACCGTGTTAATATTGTTTTGTTCTCCCTGCTTCGCACCGGGTTTTTTTGTTTCCCCTCAGTTCGGAGAGCCTTGTTTCTACGGCTCTGGCCGACGTCCCTCGCGCCTTACGCTCTGCCCTCCCGTTGCCCCCGTCTTTCGTGGCGGCCTGCTGGACCAACCTCGCTCGCCGAGGTCCGACCGGGGCAGTCTCCGGCCTAGCCACGTCTCTCATGCTGCCCGTTTGACTGGGGTGTGCCGCGGGTCCTCCGGAGAGGTTCCCGGCAGAGGAGGGGCGTCTCCGCGAGCTGGGGACGTGACCCGCAAGAGGGTGGGGGTGCGGACATTCCATCTCGCCTGCACGTGGTGTGGGCGAGGGGGTGTTCTTCGTGAAAAAATGCGTGCTATGCTTGCTCGTGCTTGGTACGATCTGATGATGTTACTTTTGGTGCAGGCGAGCGGCGGGAAAAACTTCAGTTGCAGCAGCGTTGCGTAATACTGTGCTGGACTAGCGTCGACAGCTGCCGCTATGCTTCTGTGTTGAAAAATAAACAGTATCGTTTTCTTAAAGCTCGATTTATTCGCAGTGGATTTGGTGTTCTCCGTATCATGGTGTCTGTGACCACGTTACTTTCATAGCACTAGCATGAAGAATCAGGACGGACACTGGACACCGGGTGTGTTGACTGTCGCTATTATTAATCGTTAGGTAAACATAGTGGTTTCATGTGAAGGCAACGCACACATATACCCACTACAGTACGTATATTACGTACGAATGTATTTGCTAAACTAATACGCCAGCCTTCTGGAGGGGACGTTCATTAGCCTTTGATACTGCTGTGCCACTCTCGCCGGAAATATAGAATACCCGAGTTCGGTTTATTTTATCACAATACTTGTAAAATTCGGTAAAAATGGAATATAGACGAGGCGTATTACGCAGTTTGCAAAGTTGAGTATCAAATATTTAATCAGTCGAACTCACAGCTGACGTATTTCAAAATTTATAAAAAAATATAGTATCCATGTGTAGTTTCATGTCGATATCAAATTGTTGTTACATTGCCGGCCAAAGTGGTACTTCTTTGACGACCCTTCTACTAGGACGCAGACGACCACCAGGCGCCCGAAGGTACGCATTGCATCGGGAGGAGTCTCGCTGACAGGAGGACATGTACCTGCAGGATAGGCAAGCTGTTTACTCAGGCGTATCTTGTTCGCTTCTTCGGTGGACTAACCTGGGCTCAAACCCAACATCTCGCGCGCATCGGAGAAGCAACAAGCTCTGCACCACAGCAGGAGCAGTGCCCTATTCTGATACGAGTATCTCGCATTCGCTATATACCAGGTTCATGGTAATACTCGTACTTTTACTGGTACGTGTGAGAAGGAGTACCACGGTTTGAATCCTTGACTGCCTCCTACCTTCAACAAAACCTCTGTTGTCGTACCAGGTAAGGTATACATTATTAAGGCCAAAATAGGCCTTGACGCGCCCAAAATGACCGGTCCTATCATGGGTTCTAGAATATGCGTTGATGATCGCATGCAACCTGGGGTGCTGTACATACTGCTCTAACAATTGAAAATATTCGCACGTCAAGCTAATAAGGCAAAGAAGACACAGTGCCGGCATTGGACAAACTCGGAGTACCTCCATGGTTAAACATCAGCGTCGGTTAGTAATCTTTGCACTAGCAAACAAGCGCTTGATCTGCTCGCTTTTGCCACGTCCCTGCCCCCTGCCCCCTGCCGCGAAAAAAAAAAACATGCCCAAGACCTGTCAGGACGCAAGATGGCATTTTCGTGCGTCACCTGGTTTCACGAAAGACCGCTTGCTCGAGCTCGTGCTGACCCCAGCAGTTTGTGGTCGTTCCAATTCCAGCACAACCCTCTTGCTAGTCATGGGGCTGCTATGCTACCGTGAGCGTGTCCGTTCTCACGTCGCTATGTGACTGCTTGTCTGCTATGGGTACGGATTGTCGTGTTCGGGACTGTCGGCGGCGCAATGACGAACCGCAACAAAAAGAAACGCCAGGTTACGGTTCAGAACAATCGCCTGCTTCCAAGCCATGATCTAACCCCATCGGCGCGGAAGCCGGTTTGCGTTTCTAGGCACACACAACAAGGGAGGCTGCATCGCCGAATGAACGAGCCATCGAAGACGGCCGCTGGCGGTTTGCAGGGCGTCAATACCCTATTTGCAAAAAGGTCAGCCTTTTTTCTGAAAAGAGGTTACGATGGTGTACGTGTATGACAGGTTGAATTCACAGCTGACATGCTTTTTTAGTTTTTACAGCAAAAAGTAATAAAATAAGAGTATTGGACCGCACCTGCTTTAGCTTGGTATGCTCGTGTTCTCGTACATTGTACATACTACTGCTGTAGTAGTGCACGTATATAATCGTAGCCCGTGTCCGGTGCGGGTGACCCGTTTGGGCACACGGGTGTATACATAGCGACCTAAAAAGAGAGAAGGGCCGTTGCATCAAGCAGACAGGGACATGTAACAAAACGATTACTATGTCTTCCTTACACGGCAATCGGACACATCGCCCACCTCAGGAGCAGGGGCGGCTGCCTCGGGTGACCCATGCTGAAATCGACGTTTTCTCGCGCTTTTCCCTCTGGAGCTCCGAGTTGGCTAACCGAAAAGAAGGCACGTGCAGTCACAGCTTCGTGCCTGTAACACCACAACAAAGGCTAGAGGAGTACAGCAACTGCAATATGAGGAGTGGACATGTGGTTCAGGCATGACATTTCGTCGGACAAAAGCCGCGAGACGTGTTGAGTGCCTACCTGGCACAACACGTTCCATTATAGCAGTACTTGTTGAAAGACTGATAGTCTCTGCATCCCGATTAGATGATTCGCTTATAATCCCGTTGAACCACCGGATCACACCAACCAACGTGTCGTGCCCTCGCAGCGGTCGCTTCATCCTGCTCGTCGTGGAGGGACGAGGGCATGTCGTCGCCAACATCCGCCATGTCGACTGCAGGGAGAGCGTTCGAGATGGAAGAAGACCTGGACGGCGTGGGCGGGCACGGAGGAGACCTCGATGCCATTATCGCCGCCAGCCGCCAACGGGCAGAGACCAAGAGTGCGCAGGTGAAGTTTAAGAAGAACACCGGTAGGATATCACGAGGGAGACGAGAGGGAGGAGAGGTTTGGTTTATGTACGTACGTCGTATGATGAATGAGTGTGTTGGGAGAGAGTTGGGTACCAGGTGCTTGGTTGGACAAAATACAAGGCCGCGCCGCAACATGTTTCGCACGTCGGACAGATCGATCACGATCGATCTGTAGATCAGACACATCATCTTGATCCTAAATTGCAGTTATGAGATGTTGTGCGGGATCTGTGTAGTACAGATCCAACCCAGGAAACATGTCCTAGATCATGCAGGCTACCACCCCGCAACACGAGCTACAGAAGATCAGGCAGGTCAGTAATCTACAGCGGTACCTGCCCTGAAATATCTTCAGGGCATCAACAAGTAGGAACCGAATACGTATCTGTCCGAGGTGGGACATGTTTCCACACTTGGGCGCACTGCTGTAATTGCGAGCAGAGTGTCCCCAGAAACATGGAGGATGCAGTTCTTCATCAAGGGGCCGCTATTAAAATAGACAATATTATTAATAGTAGTACATCAGTTGTGCGAGAGCCTCCGCACAATACGCCAAATTGCCACGAAAGTATGTACGACGTACTGCGCACAACGATGATATCAGGCATGCGCGTATCAAGTACCAAAAGCTATTCATAATACCGAATACAACATTTTTTTTGCTTACGTATGAGAACCAAATATGTGCTGGCACGTAATATATATGCACAGGGACCACATTGTCGATGTTATTCAGGTGGGATTACGTGCTGCAGAAACTTGGCAGGGGGGTGGTGTTCCTCGTTACGACATGAAGACATGAAACCCTTTTGGCCGTTCTCCGTTTTTGCTATTTTCTCCAAAACCTCTAACCGTAATCCTAACCCTAACCCTATCCTAGCCCCACCACTACGTAAGTGGTATTAGTAACCCAATAATTTCCACCGCAGTCGTCTCTTGCCCTTGCCAATGTACGTACCTACCAATACGCATTTTATAGCACACAATATACGTACTTTGTGAACATGCTCTCTGCAGACTGGAAACAACTCGTCGCCTCGACCTCCGGGGATGTTTTCTGTGCTTGCTTGCCGCACGGTTTGCTCAGGACCTACAACTAGAATTGGAAGCTGCGAGGTTACGGTTGCTACGTCGGAGCCAGATAATCGATGTGCTGAGGAAGGCATACGTGCGAGACGTGGTAACTATTAAGGCCGAGCTCGCGCGCAAAGCTACTATGACCGATGAGGTATGTGCAACGTAGAGCTCTTGCGTATGGTCTGCGTGTCGAATAGTGTTTTGTGCCCTTTGAAACTATGACATGTAGATGGCAAACATGAAGCGACAATGCTCTATAAGCAACGGACGTTTTTTCCGACAGCTAAAGGAAGTGCCGACACGGTAGACCTCTTTTGCACGGAGAGGTAAAGTAGTCAACCATCACCACAGTAGGGGTGCGATACTGGTAGCACGGAGGAATGTAGTGCTTTGCAATGAAGAGCGACTTAATGCACAAACCTTTCTTTAGTCACGGGATGCTCGACGGAACATGTCTAAACCTGAATCTATCGCTTACATCGAGATGAAAACGTCATCCATTGCAATTTTCGTGAGTATATGGGCATAACGTGACAATTCAAGTCGGTACTCGTGCGAGTGAGGTGTTAGTGTTGGCGACGATGTTGTCCTAGTTGTCGAGAGCCGAGAGGCACGTCTGTGCACCTCCCTCCGTGTTGGTAGCTACGGATCAGAGAGGACTGCCCTACTTTTATGAGCGGGCGCATGTAAATGCACCGTAATATACACTCCACTATGCCACGCCGAAAGTGGTAGAGAGTGTGTGGGTAGCTCTGCAATTTTACACATCCTCCCCGCTTTCCTTTTTAGACACCTTTGCTCTGAAGCGTCTTTAATTGGCAGGAGATTCCTTTCCCAGATTCAGCTTCGATGCTTTCGCACGAAACAAAGAGGCATCTTGGCCCTATCACGCAGACTTCCTGAAGTAGGCTAAACACGCGCTGCTGCAGTAGGCTGAGCAAATAATGGCCTGCGCGGGGGGGGAGTAGTAGTCTAACCACGCCATCACACATTCACAGGCCTGATTGTGTAACTCGTTCATTATGTATTTGCCACTCACTCTCCCTCTCCCTCTCCATGCGTCATTTGTTCGGCCAAGTGCCTAAAGCAACACCTCTCCTTGCTCCTCTCCTATATCTATAGTTCGTATAAGTATACACGTCCTGACCGCGACACCATATTTAGGAGATCATGCGCCCAGTATACTGCTGCAGTTGGCAAGGCTGTGAGCAAGGCATGCCTTCACTGAACTTGACGGCTACCTGGTACTAATAACAACTAAAAAACCGACTCAAGTCTGTACCAATTAAAAAACATACGCCGATCCACAAGCAAACACGCCAGTCAGGCGCAAAAACGCAGGAGTCCCTAAATTCCCGAATGCAACAAACTCTACTACCTGGCCAACTCACAGCTCTATTTGCTAACCATGGAACCTACCTAGCTATCTAATACTGGTCGGCAACTTGGGGGGAGCTATCTCACAGCCATACTTATCATGGAACCTGCTTGGCTAACATATAACCAGTCGGAAACTTGTAGTCGGTCACCTCACAGCCCTATATTCTACTCGTGGAACCTATCTAGCTGACTATTAACTAATCGGCGACATATAGTCAGTCAACTCACAGCCCTACATACTAGTCATGTAACCTACCAAGCTAGCCAATAAGTAGTCGGCGGCTTTAGTCAGCCAACTCACAGCCCTGCTAAAAAAAATGGAACCTACTGACGTAGTTAAACCATAACTAGTCGGCAACTTGTATTCAGCCAACTCACAGCCCCAGTTATCTGTTCTGCTGCTTGCTCCCTGCCCCGTTTCACCACGTCGAACTCTAGGAATACGCCTCCCAGGGGGGGGCCCGGGACGGACATCACGGACGCGGTTCCTAGTCTCGATATGCGTCCCGTGCTGGACCTGTTCTCGCCGGAAGACGCGTTCTTGAGGGTCGAGTCGTGCAGCACCTGCGGAGGGCACCTGGAGATCGTCACCCGAGAGACGAAGCGCGTCGTGAGGCTTACCAAACGAATTAGGTGGGGAGGTGGGAATGGAATGTACCGTAGCCTTCGGTTTGCCTTGGCTTGTCGCGAATGGGTGGGGACGTTTGAGCAAGCTTAGTTTCGATTTTTTCTACAGATGGCCACGGCTTTTTAGAGTCGCGAACTCCGTCTATTAAAATAAATATTATTGCAGCAACTGCCTGGCGGCGGATTGAGGCAGAGTCACACTCACTCACAGATCGAAGTAAGGAACGACAGAATCGAGCTTTTGGGACGGTGTGAGGTTCGATAGGTCGGCTCCCCTCAATCCGCTCTAGAGCCCTGCAGCTACTACTGCTCTTGCTGATGGTGTGGTGATGCTTCTGCGGCGGGCAAGGTGAAGGCCGACCCGGGCAGGGCGGCGATGTCCTTCTGGAGCTGGCGGTGTACCCCTAGACTGTTTAGATAAACAAAATTCTCATGTTGGGGGTGTTGACGTTTCGGTACCGGAACCACATAATTCGCCGTCTCAAATCAAAGCAACTATCTTCGTCCTTTCTATGACGGCGATTGGTGGTGTCGCGTGCACTGTGGATGGCGTTGAGTGAAGCTGTCGGACACGAGGTGATGAACCAGCTGTACGAACCAAGAGTGGACATATCGAACACTTTCGTGTTGTGACAGGTCAGCTGTGCAAAGTAGAGCAAGTACAGTATTGCGCAGCTATGTATACACAATTGTTTGTATCACCCTGTACTTCATGTCAATGGCTTTCCTTGCGGCTTGTCTCAGACCTCGGTCTACACGTCAAAACGCGGTAGCAGACTGAGACACTGCACACCACATAATGGAAATTTGTATTTAATACGAGTAGGTAACAACGATCGCACACGGTGGGTGCACGCCGTGTCCCCCCTCTATTCGCAGAAGAGTCACGAATGTCGAGATTTACCCCGGCTTACAGGCAACCCACACCGCCTACTTAGTTGTTCAGGCAATGCCTATGATTGCTGACCCCCCCTTCCAGCGTTCTCACTCCCATGAGACACAAACTGTGGATTGGTACACTTGTACTCGTATGTTTTCGGCGGGAAGTAGAATCCTGAAGCCGATGCAATGGGTGTGCGTGGATGCAGGTGCCCCCTTCCCTCCACCGTTTTATTACGTATTTTTTCATCTCAATCTTTTTCTCCAGCTCTATCCCTTTAGTAACTCAGATCCGGGGTCAATGGCGGGCACCCTTGCCGCCTCCTAACAACTGGGTCGCATGGCAGGTACTCCTTTCCCCTCCCCACTCCGGTGCATGCCTCCATTTTTTATCGTGGAATGACTTCAGTACTGTTTTCTTCTCTTAGTCGACACTCGCGTTGGCCCCGGTTGTTCCCTGGCCTCTCTCTGTTCAGCGTGCTGACGGTCCAAATGGACGAATGCGCAAAAGAAGCGGCTCAGCTGAAAGCTGAGCTAATGCTAACGAGACAGCGTGTCAAAGACCTGGACGAGCGAAATACAGTGAACAGGGACGCCCTTGTCGCGAAACTTGAGCGGTGAGAGGGGGTGGACAAACCGTCGCGAGTGGCAGGACAGACCACAGGCGGTGCTGTTCCTTGCCCGCAGTGCTTGTCGCTGAACGATCGTTACCAATTAAGCCTCAGGTTTGTTAGCCTGATGACGACAGGGTGAGAGAGGGTTCATTCTCTCGATCGTAAAAAACGTGGAGCAGACAAGATTGGGGGCCATAAGTGAGATTTCTGTTTGGGTTTTTTCGCAGGATAGTTGACCACGAGCGAGAAGGATTCGGGCGACATGTAACATGTATTTCACGCGCAGCCCCACGCCGCGTCGTGCGGTCTCCCTGCATTTCCTACGGTACGGCTACTCCCGGAACAAAACGGGCCAGCGCGGAAAGTGTGTTGTCGTTTGTCGAGAACTAGATCAAGTAGAGCACAAACCGAGATATTGATAGGATCGTTGCTGTGCCCCCTATCGAGTATTCCGTCGAAAAACAACGTACAGTGTAGCTTATCATCATAGCATCCCCCTCGGATTAAGCCAAAGGTCGGCCGAGGGTATGAGCACATAACACAGAGAACGGTTCGCGGTTCTCTCGGCACCCCCGTCCCTCCTCGAGGGGATAAGCACCCGTCAACCATTACGCGACTAGAACTCAACTTCCTATGTCGTCTAGCCTGCGGTGCCGCGAAGCAGATACAGGATCACACCGGCTAGAGATTATTGTCGTCCCCTTGTACGATGCCGTATTTTTATTGCGTCGTATATGCGGTGCCGCGAAAAGCATACCATACATAACAATCTTGCTAGAGATTTCTATCCCCTGTACGACACCGTCGTTGTTGCGGCCGCCGTTGTTGCGTCGTTGGTCTCCAGGACGAAAAAGGAGTGTGACGCCGATGTTCTGGCGCTTCGAGATGAGGCACGGCGGTCGGACTTCGTGTGGCAGACCAAGTTAAAGCGTAAGGCGAGTGGTTGCGTCGCTTGGCAGCAGTGCCTCCAGACGGTCCCGGATTCCGTATAGTGCTGCTTCAGCTCCAGCAAGTTGTTCCTGTGGTTGTGATTGTCAAATTTACCTCATCGCCGTAACCTAGTCCACGGTCTCAAAAATAGGTGCCAAACTCAGTACGCCGAGGTGACTGAGACACCCGTGGCTTTCGTGTGGAAGTCGCCGCTCGCTGCCAAGGGATCGACGCGTTCAACGTTAGGGTAGGCCGTCATTTATAAGGGTCGAGGGAGAGTGCGAGCCTCGTCGGTGCGCATTCCCCTCCCAGACTGCGGCCTCCCATGGTCTCTATCTCCTTCTGTTGATAGGCGCGGAAAACGGGCCTGCCGTTTGGAATGCGAGATAAGCGGTAGATGTGGAAATAATGGGCTCGGCACTTGCTTATATATGCGGGGAACATTTTGTTCGTATCGCTGTTGTCCATGTGATTCTTGTTGAAGTGAGAAGACATGTGGCGAGCATCCCGCTATGTTCGCTGTTGTTGATGTGGTAGCTGCTACTATTAATAATGAGATGTTTGGTGAGTATCCCACTCGTATGACTGTTGTCGACGTGCACGCCGCTGCAGGAGGAAGAGCTCGAGGTGATTCCGACACTTCGAGAGGAGGTGGAGAGGCTGCGAGAGGCCCTGTCCCAAGAACAAGAGTCCAAGGAAGAAGGTCTGCATGTGAAGGACGGCGAAATTGCCATGCTAAAGGCTAAGGTGCGTTACAACTATAATATTCATGACCAACTAGAGTAGCCATGACCTACTGCAATAGCTATGACCAACTGTAATGGTCATGGCCGACTAAGATGGTCATGACCGACTGCAAGCGTCGACAATAATGGTCATGACCGACTACAACACAACCAACTATAATAGTCATGACCGACTTATTATCGTCATGACCAACTATAAAAAATCAAGACCGAATTCAATAGTCATGACCGACTATAAAAAGTAATGGCCGGCCATATTAGTCATTACCGACTACAATAGCCACGACGGACTATAATAGTCGTGACCGACGACATGAGTCATGTCCGATTACAAAAAAATCATGGTCGACAGGTCATTGCAAAAAAGGAAACGCCACGTGTGTGGTCGCTTTGGCAGGGCGCATTTGGATGTAACTAGTGCGTAGCTTAGTTAAGATTTTAGCGTCCTGCCGTTGGCAATACCGAACGGCCGTACGGGTTAGTATCACGACGACCAGGGAGTGGAACAACGTCCCCCCCTGGGTAATTTGCGCCCTCTTAGATGGGGTCATCTCGAGAAAATGATGTGGGAGGCAAAAGAGAAGATCCCCAGCTCTACTACGCATTCGGGCAGTCCGTGCGGCCAAACACCAGATACGCCTTAATGCGGCGATACTGTACACTACATAGCTACGAGTTTCCTAGCTAGACGAAGAGGGGCCAAATTGTATCGATTGGCGCACTTCGGAAACGCCCAGGGAAAAGACACAGTAGGGTCGGTGCGTCAGCGACAAATATTAGTTGCTATTAACGGGACAATGTCGGAAAAAAGTCTTTCCTGCGAACCATCTCCCCACACAGTATCAAACATTATCCTCCTCAACCCCTTTAGAACTGCATGCGCGTTTTTTGCAAAATACTTGGAATTTATGTGCGTTGATGTTCGCAGTCATGAGCGTGTTCGACTCACCATATTGCACGGTTCGTCACTGCTGTTTTACGGTGCGATATTTATACTCAATAGGTGGAGGACTTGAGGATGTCGACGAGCGCTGACTCGAAAGTTCTCCTGGACGCGCGGAACAAGAGCGACGAGATTCAACGCCGTCTCAAGGGAGAAAAGGTGACGACCGTAGCCGGCACCCCTACGTATGTTGTAGGTACATCGAGCGTGTGGCCGGGGTCGATAAGGACATTGCCTGCACCTCTACGGTGCAGTGCGTCTAAGCGCTGCAGTACCCCATCAGCAGGCGATGCCCACGAGTGACTTACCTAAACTGTGCGTTGCTCAGGGGCACAGTTTTTGAATAGAGAACAAAACAAGTAGCAGCCGCGCCGAATCTGACGAGTTCGCCGAGTTAATTTGCCACGGAGCCACGATAGGTACACCAATAAACACACCAATAAACACACCAATGGGTTTCTCAAAGAGGCAAACTCGAAGCTGCCAAAACGTGCGGGGGGCGGTCGCGTGCGCGCGAGGGGGGGTCGTCCTCGAGCATTCGCAGACATGTTTTCGCGTACTTTGCTAAGTAACACCGGCAATCACGCCATCCCCCGCTTGCAATGCGCGAGCGCGTCTCACGGAAAATGCGTTCCGAGTTCGCAACCTCAGGCGGGGGGGGATTCGACAACATCGATGCCACCTGATTTCTCTCGCATCGATGGCGAGAGCAGTTTGCTCCACTGGCATGAGCTCTTCACCTTCCCTCATAGAAGCACACTGACGGGGGTTTGGCGTTCCCTAGGGCACGATACGGCACGAGCGAACTCTTGAGTGCGACTGAATGGGCGTACTGTTGCTGCTCTTCTTCCCTCAGCGGCAAATGTCAAAATATATCCTCACCAATACAACCGCACTCCAAACGTATCAACTTGTCGGCCTTTGCTCCACGTATCTGACGGTGATGAGCGCAAAATACTCGAAAAACAAGTCGGCGCGTAACTTTTGTTGCTATCTTTGCTTCGCACCCAACCTTATATCACACGATTTTGTACACTTTCTCCGGGTGGGGGGGGATTGCAGATGGATCACAGCACTACGAAGGAACTATTGGAAGAGGAGCGGGTGAGGTACGAGCGATGCAGGGCTAACCTGGAAACCAGTCAGCAGCACTTGGCAAACTTGAACGAGCAGTTCAACGAGCTGCGCGCAGAAGTGGAGGTGCGACTATCCTATGAAATCTTAGCTTCACCACCACCTAACGCTCTAAGATTTGCACGAACGCAAACTATCACACGAAGGTTGCAAATATGGGCTTCGACGAAGTCCTCGATCTCACAGCTGAGATGACGTCTCTTGTTTTTGGGTGTTAAGCCCAAACTGTTGGCTAGTGACTGTTGATGTAGAACCCTCTAAACTCTTTCTCTCCCCGAGATTGCATCGAGGTGTGGCGGTCCGGTCTCGCGCCTTACTTCGAATCAAGCACTGACCATGCAGTTAAGATAGAAACAAATGCTGCTTGGTGAGCACTGCTTTATCCCCGTGTCCCACTCTGTGATCTGATTCTTATTAGCACAATGTTGGGCATATACTCGTAACAGGGGTGATCACGTGTCGTATCGAAAGGATCTGCTCAAATTCCGACGGATGCCTTGTCCCGATAGCGCAATTTACCCACCGCGGGTATGGTGAAACCCAGCAGCTTACGGCGATATTTACCTATTACGGGGGATCACAGTAAATAGGACCTACGGTACACACAATATATATACATATATATATATATATATTTCCCCAGTTGTACTAAAAATATTTTGTCCTAGTTACTGTGGTCCCGCGCAATAGTATCTTTCTTAATGAACGAAACAAAAAAACCCGCTCGTGACATTTGCAAAATGGCGGTATGTCATTTTCCAGTACGAAAACATTCTTGTTTTTCCAACGAAGGGTGACATTTTTTTTTCTTCTTGATATGTTTTTGTTCAAAAGCAAGTTCAATGTCGTCACGATTCGTGAAAAAAACAAATTCGCGAGAACAAATCACGCTCTTTTCGGCACGAATCGTGAAAACAGCTCTTGTTGCTTCGTTATAGTAGGAAATCAATGGGCCTTACTGAACAGTATATTTTTTTGGTGACATGGCTCTTTTAGCATAAGTTCGTCGAGAACAAAAATGTTTTTGGTTGGTTAAGAAGATAATAACCCTTACAGGATTTGTTTTTCGTGGCAGTCGGCCACGGAGAACGCACAAGACGAGGCTGGAGAGGCTAGCGACGCCTTAGCAGCTTCAAAGGCGGAAATCAAGAGACTCAGGGCGGTTTTGAGCACCAACGATGCAGCGACGGCCCTAGAGGAATCGACCCTGAAGGTACAAATCACGCTCGCCGTATGCATGTACACATACCCCGTTTGTGCGTTTTGTTTTTCCGTGTTCACCCGACAGAAAAAGCGGTGCCGCCTTCAGCAAAACATCGAGGTGTTGTTCTTGTTATTGTTCTCACATTAGCTCACCGCCACAATACAATGCAGTCCGCGGTGCACGTAACCTCGAGTCTGCTGCGGAGGGACTAGCGCGCGATAAAAACAGGCATGGTAAGAAGGGTGACCGACGCGTGCTTAGCTGATCAGTTTCATCAAAGGGTCTCGCCCCTTGAAAAACTCTACTGCCAGGTTCGAGAAAAAATGTAAGCTAAGCCCGAAAAACAGCCAACCCCATGACCTAGGTAACTAGCGAATGCCATTGTAAAGTGCACGCCAGACCCAACTATGTTTGGGTGGCTTGAGAGTTTGCGATGGTGGAGGAACCCCGCCAGTGAGAAATGTTTCACATCTCGGGTAGATAGATCATGACATATCTATCTATCTATCTACATATAGATCATCTAGCAGTTCCTCGCCTGCCGTTGTGAGAGGTTGTGCAAGATCTGCCTTATAGGGCAGATCCAACCCTGGAAAACATGCGCTAGAGCATGCCGAGTACATATGTCCCACCCGGCAACATGAGCTAGATTGTACAAAATCGAAAACAGCTTTTGCCTCGAAAAATCTAGATCATGAAGTGGGAAGCAGAGAACCTTGTTTCCAAGCTGTGAAATGTTTGGTCTCAAAAGTGCAACCCCTCATTGCAACCTCATTACCTGTCGCAGCACGGCTCGTGACTCAACACGAAGAAGAAATGACGAAGATTAGTTATAACGACGCAGATCGCAAAACCTGCTCTCCAAGTCTGTTGAGGAACGCGCGCACGACTTCGTACAGTACCTGGTAGAATAGCCCGCGAAAACTGACCTAATTCCCCCCCGCCCTGTTTTTCAGCGTTCTCACGTGTGACGGCCGACAGGACGGTCCGCTGTAACATTCATGATGTGTATTCCACCGACACATAACTAAATGTGCTTGTGTCCTGCTTCTTTTTTATGATCTGCTCTGACTGTCTTCCAGAACTTTTATCCGAGTTATGAACGAGTGATGTATTGTTTTGTTGGGGGGGGGGGGGGGGGGGGGGAAGCATTCGTTTCCTCCCACCGTCGCCATGTTTAGTCTCCGTTTATTGTTGACCTCATACTATTCTACCCACCCCGCCGCCGTTTCGTCCTCGCGCTATGTTGTCTTCTGTTAAGGTGTCTATCCTGTCGAAGGAACTTCATGCGGCCAGGCGAGAAAATACATTCCTGCGTTGCAGTTACTACTTTCAGTGCTCTTTGTTATGATCTGGCGAGCTTTGAGCCACAAGGCCGTGCCTTGGAAGACCCCTGATTGTTTGCTCTCTGTCCATCTCATCACAGCCATTCCGTGTTTTAAAGAAGCGATTGTGGTATAGCATACAGTTAGTGCATGGGCATGACAGTACGTAGCGCTAACATTGGCGGTTTCCACATGCACAAAAAGCACGAAGTGTGTGTCGCGTATCGGTGCTACCATATGGTGTTCAAAAAGGCGAGGTAGACAGAGGGAAATATAGTCTTGATGGCCATAGCACGTGAGCACCACCATAAACAAATGAGTGCTATGCAGTAACGACTTCTTCAGGCTGCACCAATGCACGGACAAGAGGTTGGTTTGGATGGGGTTTCATTCGTGACCTTGGGTTGGCGCATGAAGGGAAAATAAGCGTGACCGAATAAAAATTGGTTTTGCACTTGTGGACACTCGCCTTTGTCTGTGATGAGCTCTCGTCGATTTGTGGAGCACGTAGTGGTAGAATAGGGCACAGGGCACGCACGGATGCCATCTATAAACTCCGTACCTTGGCTGCTAAAAGGTGAGTACGGAAGCCCCGAAACGCCGACTGCAATGTGTTCTAAATATGTGTGTATGTACACCTAATGCTTTCTCGCTGCGTGGACAGGTCGGAGGCGAAAGAGGCTAACGGAGCCCTCAGGGAGGCTCAAGAACACTCGCGAGACCTGCAGGCAGAGGTGGGGATTCACTCGCTCGCTCGATTGCAGTCCTGACACGACTGTTTCTGTTGTTATTATTGCCACCACATAGCATGGGAAATGTTCTCAACGCGCACAACTCTCAAAGCCGCACGTTGTTACTTACTTCGAAGTATTTCTCGTGCGCAACGTACGCCTGTGTCTCTCACGGGAGCGCAGCAGTGTTCTTGGTTGCATGGTTACGTGACTGCGTGTTATACTCTGGATGCTGCTGATACTTTGGACGCCATGAAAGAGTATGTCCCAGCTCGACCAAAGGGCGACGAACGGTGCCCTGCCAACAAACTCTATCCACAAGAACGGTTTGGTCGTGGGGGTCAAAGTTTG
This sequence comes from Macrocystis pyrifera, assembly GCA_031763025.1. Lineage (NCBI taxonomy): Eukaryota > Phaeophyceae > Laminariales > Laminariaceae > Macrocystis > Macrocystis pyrifera. Next base: position 2,610,494 of record JASSKH010000006.1, read on the forward strand.
TGCAAACACGAATTCCCATCGTCCTTAGTGGTGCGAGACTCTCTGGCGTTGCCGTTTTCGCGGAACCGCCTCGCTCGAAGGAGACCGCCACGCGCTGGGGGCTCTGTTGACGGCAGGTCAACTATCGCTTTCGTTCGTCCTGCACCAAGAACCGCAGATGTTACTCTGATACAGTATATGTCGTGCTCTAGCTCTGTGCGAGACAGAGGACATTTTAGCTCCACCGTAGGACTGCCGTTCGACACGCTTCGTCTCTAGCTACAGTCAGGTTGCTCTCGCCTGTTTTTGGCTTCATTCCTCCTGCGATCATTCTCTTGGGGTCAAGTCCAAGAGTATAATAATATTTCCCAATGCAAGCGTCGCATACATGGACAACCAGTGGGGACGGAGACATTCTAGACAGAAGACCAGCAACAATTGTTTTTGTGCTATTCGACGTTGTGAAGGTACAGCAATAGCGAAGCTACGATCACCGGTGTCAACCCGGCTCTGAGCTCTGCGCGTACAAAGTACGGTTGTTGCGCTTATGGCCATAGCTCTGCGAATGCGTGTTTGCACGGGAAGGAGTTCGCCCTGGCGTTGAGTGAAGCCGCCCTTCCTCTGTCCCGCTCCGAGACGGTCAACACAGGGCCGATGCTGAGAGGACGGCCCAACGAATGAGCAAGGATGTAAACCAAAGCATGCAAGCACAGCAACAACCAACCTAACGGTCGAAGGGCAGCGTCACTTAAAAAATCATCAAGAACTGCACCCCCATGTTTTGGGGGACAATATATTGTACATTTTTCAAGTGGTAGAAGGGATAAATGAAACATGGGGACACACAGCAGCAATAACCCCCACATGGCTTATCTGCCGTTCTTGCTATGAATAGAGCACTCCGCGCCAGTGACATTTATGTGCTTCAAAAGTGCAACCCATATCCTACCGTCCCCACCCGCTTACATAAATAAGCCAGGCTGAGATTCGCATAAGAAAAACCAGGAGACGATTCACTTGAAGTTTGTGAAGAAAGCGCCTTTTCATATCCCTTCTGCTACGACGATTTTTCCCCCGCCCTGGTTTCACGTACTTTTCCTCCAAAAGCGTGGAAACGCAGTTCCTAAAAAGATATTAATCAACCCCTTTTCCGCTTCCAGTTGGAAAAAGGTGGGAACGGAACCCTGCCATTGTCTGTTCCGGACAATTCGGACAAATATTCGAGCGGCGACAGCAGAAGTCTGGCGCCTTCCGTCTTGGCCAGCTCGGACAAAGATTCCAGCGTGGGCAGCGTGGGGGGGCTCAGCTTGCGGGGGTCTTTCGACCAAGCAGCCCACGAAGAAAACGGGGACGAAGACGGAGCGGACCGGAAGAGGAAGCAGTCGGCCATGAAACCTGGCGGGGTTACGTTTGAGAAGGGAAAATGGGTAAGTGTTTTTTATTTGGGGAGGGTGCTATTGTCACTATGTCCCGAAACACAAGGACCGTTTACATTAATTATTTTTATAAAAACAAGCATTACACTGTGGGGCGTAGTGGTATGCGATAGAGGTACCATTTTCGAGGCCGAAAACTATTTCTGACCGGCGAGTCGCCCTTTTTCTGAAGGGTTACCCAACATAGTCGGGATACACTCTACCGTAGGCGGAAATATAAGGAGCGTATATACATAAGTGGGGAGACCCAACGGTCTTTACATTTCCGCCCAAAGTGGTATTGGGTTTATACCTAAGGCCACGGGAATGTGTATGGGGCTGCACTTTTTCGTTTTTTTCTCTCACATCTTATACTCGTACCTAGGCTGCGGGATTTTTTCATAGGGTGGCACTTTTTTCGTTCTTTTTATCACAATCAGGGTTTTAGGGTGAGGAGGAGTAGAAGAGAGAACCTCGAATGGGGGAGCCTCAGAAAAAGTTGGTGCCCTCCTGCAGTCCTACGTACAGTCCTACAGTTATGAAAACCCACGAAAAAAAAGAACCAGATAAGAACACAAGACTCATGTGTTTAGGAAAACGTTCATAAAAAGTTTGATGAAGACACTGCACGTACTCCGCGGCGATCGATACGCTAAATCCTACCTGGTTTATAGTTTCCTTTGCTCAAGGCTGCAACTACATGAAAATCGCCATAATAAGTTCTCAAGGTTTGCTCAGATGAGGCGTTTTCTTATTGGCGGGGCTCATACTTATTATCGAAAAATGTATGTACGCCGAAATCTGAACCGCCGCCTGCCTGCCATTCGACGACCACCTTGCGCCTTTTCGGGGGATCACTTACAAATCTCTTCAGGCGGTCGAGAAGTGGATAGCGTTGGTGAGATTTCGCAAGGCGGTAAATGAGCACATCGATGAGGTGACTCGCCTGCAAGGGCTTCTGCGAGACGCACAGGCAAGGTTTGGAGGAGCAAGGACCGCAAGCGATGGTGGAGTAGATGCAGACTTAACTGGGAGTATGTACAGAAGGGAGTCAGCGTAGCGTTCTGTCTTTGGTTTCTGCCCTTGGTTTTCTTCTTTTTTCTGCGAATGTGTCCGAGTGATCAACGTCGAAGACACTGTAATCCAATAGACTACTCTAAGTAGTCGAATAGGCTACTGTAGTCCAATAGGATTCTGTAGTCCAGTGGGTTTCCTTGTGCGGTTCCCCTTGGTCTTCGTCTTCTTCGTGAGAAAGTTGCTGAGTGATCAACCTTGAAGTTCATGCTACGTACGTACATTACGCATTGTCGGACGGCTAAAACAGTAACATGACCCGTTTTTAGTCGGACCCGCACAGGCAAGACTCTACTGCCGGTTCTTTGTTGTTGATCAGAGTCGCTCGATCTGCGCTGGACGAAATCTGCGCCACCTGTGTAGGGTAGGGCTCTATGAGGTGACATGACTGCGAGTCACCGACTAGTTTTTAGATGGAAGCAGTATTGCAAGTGTGTTTTGTGCTGCGTCCTGCAGAGTTCTTCGTCTTTGTGTCCAGCCGGCGCGTTTGTGACTCGCCTTGTGTTTTGTATTCCTGAAGACTAATGTCAGGTAGTTGGCTTGGGGTTGTGGTTATGCTTGCTGTTAGGGTTAGGGTTACCGATAACTAGACGTGAAGACCAGCCAAGTCAATGCCCTAGTGTCTCTAATAATCGTTTTCCCTCAAGTTTACACTACTACTGTACCTGGTAGTACGTACCTGACAGTAACTTTCTCGCCGTGAGGGGCCGTGGGCAGGACCGCGCACTTTACATGTTAGCGTGACGAGAATAGGTTTGCGGCAGGAGGGGGCGTTTGTATCTCCCAAGAGAACGCGAAGTTTGTGACGCGATCACACCGACAGGCGCACGACATCGCCTTACTTACTTTGATCCCCCCCTCGCCCCCCGCCCCTCCCTGTCGTTGCTCCACTCCCCCCCTGGTGGTGGCACTCGTGGCTGCAGAACCCCAAGGAACTCACGAAGCTGAAATCAAAGTTGGACCTAGCTAGCAACCGAGACAGCCTATACGACATGGAAGATGCTATGCACATGGAGGTAACGAGCACAGAGAGAGGCGGCCACCACCGCGGTGGCGACATAGCGCAAAATTGAAGTGATCGAGCGCGAGCGTATTTTTCGCCCTGTGCGCTACCTTTTTTTTTTTGCCTTAGAGCGCTGAAAAATAACCTTCTTTCTGTGTGCGAAACGAGACTCGGCGCGGAACGCGTGAAAATTGCGTTCACGTTTCGCAGACGGTAATTGCGCCTCATACCTGGCCGACAGCGCTTGCGTATTGGGACAACATTCAGATTTCCTTCTCCTCCGCCTTCTGACCTTATTCCAGGTATGTGATAGGAAGGCGTGCAACAATAGGGGCGGGCAATATTTTTTTGCCAAAAATATATGTTTTTCGGCGGGGCTTCTCAGCTCAAGAACTCCACCCAACCATGGCACTGGTGGCACACCAGTATGCTTTTTTTATTATATGTATCTACTACCGTAGGCCTGGGGATTGGATTCGATTGCCCATCGGACTGCACAACCATTTTTTTTCTCACCCAAAGTCAGCTGTTAGGCGCGGAACATGGCGATGCGCAGGCGAGAAAGGGGGCCTCTCGGAAATATGGATGCGCTCCAATATGCGACACTGTGGCATGCGTGCGTCTCAAAAACAGGTGGCGGCGTTGAAGCAGAGGGCGTCGACAGCACAACTTCTGCCCGCCGAGTCAGGGGCAAGCGAAGGGACGGGAGCGGTGAACGAGACCGCGGGGGGGGAGGCTTCAGAAGAGATGAATGAAAAAATTACGGTGGTGCTGGGCAAGGTTCAGGGTGGTCCGGAAGATGTTGACGAAAAACTTGTGGAGCAAGCCAGCGCAAAGCTTGTGGAGCAAGCCAATGCAAAACTTGCGGAGCAGGTCAAGGTTCACAAGGTGGGGCGGAGTGAACTTGACAGCTGTAGCAACGCCTGTCGTCATCCCGTTTCCCCTCTATTGTTGTGGAGGGGGTACGATGCACCTCTCTGGGTGTGGAGGAATTCCCTTGCTCAGAATCATCTGAGAGGAGGGAGACAAGAGCGATCTAATGTGATACCACCATACGTGTGAGTGATCAAGAAGAGTAACCAGAGACAGCCTGCACACTATTCGAGCCCGTCCATTTGACGCTTTCATTATTTGAAGCCCCGCCCCACTTGGTTAGTTGCAATACCTATGGAGCAGGTCAAGGTTCACAATGTGGAGTAAGTTGACAGCTACAACGGCATCACACCACATATCGTCTCCTAATCGATTTCCAAATATTTTCACCTCGTCCTTTTGACTTTTACAGCAAGGGTATCCGAAGCAAACGATATCTTAAACCTACACATCATACGCACTAAAAACAAATAAACACATTAAAAACATGATTGTGTTCTTCTTATTTCGTACAAATGCTTCACCCCCTCTGGCTTGTTTTCGCTCATGACCCTTTTATGAGCGTGGTGCCGTTTCACCCTCAGTACGTTTCGAAAAATATGACAAACACATCGAAAGGAGCAGGCCGAAATACTGGTAGTGTGTTTACCTGTTGCTGCATAGTTCGGAACCATCTTCCCGGCACCCTGGCCGATGCATCGTTAGCTTTCACTGCTTGCAAACCCCATTATTTTTGCAAGCCGCCCCTCCGCTCCAATCACACTGATTTTTTGGTCGTTAGGTAGGGTTTCAGGTGGGAGTAAGAACTAGCTAAGGTTGACGGCTAAGCTTTGTCCGGCATCTCCACGGACACCTTAGCACTTTTTGATGTTGTCGTAGACGCACTAGGCCGCTCGTAGGTGCATGTACTGGTACAGGACACCGTAAGTAATGCCTCGCATTTACGACCACAACGGCGTTGTTAACCCCGCGCGTTTTTCTTTACTTTCCGACCCAACAAGCGAAGAAGGCGTCTTGTTTTGCCTCTAGAAGATAGGCGAAGAGGCACTGACTAAGCCGTCCGTTTGTGCGTGTACAGGGTACAGTAAGGAATGCCACAGCGAACGGTAGCGTTGACCCCGCGTGTCTTGTTTGCTTTCCAATCCAACAGGCAAAGGAAACCTCCCTCCAAGAAAAACTGCTCAAGTTGGAGGCGGCCTGCCGAGAAAAACTGGTTAAGTCGGAAGCAGTCCACCGAGAAAAAATTAAGGTACGAAGGCATTGTCGGGACACGAAAAAACATAAACGTCTGCCGAAGGATAAAACACAAGCCGCCGAAGCATGAAAAGATGAAAATAAAAATAAAAAAAACGTATTGGAACGCAGGATAAGCGTCTCGTTGAGGTGGCCGACTGTTGGTTGTAGTTGTACCCTCCTCTGACGACTTGCTGCGTCCTCACAGCTGATAAATGAGGTTAAAAGTAGTGGAAAATACCGAAAAAGGGAGGTTCAAGGTCCATATTCGAGATCCATAACCCTGGGCGTCAATCCTCAAGGGTTAACGCCTCCCACGATGGACCCCGCGGAACCGATGATATTTTCTCGAAACCCATTATTTTGGTATTTTCCCACCGTGGCACTTTCTCTCCCTCCCACTCCGCGGCAAGCTCTCGCATGGAACCGGCGTAATCCAATCACGATCGCATCATCTGTCTCCGTATTTTCCTTGATCAATAAATGTCAGGGACTACGTTCGGAGTTGGACAAGCAGAAGGAAGAGATGAGCAAGCTCGAGGCCGAAGCGGAGGAGATGCGCGAGAGAATAAAAAAGTTAGCCAAGTTCGAGAAGCAGGAGAAAGGACAAAGCGCGTTGAACGAAGAGCTCAAGAAGATGGAGCAAGAGACGGGGGGATAAGCGTGAGTTACCTTTTTTTTCGTGTGACTGGGGGCGTTTTTAAAACGATGACCTCCTCGACCCATGCTACGATATAAGGAGATAATATTTATTTTGCTCTCAGACCCCAATCCCTCTGGACGAAATTACACACACCCATTTGATTTTCATATTGTACTCCGAACGAGTATTATATTCCCGGCTAGAGTGACACTTAACACGAGGAGCTCTGTGTCTCACCCGAAGCCGATTCTCAGAAAGATTGTACACGCAAGGCATTCGTGTTTAGTTTTTGTCACACGGGTTATATAACATATATCACTATCACACGGGTGATGAGAAAACAAACCCCCGTGGACGAATCGCCGAGCCGATTTCTCGAAACCCAGGGGGGGGGGGGGGGGGCACACACACAACGAAAATGATGGCTTTGGGAAGGTCTCGACGACGGGATGTCTTCGTACGTAGACGCATCGCTTGGTGTTTGCACCTTTCTCATTGTCTACAAACTAGCTTTGAAATTCGTAGGAGGGTTTGTGTGGCCATGCGTGTTATACGGTAGCCGTTTAGCATGTGGATTGACGTCACTCTCGCACTCTTGATGTACAGCCGCCACGAAACTCCTCACACTGTATCTAGTATGCTAAGTCTGAATAGGCGTGCAAGTAGGATGAATAAAACCCTAATGAGATTGCAATCATACTGGGCAGTTCCTCGGTTGAGTATTAATAGGTTAAGAGCCCCGCCGGTCAGAAAATGTTGGGGCGTAGAGGACTCTACGGCACCGTGGAGACGGCCTGTCAATGGGTTACGTGCCCCGCCAGGCAGAACATGATGCACCAAAAGTACCCCCTACCGCACTATATCGCACTGGAGAGGAATATACCACACTGTAGAGGAAAAATACAAAAGGTTAAGAGCATCGCCAGTCTAAAAAATGTCGGGCACCGAAAGTACCCCCCTACCGCACTGTATCGCACTGCAGAGGGTCATACCGCGTTGTAGAGGCATGTCTCCCTTCTCTTCAACTGCACGCTGAGGCAGGCGGAATATCTGCATTCGAGCAGGTCGAAGTTGACCATGGTGCTGTGTAAAAATCGGACTATCACCTTGGTAGCCGATCAGTAGCGTGAAAACGATTGTCGTCGTCCATTTCAGAAAGGCTGGTACTAAATCTAGAGAAACGAATTGCCCCATACTTCTCGAGCTCTGTTTTATTTTCTTTTTCCATCGCTTAAATTGTCTTTGCCCTTCTTGCTCCTGCCCCCCCCTTCTAGTCGTATCTCAGATCCGAGGTGGCTCTTCTCCCGCCTCCCAACTAGTTTACGCGCTTTGTATTTTATCGCGAGAAGGGTTCAGGACTCTCTTTCCTCGTCGATTCGCTTCGAACTGTGCCGTACGTAGCTCTACATGCGCGTTTTTTCCAGATTTCGACCCTCACCTCGTTGTGTTCTTCTCGTAGCGGTACTCGGTGGGTTGTACTTGCTCCGTCGGTCGACCGTGGCTGTGGTCCTTGTTCATCTACCAGTCTACCCGGTAGAAACCTCGAGTGGGAGGAGCCTGATACACAGCTGCCATCCAGGTATGACGAGAGAAACAACAACCGGCCGGCCTCAGCCTGGTTGGTTAACCCTTTCATACAGGACTGCACTCCCGTGTCGGGGACAAATTACTGCAGATTAGAATTAGACAGTTGTTCCAGTACAGTGCGGCTCTGAAAGGGTTGCATGTGCATTAATCAAATCAATCGATTCCATGCATCCGGCAGGTGGGGTTCGACTCTTCCCTGGAGTTCGCCCCCATGGAAGGTGACTTGGCCAGGGAAGACGAAGCGCGCCTGATTGAAGAGCTGGAGAATGCCAAGAGCGAAATTAAGAACATGAAGATCAGGCAGGCCATGGTAAATCAGCAATCAACTGAATTGGAGCGGTTTCAATGACATTGAGGGGAGATTAGGCAGGCCATGGTAATCAACAAGCAACTGAACCTGCCCGATTTCAAGTCCTCGCGGTTGCATTTTAAAGGAAAAACACTTCTCCATACACCAGTCGCCAATAAATCACACGCCCATATAAAAAATGCTGTCGAGGTCCACACTTGGTCATCGCACCCAACGGACTCCACTAAAAACGAACAAGGAGTGGACCAACGTTGTGTAGTGGGTTTTTCAGTTGGGAGGCGGGCAGGGAAAGGGGTGCACATCTCCCCACCGAAACTTTGACGCGAAATTTACCCGTGTCAACTTCCAACATAGTCGCGCTTTTTTTTTTCTAGCGAACTCTGCTGTTTTCCTCTTTTGATGAGATACAGCCGCTGCTGTTGAGGTATTTGTTGGCTCGCAAGTTAATACGTTCTTGTCAGCTAGACCTCGTAGCTCTATCAGACGAGACGGCAATGTCATCGCTTGAGCATATCGACATGAGGTTTTTTAACGACCATGGCAAGCGTCAAGAAGTATTTCGGGCACTTCTGAATACTTATGTAGCACTTCTGAACAGTTAGGTGGAACCTGCAGCCGCCGCCGTCGCCGCCATCGCCCTCTGCTGTAAACTTTATCTTCGCCCCCCGGTAACAGATTGCTCCAGTATGGTGTCCTCCTTGCTTAATGCCTTGTGGATGTGGATGAACCACGCACGTGTTCAGTAAACTACAGATACTCTGAGGTAACCAGGTATCAAACCTGGTTGTTTAGGTCGTGCACTTGGGTAAATACCCGGGTAAGCCCAGAGTATTTACCTGAGTACTTCCAGAGTAGGTGCCCGGGTATTCCCTGGATGTATACCCGGATAACCCCAGAGTAGGTTCCTGGGGACCCCCAGAGTGGGTACCCGGGTACCCCCAGAGTATATTCCCGGGTACCCCTAGAGTTGGTACCCAGATACCCCCACAGTGTATGCCCGGGTACCCCCAGAGTAGGTACCCGAATACCCCCACGATGTGTACCTGAGTATCTCCAGAGTAGGTACCCGGGTACTCCCAGAGTTGGTACCCGGGACCCCCAGAGTGTATGCCCGGGCACCTCCACAGTAGGTACCCGGGTACCCCCAGAGCATATACTTTGTACTGGGTAGCCCGCTAAGCACACCCTTTTGGAATGAACCGTTCCATAGGTCACGCATGAGCTCTTGGGCAATATCAAAGGGGCGAGCGCTGAGGTCGAACTTCTCAGGGCCCAGTTGGCGGAGGTGAGCCAGTCGCTACAACCTGCGTTGTAGTTCATGGGGACGTATTTCGAGCGGAAGACAAAGAAGGGGAAAATACCATGACCTCACTTCCGTTATTTGTGCGTCAGGATTATCAATCCACGTGCGAGTTTTTGTGAAGGCCTGGCTTTGCCCCCATTTTTACATTTTCAACACACGCTCAAAGGCTGTGACCATTCATCAGCACCGAAAGGGATACATACTACTGTGAGCTTTCAGCTCCTTCGGGTACAATCTACCGCCTATGGGAGGGTGCTGCGCATTTGCTATGGTCGATCCAGTCTCAGGCTCACTGTTTTATCCTCGCTTAACTTTTCCGAGAAAATGCCCAGGTGTGATAGCGCGAAAATAGGCTCTGCAAGTCGATGCGATACGCCGTACCTCACCCTGCTGTGTTGCAGTCCCGTACTCATTTCGACGTCGTGTACTGTAGATATCGCGCTTGTCTCAAAGTCTCTGCTGGGCCTCAAATAGGTCACGGAGCAGCGCGATAAGCAGATGAACTTGAAACCCCTGCCTGTGCTGGGGTTAGGCCCTGCCGAAGAGGAGGAGTTCGAATTCCTTAAGGTGAGCCAAGAAGCGGCACCGATGTCAGCCTAGTGTTCTCGATCTCTGCGAAGTGTCGCGAAGAATTTCCTGTTTATTCTTTCCTCTGCCTACCGCTGCTGGTAGTTCTCGCGCAGAATGTTCTGTGAACTTTTTTTTCGCCAAGAAGTTCATCTCTACGTGTGGCGAATTTCAACGTTTTAATAGTAAAGAAAACTCCACCCGTCTTTGCTCTGCCGCCCTGCGTGTGGCCATTTCTACGCTTTAGCCAGAAAATTCAGTCCGTAGTCCCATCGGTATGGCTTATCAAGATGGTACATCGAGGTGTGCGGCAGCTGCTGAAATTTCTTTGGTCCTGTTTTGTCTCCGTCGTGTTTTGATCGTGCCGCGATTGACTGCCGACCGAACCTGATACCAAGGGCTAACTTGCAGTAGAGAGCGTCCATCATCGCATGCGCCACCCTTGCCACCACATGTTTTATCCCCTCGCCTTGTTACTGCAGTTGAATGTTTCTCCTTTCAAGATGGTACATCGAGGTGTGCGGCAGCTGCTGAAATTTCTTTGGTCCTGTTCTGTCTCCGTCGTGTTTTGATCGTGCCGCGATTGACTGCCGACCGAACCTGATACCAAGGGCTAACTTGCAGTAGAGAGCGTCCATCATCGCATGCGCCACCCTTGCCACCACATGTTTTATCCCCTCGCCTTGTTACTGCAGTTGAATGTTTCTCCTTCCGCGTCCACTCGACCGCATCTGTGGATCGATGTTTACACCGGAGGTAACTTTGTACCCGCTTTTATCAGCAACCGATAGTACTCAGTGGCGGCTTCCTGTCTCCCCTTGCATCGTTCAGGACAAAGCAACGTGCCCCCCCCCCCCGCGACCGCCGCCTCCCCATGTCGATCTTAACTTGGTTCCAAACCACGGGGCTACTGAACGAGAAAGGCTGAAGGCGTAGGATATCAACCGAACCTAACTATCACCCCTGGACACTTGGTATTGTTTAGTGCGACACCTTCAACGATCCGAGTTTGTCGATTTTCTGTTGTCCTCACTGACGTTTGGTCGCCATGTGCAGGAGGAAACAAAACGTCAAAAGAGGTCGAACGCCGCCCTCAATCAGGAGTTGAAAGAGACCTCCGAGGCGTTGAAGACGCTCCTCGAGGAACTCCGAAGGCGGGTTCTGAATTATGCAGCTCGGCTCGGAATTGTCTAAGTCACCCGTCGTAGAGTAACATATTCCGCAGTTTCCTTCCCTGGCTAGCCCGTTGATGAAGCTAACCGTAGGGTGTGGAATTGCCGGTACCTTGGAGGTGACTACACCATTCGAGTTACGAAGCACCATAAAAAAAAACGCCTCCATGCTGTTTACACGCATACCCACCCACTCTTAGGTCGTGCAAGGAGACAAGACGCGCGAAAGCTAAAGTCTGGATCACAAGAGACCTTGACCGCGCGAGGTCCATCCCGCCACCCACCACACCCACCACCGGTGGCAAAAAAGTGACCGCCGCTGTCCGACGACTGTCTGTGGTCAGCTCCGCCATGAGAAAACCATCAACGGAAACAAAAAAGAGGTCCCTTTCGGGCAAGGAACGCCTAAAAAATATCACGGAAAATCCGGACGGGAAAGCTACGGCTAGTAGTGCGGTGGATCACGAGCAGGGCAAGGAAGGAGGGCAGGGAGCTTTACAGGAGCAGCAGCAGGCGGAGCTAGAGAGAAGGAGGGAAGAAAGGATCGCACGAGAAGCCGCTAAGTAAGCTAAAGGGTGGTTCGTGACTAATTCTTGCAGAGTAGTGGAGAAGGAGGTGGTGGTTCCGCTATGTGACCCCGGAGCAGAATTTCGAACGTGAGGGAGTTGAAGAAGTAGGGTGAGGACAGCACGTAGACGGTATGGAAAACGGAAGAAAAACATATAGTAGGAAAAGCAAGAAAAACATATTGATATGCAGAGTCGTCACGTAGAAATTTCCTGCGCAAAATTCCAGGCGGCTGTAGACTGTCGTTTATTATCCATGTCAAGTTCGTCACTCCCGTGGAGAGAGCACTTAGCTTGCACCCATGGGGGAACGCGCGACCATCTCGTGTAAGGTAACTAACTCATCAACCCGGCGAATATCACCACCAGCTGACGTGCTTCCGTACTTAGAGCGCAAGAAACGGCGACTGCCACCTTCCCCTGCTATGTGTCTGTCACGGCTTTGCTGTCTAAAGGAAATTGCAACAGGAAATTGACGAAAAGGAGCTGCAGGATTTCAAAGACGCGTGTGCTTCGCCTCAATCCGACGGGGTGGCGTTCGCCGCAGATATACTGGAGACCGTCCAAGCCGACGTGAAAGAGCAGTTCAAAGAGGCTTTCGTCGAGCTCAAGGAGGCATTGGAGGTGACTGCGCCGTCTCTTTCTCGCTTTCTCTCTCTCTTTCCCTCCCTCTCTCCCCCTCCCTCTTTTCCTCCTTCCCCCCCTCCCTCCCAACCTTCCATCTCTCCCTCTCGCTCCCTCCCCCCCCCTCCCTCCCTCCCTCCCTCCCTCCCTCTCGCCTCCCCCCCTCCCCCTCCCCCCCCCCCCCCCCCCCTCCCCCCCTCCCCCCCATTTCCCTCTCTCTCACACACGTCCCCCGCCCTCTTTCTCGGTGAACACTTTGGTGGGTGTGGCGTACCCTTCGGTGCAGCCTCGATTTCTGGCCCTCGTGAACAAAACACCGTGCTCTTGTAGACACATCCCATTTCGAACGGTATCGACTACCAGGTAGCATATTATCGACCCCTTGTACTAACTAAGTTTTCGGTGCTCTTATTCCCCCGTGTGGTTCTATACCGTGGGAAATTTCCTGGAATTTTCCAGGCGCACAAGAATTCCGTCCTGAGGTCAAGGGTAGAAGCAAGGGAACGCGTCGCGCACACAGCTTCACTCGAAAGCGAGGTGGAGCGCCTGCGGGCTCTACTTAAGGGGATGGAGGATGAATTGACGGGAAAGAGGTACTTGATTTGTGTGAGGGGGATGGAAGATGAATAGACGGGAAGAAGGTACTTGTTTTGTATGAGAGCATGGAGTATCAATTGACCGGCCCGGAAGGAGGTGCTCGCTTTGTGTGATACGAAGTGATATAAATTACGTGTGTTTGGTTCGCTTGTTCCATGGTTTGCTTTGGTTCGTTTGATCGATCCATTATGCTCGGTTGTTCGTCTGGCTTTCTCCATCATATTACCATTTACTTGATGACGGCCGGGAAAGACGAATCGTTCAAGCCGAAGCGAAAATAGTGCTGGGTTTTATTTGTCCTGGCAGATGTTAGTTGTCTGATAAAAACCTACCAGGCATCAAGGGTGTTGGCTCTGTGGCCTTTTTTTTCTGTTTTTTTCGTTCCTTGTTCTCTCTCCTAATGGAGTAGACGGCCAGCACTTCATCTCCTACCTCACTTCTTGGCCGATTGCACGTCTGGCATGCGGTACCTTGGCCGTGTTTGCCCGTCAACAACACGGCTAGCGACCACTCTGCTGAAGAAAACAAAACAGACGTTTTGGGCATACCGGATACCGCTTTGGACGGCAGTATGCCGTTCAGAAGAGTGTGACAGAATGACCCTCAGTGTTCCGGCTCGAAAGGGATGCGTGGACAATGGTAAAAGGGCTATTACTGGGCAAGCAACGAATGAGTACGCCCCCTCCAAAACAATACCTTCCTGGTCGATGAAAACCCGATGTGTTTCGTCCAAGCATTGGAGGTATGTGAGGGTCTATGGTCATACGACTACGGCCATGCATGGCATGAGTACCCCCCCCCCCCCCCCCCCCCCCCCCCCGGAGGATCTATGGTGATACGGCTACGGCCTTACATGACATGCGTACCCCCCCCACACTACCCCACCCTCTCGCCACCCCTTGTCTCTGCCGCTACTGGCCAAAGCGTGGTACTGCTTCAGACAGAACAGTATCTGCGCGCGGAGAAGGAGTGCTCAACAGCCCTCCGCGTGGACCTGGCGGCAGCTAAGGCGGAAGCGCAGGCTAACGTGTACTTCAAGGAAAAGTGAGACGATCCCACGCTCTGCCAGTGGAAGCTATGCCACGTACTGGACTGCCTGCGGATACGACGCGTGCCTAAAAGCGATTGAGTCCGTCTTGCCGTCTCTACAGTGTTGCCACACTCTGTCTGTTGGCGAAAGCTGTGCTGCTGTGACACGTGCTGTAGGTGCGGCGCTTGAAAACAAGTCCATTCTACCGCCTCTGCCTCTGCAGTAGTGTTTGGCTGCAACCAACAAAACGCTGAATTGTCGGCTAGTATTGTGACGCAGATGATAGCAAGATACATGTTTAGGTGCAACATAGCCATTCTAATGACGGGGTAGAGAGGAACATTTTGTATCTCCTTTTTGTTTTTTGGGCCCATTCATTCGTGACTGACGGGGCTCTCAACCTGTTAATACCCAACTGAGGGGAAACTGCCCAATAAGATGATCCTACTTTTTGGTGATAATGGTCCTACTTTTTTGTGATAATGGTATCGTACACGTCTAGCTAATGCGAGGGATCGTATCATCGTTGGCTTGAGCGTACAAGGTTTTCATCAGTATTGGCCGGGGACTGAGGACGCGTGCGATCATACGATATATATGCGTGTATAGCACTGTTTTTTTATACTGGTTGGGGCGTGAGGACGCTTGCGATTATACGATATATATATGCGTGTATATCACTGTTTTTTTCGATATGCACCTACTGTACTATAAGTAGGATATGGGGTCGTTCGTCGGGTTGCACTTTCAATTTTCTCGTAGTCAGGGTTTCGGTAGCTGCAGGTATTGAGGTATGGAGCTCCTCTAGTGAAGAGCCTCAAAAAAACTATTTGGTGTATAGGCCCCTATCGTAGCGTCCGCCTGGGGCAAAATTCCTCCTTGATGATCAATCTGATAAAAATTCGGTACCCCCCCTTTCCCCTTACCGAAGCATAGCTCAACACCAACCTTGCAACGGATATCGCAGCCTTCTTGTCGATATCCCTGCGACATCACCACACACGGCCTTATTTAGGCAATCGTGCGTGTTTGAGTTCACTGCCCCCACACGTCGTTCTTCATTCGCGGCATTGTGCTCACCCTCCCTATACACGTTGGGCAGATCATCTACAGATCCTATCCCCACAGATCTGGGCCTTTCAGGGTAGACATGTTCCTGATCTGTATGGTCCAACTAATGTTGTCGGGCGGGAGTCGCATAAAGTGCACGATCTAGCACACTACTTTCCCGAGTTGGGATCTGTGCTATACACACCTTGCACAGTATTTCACGACGGCAGGTTAGGACCTACCTGTAGATACTCTACCTGAAGATGATTTATCTGTAGATGATGCAGGCTACAGCAGAGGTGCGCCATTTGTTTCCCTGAGGCCCCTCACTTGAAGAGCTCCATACTGTTACTAAGTCCCTAGAATACTGACGACAGCAAAAATCAAATTGCAATGGTTGATGAATAATTCTCCCGCCCAAATATGCCAAAAGGTCATTTTTTTCGGAACATGATTGGCATTCCGACGACATTGGGTTAAGGAGCCCCGTCATTCAGAAATTTGTTTTAGCGGAAATGTGCTACCTCAATCGTAGCACGCGTCAGGATTATCTACCGCACGATCACGATCTGTCCGATGTGATGAAGTTTTGCACGCGGTATTGGACGCACTATACTGTGCGAGCTACAACCAACTCCAGCCCCCCACGGGCGCTCAAGCCGTCGCTTTCCACCGCCCAAGCTGTCCGGGAATCCGTCGACATCTTACCAGCGTTAAATCCATCGTTTGGGCGTCTAAGCTCCACTCATATCGCAGCAGCGTGTGTTTGCAGTGAAATCGCAGCTAGTCCCTTCTGTAGAGGTTTTTTTTACCGGGGAACGATATATCGTAAATACATGGGAAACCCGGCGTCCGTACCCGTACGCTTTCAAAAGTAGTGTCCCGTGCCAGGTATGGCAGAGAGAGCAGAGAACAGGGGGGCAGACCAGCCGGATCAGAGCCGTAGCGTACTCTTCTATACTTTTTAATAAAATGTCGGGGTGCACCGTGATCTGAATGTGTAATAGGTTGACCACGTGGGTTTTCGCCCTCCTCGAATCCTTTTTTTTTTTTTTCCTCTAGAAACCGCCCTCGACGACACAGAGAGAGGCAGCGAGCGGCGTGACCATGTGAAATCATCTAACCAAACCACCGCTGCACCTGTATATCCTCGGCTGCCCACCGCGCGGCACATTCGACTTTCGATGCGTTACCGACGGCCGAAACACACAGGAACGCCGTCCTACGAAAACAGATGGACCACGCCGATATCTCTGCGAGAGGGGCGCGTCAAGAATGCGCCAAGGTGTGGAGGCGTTTTCTTAACAATTGTCACACTGGACGGAACCGTAAAAATCGCTTCGTCTTCATCCAGAGTGGCGACATAGATTGATTGTGTAGCTTTAGCGCGTCTATCACGAGGGGAGTGGATGTATCTATCGTTTCCCTCTTTTGGCGAAATTCATCAATCTACACTATTACAGGGGTCCATAGTTAACGGGACCAAATTTTGTTAGTAAAAATAGGAAAATATATAGGTTTTTATGTACATCATAGGTCCTGCTAACTATGGACCCGCGTAATAGCTCAAATCATGAAATTGATTATTTTCATCCACCTCTAGATCCCTGTATGTTTGGAAAACACGAAATCGAACAAATTCAAATAATGAATACTGTAATACGAGAAGCAACCATGTTCTACGTACTGTAGGTATACTTAACATATAGTATATACTCAGTATCAACAGACTGAAAAACATCCAGGCTGTGTTTTATTGAAAGGGGGAGAAAATTGGCAATATTTTTATAAGGGTTAAAAGGAAGCACTTGATCGACTAAATAGATTTGACTGGTGAAGCGTTGGCTAGGAGTCAATAGAGTTATTCATAAGGGAGCCTACATAATTGGTCTATTTTCGTCAAGTAATTAGGCCTGATTGGTAACGTTTTCTATGTCTGAAGTCGTTCGATGTTGGATTCCCTGTCACTTGTGGATGGCATGATTTGGATAAGCGTTGCCCGTTGTGCTAACGGAAGGCATGGATGTGTCGGTAAAAACACAAAGCTACTGTACAGCTCCAGGACCAGGCTTCAATATAGAGCACTCTGCCTCGAATTTCGCTCTGTTTCAAAGGCACGACCGACTCCCCTTGTCCACACCTCTGCTCGCAATCCGACTGCAGGCGAAGTGGGAACTGCAGCAGCAGGCAGCTAATCTTGCGGAGCTGAAGAAAGGCGCAGCAGAGAGTGAGAGACGAGAGAAGGCTCTAACGGATGCGGAACACGCCCTACAGGTGCGGTGATACACCGGTTTAAGAGGGGCCTAGATAAGAAAACACGGGACTCGAGAACGATCAGCATGTCCCGTCTAACACTAAAAGCTACCAGGTAAATATTTCCCACAACAGATAAGAGCAACCTGTATGTAGGTAAGAGCGCTTATCTCGGCGTGTCGCGGGGCGCTCTTAAACCGGAGCACCTACTGTACAGTACTTGGTCTGCTAAGCTGCTTGGAACCGACACATGTCGAACGGACGGGAGAGTGTCGCGGGGCGACCAACCGGTTTTCTTGTGGTATTGACCACGCCTGCTAAACGCCTGCTTCACTATCGAGACTGCTTGAGGGAAGTATAGCGGGGACGGTAGTGACAATTAATCAGGAATGTTCACGAGTCGGGTCAAACCTCGCGGGTTTGGCCGGGTCGGATCGGGTATGGGTGACCCGACCCGATCCGTGAGAGTTTGAAAACTCCTGACTCGACCCGACCCGACCCGTGATATTCCGAAAAGTTCCTGACCCGACCCGCGTTTTGGATCCATGATCCGTGAAGGACCCTGTACGGAATGTAGGCCGTTGTTGTAAGCAGCACGTCCTTGGCAACAGCGATATATTCATCCACCAAAATTTGTCGTTTAAGATTATCATGGGAGCATTCAACCAGGGCGGGCCCCTCTTAGATCGGTGCCGTACTACAGCAGGTATTGCGGCGCTTTAACTCTTTTGAGCGCATCACAACTCACTGGCGGAGTCTTTCAACCGTTTCAACGGAGGAGCTAGACAATAGCTTTGCATCCAACGCGTAAGATTTGATAATTACATTCGTCAGACATCCAGCCATCGGTATTGTGTGCGTATTCGGCTTAGCTTTCATTTTTTCTCGGAAGTCGGTTGTTGAGTGACTTACTATTACTAATAGTACTAATGACTCATTAATAGTGATGACGTACTAGTGGTATTAATATGGTATTAATAACGTATAGAATTATTAGTGACTCATTATTAATAGTACAGAAAAAATAGATGCTACCCCTACCCTACCCCAGCCTGCGTCGCCGGTTCTTTTCGATGTTCGTACGTGCAAAACGTATCACCCTTCAAGTGAAACAACACGATGGGAAATATCCCTGCGATATTTCAATAGACACCCCCCGTGCTGGACCCCTGTGTCTCACTCCGCCTAGAAATGAGGCCCTGCGTGTTCTCAACACACCCGAGGCCAACCCTGGTGGAGCCGCCAAGATTTGTTCTCTCCCGGCACGAAGTAGGTTCTTCTTTTTAGTGAGAATTTTTTCAATAATACAATAGTAGAGGGTATGAGTGGGTGAGTGACATTGATTGGTTGATGACTTGAGTTACAGTATTGGTATGAATTTATTAGTTTCCACCTCCGAGGCACACGGTACGCTGACCTCAAATAAGAGTGTAGATTATCTGGGTGGGGGATGATAATGTTCCATCCCCGGAAAAAAATCGATGATAAGAGGGTATGGGTGGGTAAAATTAATTAATTGCTTGGGTTAGTGTAAATGAACCATTACGGGGGACCATAGTAACTAGGACCAAATATTGTTAGTAAAAGTAGGGAAATATATAGGATTTTGTGTTACCGTGAGTTCTACTTACTATGGTCCCCCGTAATAGTTTCCACCCACCCGAGGCTTACGATGCGCTAACCTAAAATAAGGGTAAATACTCCGGGGGGGAGGGGAGGTGATAATACAAACATATGAATACGACTGATGCTAAACGCATCTCGTAGGTTTCGTACGCGTTTTGCCCAACAATGTAGAGCACAAGTTACATACTCATGCATCCTTCAACTGGCCCCCGGTAAGGACACCGTGGTGGCGTATATTTTTGTTTTCCCAGATGTATACCTCTATTGTAGAACGTCTCCCATCCCCGAAAAAAAACGATGCTAAGAGAGCGAGGGGGGGTGAAATTCATCAATTAGTTAATGACTTGAGTTAGTGCGAATTAAAGAGTTCCCACCTCCGAGGCGCACGATGCGCTCCGCCAAAATAAGGGTGTTTTCGTGTTTTCACCTTTTCAGACCAGATTAAAAGCGTTGGCGACGACGCTCGAGGAAACGGAGGACAGGCTGGACCAAGTAGAACGGCAGCGTAAGGCAAGACTCGAAGCGCTCACGTCGACGGCGTCCCAGGTGAACAACAAAAACAAGGGTGACGGCAGAAGAGCCACTCTACGGTAGCCGTCGCGATTTGGAGAAACAACAAAAATAAAAATGTAACTGACGGAGCTGCCCCGAAGTTGAGCATCGACTACTCAATCGGTCGAACTCACAAGCTGACCCTTTTTTTAAAAAAATGATAAAAAACTTCGTTGGAGCCGACGTTCATTTGTAATATTGTTCCTGAGATACCTACCGTAGCCAATAGTGCTGTGGGTCCGCAGCTTAAGCTATAATTTTTATCAAAGCCGGTTGTTGGGAGGGCCTCAAGGGCATAAAGTTCCTCAACCGAGAACTGAAGATCCTCAGAACGATTACAGTAGGTGCTACATACCCCTCACGTGGCACGTAACAGGAGGAGAGCCTGCACTCAAAGCTTACCGCGCGGGAAAGAAGATACCAAGCTTGGCTTTAGTGGCTAGCGTGGCTTTCGAATGTTGGAGAGGTTCTCGGCATAGTGGCGACGTCGGGGGTGTGCGCCGGGTACCCTTGTTCTCCAATATCGACCGGTGCCGCTCTTGTTCCACGTTCTCTCCATCTGCCTGACATCCCGTCGCATACGGAGTGCCAAACATTGTACCAACGTGATCGCAGCATGTACGTACGGTAGACAATGTTACAGTGTTTCGATCTGGCCTCGGGATCCGGCAGATGTGTCTTTTGGGTTGTCCCGCATGAGCTGTTCTATATTTTTTTTTGTTGGAGTGTGCAATCCCCTCAGACATCCCACCACATGGAGTGTACCAGGTACGGCCTAATCGAGAGACCTTGAAAAGTACCTGTATTGGAGTGCTTAGCGCTGACTGTTGAGCCCACTTTTATTGTTATAAACGAAAGGCTTGCTTCAGTCAAGCTGTGTAGTTCGCCCTGATAGGCCTCTTGCCGAAGCTCGTCTCGTTCTCCGAGTGCAACTTACTCTCTTCGCCGCAGGTTTACTACGGTGATCCTGAGCTGGGTATGAGTCAACCAGCCTCTACCCAGACAAGTTTCCACTGTCCGCGCTTAACACTGAGGTAGGGAGCCTCCTATGTCCCCTTTGGATAACCTTCGCGCCCCAGGGGTGCCGGTTCCGATCCCTACCGTACTCCAATCCCCCCGTATATCCTTCGTATATATAGGTTGGGTTGGCGTCGGTTTGAAACGACACCCTCAAATACGCCATCACTGCGAGAGCTGGACAACCAGCTTACCGTTTTTGTTTCTTTGGCGGCCACCATGGATGATGGGCAAGTTAGATCATATTGTGCGGGGTGGAACACCTTAACTCCGCACATGGCGGATGATCGTATCACACAATGTGAATAAAGGCAGGCAGCCACATATTATACCCGTTGCTGTCTCTGGAAGTGGCCACATCGCATAGAAAATGGAGTCATTCGACGCCGGCATTCATATGCAAGCAAGTACGCACAAGGTGTCGATGTCCGCCTCGCAATCGGTTCTAAGCGGGATGCAGGTCATCCTTCATGCAACTCGCCGAACACCTCACGGCACTTCGAGCTCGGTGCAAAGCAATGTCTGCCTGGTCGGTGAAACCCTACGCACTCCGTCCCGGCAATGTAGGGGTGCGAAGGTCTATGGTCATACGACCAAGGCCATGCATGACGATAAGTAGACCCTCCCCCCCTCCCGGCCACATTCTGTCACCAACACCTTTCTGCCAACCCCTCGAACGTGTCCGAACGAAAGCAGGCGAAGTAATGACCAAAGGACGTTCCCCGCGCGAGCGCCAAGCGCGGGTGACATGCATGGCTCAAGCCTACCATCCACTGGAGGCCGCACATGGACAACGTTTGGGGGCTACCCTACAGCTGGCGTTGTTTGCCCCACCGTTGATGGAAGGGCCGAGGCGGCAGAACAAGACCTTTTCAGCCCTGGGGTGGGGCTGGCGGTGAGTTGTATTAAAAAAAAAGGTTTGAACCAGACACCTTAGCTAATATTGAGTTCGAGGATTTTGTCGAAAATTAACTCATATCTGCAAGCTGCGTGTGGTGCGGGGTGTATTTTACCTCACGAAGGATATGAACCGGTGGCGTGTAGTGAAGCTAACGAGTTTACTTGCGGCTTTCCCACGACGGGTTGAATGTCTGGCCCGTCGGGGCGATAGTGCGCCAATCTCCAGTCCCTGAACGGTGCTACGGAAGGTAGGTGTGATAACATTATTTTCACTACCGCGTTTGTACCACACGGGCGAATGGTTCTGCAGCTCCTTCAAAAATCGAACAGTTGGTTGACTTGTTGGCGCAGCGTAGCAAGCAATCAAATGGCGGTGCGTATTGCGAAAACAAAACATCTTAAAAGGGGTACGTGGTTAAATCGGCCGAGGGGCTCTGAGCGGCTAAAGGATGAGGACGTAGGGCTGGCCCCCCTGCCGTACTCGTAGCAGGACTCCCTCGTGTCATGGTGTCCACAGGACGCGGGAAGACGGTCAGGAAGATACATCACAAGTCGCCTCTACTCGGACGTAGGATGCGGGTGCGGTACAAAGGAAAAACGGCTACAACAACAAAGGCGAGGGAAGGGCGGCCGCGGGGAGGTGAAGGTTGCGCGTGTAGTGTCCTCGGAGGAACGAAGAAAATAGGACCTCGATGAACGAGGCAGAAATGTTGTCGAAAAAAATAGGTAAGTCAGCACCACTGAAGAACGTGCGGTGTGCAACATGTGCCACTATTTCGGAACACATGTACACCCCCTGAGTTCCGCAGTTGTCATATTTCCCCCCCTCAAATGAGGGCTTTAGTCGTCAACCCGCTGACTTGTATCCTTCTTGAGGCCATATAAAACACGTAGTATCACGCCTCGATTTGTAACCCACGGCCTGCGAACATAAATTTCGACAAGATTCTAGATCTCACGGCTGAGGGGTCTTTCAATTTTAGTTTTTAGAAGAAAAATATTACGCGCCAGCCTACCGCGGGACACCGGTCACAGACACATCGTTTGTTGTCTGTCATCCCTTGCAAGTATTTCGATACAAATCTTCGTTTGACGCCCGCTCCCCCCTCTACCTAGGCTTCCCGTCCCCATTTCGAACAACTTGCTCCCCGGTACAACAACACCCCCCCCGTCACGACCAGGCGTTGCTGGGTGCTCAGAGTTGCGGAACGCCCCGCACCTTCGACACCGGGTTGGACGACAATAGCGTGAACCTAGCGCAGCTTTCTTTCCGTTCCAATGCACGGACCTCGGTCACCTCCCTGTGCGCCGCCGGAGGAGTCAAAACCCCTGCAAAGACACCGCCAACTGCCGAGGCGAAGCACTGGGGGCTGTGGCACGACGGTGCCGGAAATGATACCTCGGAACAAGAAGCGTGGGACTCCAACACGGCTGCGACCGACAGCAAAAGTCTGGCTGCCGCCCGTCGCCGCCCACCAGAGACAACCGTAATGTCGAAGCGACACCCAGACCGGCAAAAAACCGAAAACGACCGAACGCGCCGCTCTCTGGACGGCGTCGTACGGCCTCAGACTTCCCCGCACGATGCGCGTGACTCTGGAGGCCACAGAGGAAGCGAGGAGATCGTCGGAACATACGTCGAAAGCACCCCTCCGTGCATGCAGAGCCGTCTTTTTCTTCAGAGCGCTATGGATCGATCTCTGTCCTCTCGTGGATGGGGAGGCGGCGGATCGCGAGCAGCTTCTCCGGAAAACTTCCCGAACACGACTTCGGCTTCGTCTTTGCCCGGTCGGAGGTTTGAGGAGGGAGAATCTCTTCCTATTCATATTACCAGGGGCGGGGGAGAAGAGCGGTCAAGATCACACTCCGCAGGACCATCTCCCAACGGCTTTCAGGACGGGAATTCGTTGCCAGGATTTTCTCGAGAACGGGGGACTGCCGCCGGCGGGACCGTTCTTCACACCGTTCCTCGTACCGTTTCCCACACCGACCGACCAATAACCGTACCCGGGGTCGGCAACGGCAACGAAAAGAAGCACCAGTTAAGGCAAGTAATTGACTTAGGGGTGATCATCGATGTCCCAAGGCCAAGAGTTTGGGGAGAGAGACAGCTAGTGGCAGCGACTGCAGCTGCGACGGGGAAGTCGGTCGCAAGCAGCGGGATGGGGCGGGGCGCGGGGGCATCGAGAGGGGACGTGGTGTTGGACGTGAGGCTGGCCAAGGCGAGGGAGACGCTGCGAAGCGATTTGTTGGATGCCGCAGAGAGAGCAAGACTTCCTCTTTTGCAATAGAGCCATCAAAACTCTTGGTTGATGATAGTCTAGTATTGACCCGTCGAGGGCCTTAACGTTATATGCTAGTTTCAGTGTGGGGAGTTCCCTTTTTCCGTCAAGGAGCAAGAGCGTCGTCGACCGGCATACTTTTGAGAGCCATGCCTCTACAGCGCGGTAGGGCTCTACAGTGAGGCAGAGGGGGTGTATTTTGGGTCCAGTTTTTTTTTACTGACGGGGCTCCGCAACTGAAGAGATACACATCTTTGCTATCCCATTACGTAACTTTTTACACGTATTTTCTCTGTGCGCTTAGCCCACGGAATTTTTGATTTGGATGCGTCTATTTTTTTTCTCGAAGTCGGTTCTTGGGCGGGACACAAGGTACAGAGCCCGAGGTCCTCAGTTTGGGATCTGCGAAAAAAAAACAGGTGCCCCCTCGTACGCCTTGGCATGACTCAATAGAAGGGTACATCAGACCGGGCTTAACATGCGGGATTTGGGCCGCGCGCCTAACGCCCGCTGTGTTATATTGTGCTCATGCGAAGTGTTCTCCCTTGTGACACACCTATGCTATACCTTGTACTTGGTACACCTGGTTGTGATGAAAGCTAAGGCCGCAATATGTTACCCGTGATCACGAACGGAGCGGCATCAAAACTGAGGCTAATCCCATCGTTCACAAGACGCGATAAAAACATATCAATGCCAAGGTCTCGCAGGCTCACGCGACTTCCTTGTCGCCCCCTTATCCGTACAACTGTGGTCCGAGTCGGGGATTTGCGCCCATGCCAAGGGCAACTCCATTTCGCCTTCTACAGTTACCCGCTACGTACGCACCACATACTTGAATAGGGCATATTCCCCAGCGTTAACAGGGGTCTCTGTGCCCTAGATGATGACGGGCTGTCGAGTTTTTCAGTAGTGTTCGTGACTCGTTCCATACCCCCACAACAACGTTAACACAGCCGTCGACAGTTAGAAGTCAAGCTTGAGGAAACCCTCGACCGGGTCTAGGTTTAAGATATTTTCGACATGTTTTTCTTGGTCGTTGAACACCGGTCTGCTCGCGTGTGCCGAGCAACGTACGAAGCGGGGCTGGGTGCAAGTAATGCTGCCGCAAGGGTGCTGAATGCTCGCATATTACCCACGAGGATGGTACTACCATGTCAACCTTGTGTGCGATGCATGATCCAACATTTCAATCGCCAGACCTATCAAAGCGGGCGGCTCTGGAAATTGCTGTACTCCGCGAAATATCCTGTACTGCTCTTCGTCCAAAGCGGCGTGGTTGACAGGCAGGGTTGGGTTGCTGACACCCTCCTCCCTGCCCCGGGACTGCGAATAATACCAAGCGCTCTGGGGTCAAAGCGGGAATAAAGGGCATCTCGGCGAGCCTTTTCCAAGCCCCACCGATGTCGCGAACACGGTACGTTTCCATTCACCATATCGGCTTGGGATTTTACGCTACTGCACGTTGTAGCTTCGCCTCGGCAAACAGGCAAAGTTCCTATGGAACATCACGACACAGCGCGCGCATCCCTGCTCTTCCTCTCCCCATTTTTGTACATCAAAGTGTTACGCGTGACCTAGACGCTAATGCTATGCCTAATGAGTTACGGGGGTTGTTCTACGTTACAGCCCAAATATGCGGGTGCTACAGCCTCTGAATATACGTCGGTAGCCGATCGGACGCTACGAGAAGGTGCGCCTTTCCTCCCCTTCGGACCTGACACGGCATGACCACACGTCAACAGACTGGTGTGGTTACCTCTTTGCTCGGATGATCTAGGCCATCTCCTACTCCCCCCCCTCGCAAGCCAATCGTGTACACAAGATTCAGCGTAACGCAAGAGACTGTTCGCGGTAGCCGCCACCCCGGCATCAGGCCATAGAAGTAGCAGCCCGAAAATGGCGCGATGTGCCCAATCGTACGGTAATCGCCGCACGAAAACTGCTTTCTTCGTGACGAGGTTCCGCAGGAGCGCCTTCGTAATACCTCGGCCATCAGAAGGATCCCTTGTCCTTACGGCGAAATCAGATAATCCGTAACCGCCTTGGAGAAGGCCTTGGGGCTGGTGATGTGGCACAAGTGTCCCCCGGGTAGTGCCTGCCGAAACAAAAATTTGAACGGGCCACCATGTAGTCAGCCGAGCAAAAACGGAGGCGTGATCGCGCTGAGTTACTGTGGCCGTCGATAAATCGCAAATCCAATATAATCGACAGCCTCGCTCTTCCGCTCTGCTCTCTAAGAGTCTTATTAGTACAAACAGATATTATACAGGGTGGTCCAGCCAGTACATTTTCGTTCCAAGAAATGTAAAGGCCCGGTGTCGGAGCGACGAAACCCAGCATAGGGAGGCCGACGCGCCTCAGATGACAACATATCATGAGGCATCGACGACATGGACGACCACCATCCCCCACACCAGCGATGCACTTTTGACCGGATACATTCGCATGAAATACCACTGTTGCGTACTTGCCCTCCCCACGGCAACCCTGGCTCTCTTACTCTGGCTACCGATCGCCGAGAAAACGGACAACTGCTTACCATTGCCTTTGAGCCTTTGATGCCGTCCAACAACTGCTGTGCTCCGGCCGCCGTGAAGGTATCATCAGTACCGAACATCACGAGGGCGCCCGTCTTTATTTTGGCGAGCTGGCGCAAGAGGAACAGCCAACGACGACAGCCAACGTAGAGATAACATATTTCAACAGCGGTCAAAAAGGGGAGGTCGTGACGGTAACTTTAGCTTACGTCAGGGATCGTGCAAAATGGATGTGATTGTATAGATCGGGTCGAGTCGCGTTGCTCCCGATAAAGCGCACGTGGCAACAAAGGAACGAGTCGAAGGTATTACCAAAAATGGTCTCGAGCCGTCGGGGAGCGAGGCGATTTAACCGAGAGGGGACGTAGAGCTGCACGAGCGCCTGTTACTAGAACCACAGCCGTGGTTACCGAATGGATGCGGTAGCCAGCCCAGCACCATACGCGGTCCAACAAATACTGGTACAGCAGGATGGAGCATGGGCAAATACTTGGGCCGGAAGTCACATCGCCTGGTCGGCGGCGTCTCTGGGTGTGTTATGCATCACGGGTTTTCGACGCCAAATTCACATGACTTGATCACATTGAAGTAGTATTGCCGATCACGTATTCAAAAGGACACCGCGTTACCGATGCCCGTAGCTCCCTCATGTTTACCATACGGAACTACTGCAATACGTGCCGCGAATACTGAAACACCAAAATCCATCAAAGGGGCATGTGTTGTGGGCATCGCCGGTCGCGAATCGCACCAATATTCGACTTGGGGACTTGCCATGATCAGCCCCTACTTAACTCGCCGAGTCCATGGCTTGATCAACTGGTCCACCGGTTTACCGCCACTTCGGTTGGTCGGACGGATCGCTTTGCGGGCTGGCTAGCACTCCATATATGTTCTCACGGATCATATATCTGTCGACCACATGCGCGTCGGCTTGCTTACCTCAGCCGTCGTGTCGAAAGCCAAAGCTATTCTGGTCCGCTTCATTACGGACCAATGGTCCGACCAGCTAGCTTCTTTCAAGAACAGGTGCTTCGCCCAAAGAGGCTCGTGCTTTTCTACCTGGAGAACGGGACGCGCAGACAGTGTGTGCATATTGCGGAGGCATGTGCACCCCGGGGTCAGGGTTACAGGAAAGTCGAGTGAACGGTGCTTCTCCAGAGATGTTAAACAGGGAAGTATTAAAAACGGCAGTTTGAAACAGAGAAGCCAGCTAACGCTGGAAGTCAGCTGACGCGGGGAAAACACAACATTGTAAAGTTCGACTGGAGATCACGGTGGCTAACGCAACGCTGATACGCCCGTACTGCTCACCACATCCGGAAGGTGCGCCACCGAGAAGAGGTTTTGCGCCAAGAACGGGGCCACGTAGCCAATGGTCTCCACCACGGGAAGTATGAAGTTCACCTATGCAGAAAGGAGTAAAAGTGCACGAGGGGGTGCAACCGGGAGCATCAACAGCGCCAGCAGCAACATCACCATCCGCAGCATGTTAGCACCAGCAAGAGCGCCAAAACAACATCCACCACCAACATGCCATACAGCCCCCCGGGTTACTTACGGAGTCGCAACCAGGTGCATCATCAGCGTCAACAAGAGCAGCAGCAGCACGGGCAGCATCTCAGCACCAACAAAAACGCGAAAAATACTACCAATAAACGACACCATGCCATACCCCCCCCCCCGCCGCGCGCTAGCAATGGCTTCGTTCTTCGTAGCTGATGCTCTCATTTCCGCAGCGTACAACCGCAGCAGGGGTATGGCAGCGGAATACGCCACAGGCAATCGCGAATCGCATTTTCGCGTGACGGTCACTCGGGGCCTCGCCTCACGACCTGTACTCGCACAGCTACCAATCGAATTACCGAATACCTGGTAGGTAGACGACTGCAGATGACTTCAGCGGTAGTTCCCTTTTAGAGCTCCTACAGACAAATTAAGAAAGTTTCAGTCACAGCAAAATGCTCCACGCTTGGCTTTTGGGGTCGGGAACCAGGATCGAGGTACTCAGAAAAAAACACAGAGTTGAGCTGCCACCGCCGCCGCTACGCGGCGGATTGACACCATCCCGCAGCATCGTGTGCTCAACCACGCGCCTGAGGGACCTCGACTGCTCGCTGCATTAAGCCTCAATTAACAAAACTGGAAGATCAAGTGTTTTGCGAAAGCGTGGCCGCCAATTTCTTCCGGTAGAAGTCAGTTCTATTTCCAAGTGTGCGACCCTCGGTCGTTTTCGAGGCAGGCTCGTGCTTGAAGCCGGGGCTAATGGGCAGGGAATTTTGCGGTAGGGGTGCTGCAGAATGAAGGGCGGGCCCGTGGTCTCACCTTAAACAATACGGAAGGCGTCAGCTCGGGCTTGGCTAAGCTGCTGAGGAGGACAAGCCTATCGTTCACAGGATAATCGACCGGAAAAAGGAAAAAAAACAGTGAGTGGCCCGCAGGAATATACATCGGCAGCGATCATGCGAACAAGGCAGCACGCAAATTCATCCTTCTATGGTCACTTTGTCGCGGTTTTATCAACACGCAATAGACCGTGAGCAGGCACGTGATTCAGTCAACATCGCTACGGCATCGACGCAATCTGGCGATCCGGTTGCTTTCGTTTTGTTTCTGTGGTTGAAAAGCCGACCACTCCGACCGGTGAAACGAACTCGTCGCGACGGTGCCGTCATGGTTGTCACGTGTCACGGTGCCCTTTGGATGCTGCAACGCACAACAATATCACAAGAGCAGTGTCGGAAAGTGAAAAAAGATAACTGCCACCAGCAGACAATCACAGAGTTTGCTTGTTTCGCGTCTGCGTGAGCGCGTGGGGCGCGACATCACGCCCCTGTCAACTGTTAGTCGGCACATCACGTCACAGAAGAACGATCTATACCACGAACAAAGGTATAGTGCCAAAACGTGAACACAAACGGGGTAAGAGGCAGAATAAATGAGATAAATCATGAACGGAAGCGCGCAAACGGCGTCTTCAATCGGCGATGCGGCTCACCGGTCGACTTTGTCAGGATAGTCCAGGGTCAACTGCTGGGCCACCATCCCCCCAAAGCTCTCCCCCACGATGCTTGCCCCGCCCTTGATTCCCGCCTGCTAATGGGATACGAAACCCCGATGTGAACAGCAGTGTAAATACGATGATGGCTCGAATGGATTCCCGCCCCAAGCTCAAGTTCACGTTCATCTTATCACCGTCTCGCGGCGATAACCACAGTCACTATTAAACAGCAGTCACCGCCTTGCGCCCCTCCCAAAACTTGGTGTGCGTGGCGCACCACCAAGCCCAGAGAAGCAACAGCCTTCCTGCGGACATCGACTCGCCCGGACCGTGATTTATACCCTTATCTAACAACGCGCATTTCGGACAAGCTCCTTCATGCTGAGTTTTGCGAGGGGTTGTTTGCTGCCGTCAACGTCAATCAACCTATCATATTACAACGCCAACCAACTGCCATACAACTCCAATCAACCGTCCCACAAAGGCAACCACACGTCGTACAACGTCAATCACACTGCCACAAAATGTACATACAATGCCAATCAACTGCCATACTATATACATCGTCAATCAGGAAACACGCATGCTCGATGCTCGCCTCGTCCATGACCTCCGCCAAGCGCCGAGCGATGTAGGGCATGTCGTACACCTCCGCATCGGCCGCTGCTTGGCTCAGAGGAGGCACCACCAGCGGCAAGTTGAACATCACCACGTGAAACTATTGTTGTATACATACATTCATCGGGCAACAAAACGGAGAAGGCGTTTACGAGTATTCACTCATACAGTTACACCATGAAATACTTAGAGAGCACGGTAAAACAACAGTTAGGAGTGAACAGTGCGCTTCTGCAAGTACTCTGTAAACATTGTGGTTCTGGCCGCTCGCACTACGCTGGGATCGGCGGAGGAGGCCGTGAAAGGGGGGGAGGTGGCGGGTGACAGCCCCTGGTATGGTGGAGGAGGCGGTGGGTGGCGGGGCGGGTTGGGCTGGGTCGTGGCCGTGGCCGACCCGGGTATAACCAACTACCCTTGTGTTCGAAAGGGGAGAGATAAGCCACGCTCGTCACCCAAAAAGAGTCTGCTAATCATAGTACCATTGTTCGGCGGGCAAGTGAGCCGCTAATCCTCAGCGCTCACACGCGACAGCACCGCAACCTGCACTAGTTAGCGCGCCGGCGGGAAGAATACCAGAATATGTACGAAGACCCCTATCGTAACGTAGCGAATGCCGGAATTGGGACAGCCCCTCAACTTTGAAATTGCTGTTGGAAATGCTCGTGGTACGGAGATAGTGCAAGAGCAAGAGCAGTCCTCGAAACGAAAGGAGTACACCACAACAGCACCACCAAACGAGCGTGGACTATGTATCCTGTTGTCCCAGAGCAGTCAGTACGAAAATGACAACATGGGGAGAAAATGTGTTCGTGGGCAGGGACAAGTCAATGCGGGAACCTTCACATTTCGATTGTTTGTCAGCACGGCACCCTGATCGTATCGCTGCTGTGCGTGTACGTACTTCTGCGCCATGCTCACTGTCCGTTCTTCTCGGGTGCCGAGAATCGCCCCGGTACGCACAGCACAGCCCCCTCAGAAGCTGCAAGCGTGTGCACAGCAGTATAGTGCGAGGCAGAACCTCAAGAAGACAATCTTCCGGCGTCACCGGGAAGACATCATACGAAAATATACTGTAGTAATATACGCCATGCTACTGGGGCAAGAGGCCTCATCCAATCCAACACTTGGTTCAAATAGTCGGTGAAGGCGTAAAACAATGCAGCACCTCTACATCCATCCCATACAAAAAGAATACTGCTGCATATTATACCGGAAAGCCACTTCATACATGCGACGGGAGTCTACATTTTACCTTTTTACAGCTATGTTATGACAGGATCCTTGCAGCCATCATCCATATATACTGCGCAAGAGATGAATAGCTACACCAAACAACACAAATCCAAAGCTCCACTCATTTCCATGATTTATTCCACTCGCCGGCCTCGAGGGCTGGCTATCTCACGTTCAACGTCAGCTCGGGGAGCACATCTGCGAAGAAGGCAGTTACGCCGTCAAGGCCGGGCACGATCACCAGCGGCTGCTTCGACTCGTCTCCGTAGGTCTTGTATCGGACGAAGTCCTCTTCGCGGGACGTGACTGCGTGTTCGTGGTTGAACCTCGCCTGAGCGCACAAGAATACAAGCATTGGCGCTATGAGGTGGACGGACTTGCCGGGTACACACCAGATGCAGTATATCCCTGGTAGGTATTAGTTGAGTGGCGAGTTAAGCCAACCAGCTGACTTTTTTTTTTTATGCGTCTCGCTATATGAAAGCATTTTCGAGCCACTTACGCACCAGTCAGATACAAATGCGCAGAACTCCGCAAATTACGCAAAAAAACTACTGCACCTACTGCTGTAGAACTAATCGAGCAACCTCCACCATTGAAAGCTACCTAATGAGCAGTTGGGGACCTATAGTCAGCCAACTCACAGCCCAAACGAACAGGGTTAAGGTCAATGTCGGTTGTGATATACCGTACTGCTGTCGGTACGTATATATCATACGGCAGTAGGTACAGATCAAGCACCCTTTTTTTTCTCTCTCCCAATTATCACCTTCGCCCTTATTTTCTCTCTCCCTCCTATTAATAGTCGTAGCAAAATTCGGGCTCACATAGGCAGGCTAACCACCCCCCTCCTCACTACAGTACGGTTCATGCCTCCATTTTTATCGCGATAATACTTCTGCCCTTTCTTTCCTCGTCGACTCGCGTCGAATTGCGCCTGCCCAGGTACCAGGTACCTGATAATTCACAAGGATAACCATGTGCCTGAATAGAGCTCTACCGGTACATCTCTATGCGTATGGATATACGCGATGATGCAGCAGCACATGGCTGCAGTGTACAATTCAAACGATAAACAAGGCAGGCCGGACATCTGCAGGAAAGTAAGACATTCGGGAGTCATCTACACTGAATTTAGTGAAAAGCTCGCCCATTCTCAAGCAAGAAGTCCAGCCTGGACCAGCTCTTTTGTTTTTTATTACAACAGCACGTACGTTCGTAGGTGTTTATTTATAGTGTTTGGTACTGCTGTACCAGGTACCTGGTATGCACTACCGGTGCGCATAACCGTAGAACACCCAACTATTTTAGACACACCCTCTCGGACCAATTTCGAAGGTGGTTTTCTCGGCAACGGAGATCGTGTAAATACAAACGCCGAGCGACTCGTCTGTTGAAAGATCTCCACGAGATATTTCCAAAGCCACCATTTTCGTTGCGTGTACCCCTTATATGTAGGGGAATCTCGGCTCTGATGTTCGTCCCTGGGGGGGGGGGGGTGTTATTTTACCACCCGTGTGATACGGTACTGTTGTACAGCGTAGAGTCAGTCCGTTTCCGGGATGCGGGTAGCAGTTGGGGTCCGGTCCAGCCGCGCAGAGTTCCGGAAGAGCCGCCGGACTCAGGGAAGCTGTGGGAAGATACTCACATAACAGGGGATTAGGCTTGACCGTTTTTACTTGTTTGCAATATTGTACTGACTGCAGTATACTAGGTATAACCGGTACCCGGGTACCTGGTACATGACACCGAGTCCAAGTCGGACACGCTCGTTTTCCGAGAGCATGGGCCGAATTGGCGGTTTCATTGTTTCATTGCTGCGCCGAATGCACGATGGTATATGCTGGATGGCATCCCAGCTCAAAGACATCTACATACCGACTTCTACTGGGCGGATCCGTAATCCAGCAAGCAGCACAGCAGCGCAGCAGCAGCAGCTTCAGCAGTTGAATCAGTAGCAGCAACTGCAGTTATCTCACAACTGCAGTTATCTCATGACTCTATCAAACCAAAAGCACCAACAAGAGCATTTTCTCCTGTGCCTACACAAATCGCCACGTCCTCACCAATGCAGCCAGGCCGACTCCTATCGTGCATATCGTCATCGCGTAGGAAAGGAAGCCCATCTTTCCCGCGCTTGAGAACTCGTAGATGTTTGGACCAGAGAGCTACAGCCAACTGCCAGAAGGCCAATGCTCACACCAGCACACCATAGGTCACGCATAGGTTTCGTGTAGAAAAAACTGATGGAATGTATGGCGCGGGGTGACGAGCAATTCAACCCCTAGGATTTTCGGATTTTTTTCCTCCAGCAGCCGCACCCCGTGCGCCTCTCAAGATCTTTTCTATGTTCTGACTCGAGCATATCAAACCTGATGTGTGTCTGTGTGCTTGGAAACCTGTGAAGCACACGAACGCCTGGCAAGATATCGATAGCGGTGGCGACTGTTGCGTCCGTTTGATAGAGAGCCATCGATATTGCTCCAACAGAAAGTACGTACGACTGCTGTATGTAATGAAAGAAAACGCTTTCTTTCTGTTACAGAAATTGTTGTCTTTCGTGTTTGCCCCCCTTTGTGTCTCACTCTTCCAAGCATGCTGACTCTCTCTCATTTTTTGTTGTTGTTGTATTTTTGAAGGGCCAAGTCTCCTTCTCCCCCCCTCCCCCGAGGCCCCAACACCGACCGGCTCAAATATTATTACCCCCCCTCGAGGTACGAGTTTTGGTATAATACTTGTATGCGCAGGTATATATACTCAGTGACACTCGTCCTGCTACTTACTGCTTGCTGTATTATTAATAGTAATGATAGTACAATGGTAGCAGGAGGTAGGTGTTCAAAATATTTCAAGGATAGACCACACTAACTAAGCTACTCGATCAGCGCTGAGTAAGAAGTAGCCCACTCAGTGTGGTCTGTCTTTTCTGATACTTTGAACAAATTTAAAAGAAGTACGGGGTTCGAGTCCCGTCAGACGTTGTATTTCAAATTTTTCTGCCGTCGGTAGAAAAGGGCAAAAAAATAGAGCCACTCGATTATTTATCTCCGCGAGAGAACCACGAGATAAAAGATATATACACTACCACGTAGGGAGGTGGGCCATATATATGAAGGAAAAACCAGGCGCCGAGTAGGGCTTGATCAACCTCGGAAGATGTTATCGGCGGGAGGTCGTATGGAGCCCAAAAAAAATATTATACCTGGTACTTCTTTTGTTCGTTTATAAAGAAATATTGAACCACTGAGTGAGTTGAGTGAGCTGCTCAATCAGCGCTGACTGGGTGGCTCATTGTTTTTTTAACCTATTGCGGGTGACCATGCATAGTAAATAGGACCTACGGTTTACATTAAAGCCTATAATATGTTTCCCTATTTTTGCCAACAATAGTTGGTTCTATTTATTATGATGGTCACCCGTAATAGAAAATTAAACATTTCGAACAGGATGTTGTCATTGACTGAGTCACAGCATGATATGTTATTTATTATGTGCCTTGCTTCGTAGACGATATGATCGATCGCGCACGGAGACGTGAAAAAGAGACATGATGGACATATTTGTTGTACCGTTGTACAGAATAACAGAAAAAATGTAGATATATGTTGTTCGAGCTATTTCGAGACGAAATCGAACCAGCAGACTCTTTCTCTCCCTCCTAATCTGATTCAGTGCGTCCAAGCCAATAATAATGGGACGGGCCGGGTGACCACGCTCAACCCAAGGCCATCATCGCTGAAGCACTGAAATAATGAATGATCACCCTACGTCAACACTACTTGAAATATAGACATCACTAATTGCCAGCCAGTGTGACAGAGAGTCCGCTGGATGGAGCTGAACCCAAACAGAGAGACTGCTTGCTGTGGCTTGTGCGCGATGATCTTACACCAAGTTGAACACATAGCAAAGAGTCCGTTATACTCTTAAGATCCATATCCATATATCCCAGTGGTAGGAAACAGGGGTATGTACCCCGGATTTCCCCTGACGACCACAAAGCGCCGCAGGCAAGTAAGTACCTGGTGGGTGTTTTTCACTGGGAACGGCGCAAACTATTTTTTTCCCCTCTTGTCCTTGCCCATATCTATTGACGCCCTCTCTCGGAGCCCCTCCTTTCAGAGGACTGCGTCGACATATTCTCCCAACTCGTAAGCCCTTCTCAGCCTGTAATGATGTCATTTTTGAGAGAACCGTCCTGAATAATTAATTTATCTGCTGCTTTCTTCGCATTCTTTTCATTGAAGGCACAAAGCAAGCTCCGATAGTCACAGCAGTATCTACCGTAAGCTCAGCCTACAATCAGTCCTACTTGTTGTACATATAAAGCAGCAAAGTACGTGCGGCTCAGAGTGCCACAACCCAAGCAAACAGACAAGAGTACAGTGATGCCGAGAGCCACCACTTACGAGTATGTTTCTTCTATTAGACGCATATTTCCCCCTCCTTGTTGATGTTCTCTTTCTTCTTGGCTGTACCAATAACACTATTGTTATTGCCCTCGATGAAATGCATTCGAGCGCTGTTCTCAGTTTGCTTGTCTCTTTTTTTGTGAAGTCGGTGGTGGAGTTGTTGAGAGTGACGGGAGAGGCCAGTCGGGACCAGCACAGACGGAACCCCAGAGTGCTGTGTTTGGCTCAGGCAGAGCGTCTACTTGTTGTTGACTATCGGCACACTTGTTATAGTACTCGGCGGGGACATATATTCAGCAGCAGCACACGAAGACGGAACGAGCACCGGCACCAGTACCACCACAGCAATGGGATCGATATCGTTGAGGTGTAGTTGGGGTTGCAGGGCTAAATACAAGACTGTTGGCCAATGAAAAACGAAACATGAACGGGGAGAGGTCTCCAACAATCAGTCAGAAAGCTGACGACGCTCTCTTGGCCAAAGCAAAACATGTCGGTTGTTCATTACAACAAGTAAACGACAGATTGGCAAGCGATCTCTGTATGCTGTGGCACCAAAAGTAACCCACTCCTCCTGTTGTACTGCTGTAAAAGACCTGCTATAGTATGCGAATGGAAACGCGGAAGTACACCAAAAAAGTGTTACTATTTCAGTTCGTGCGACGATACACGATAGACGCTCGATCTCGACAGAGACTCAGCCCACGGACAACCCGTGCGGTGGCGGGCAAGATCAACTAGTATAGATAACGGGCTGGAAGAAATGAGGTGGATGCATGCTCTAGGGGGCAAGAGCTTGCCGGTGGCGTCCTACGGTATCCTCCCAAAACTGAAAAAAGCCCAATTTATTTTTTGTCGTTCGAGACGTGTTACCCTTCAGTAGGAGCGAGGCGCCCTGCATATATATCATACCTCATGCAGCTCTGAAGTCGATTTTTTGTCCTTCGAAGCAGAGCGCAGTATTGGAGCGCGTCATAATAAGTAAAGCCCAAACTACGACGCAAGTATTAACGCTACTTGATATTATTAGTACCCGACATCAGGAATAACTTCTTCACTAAGAATTTGACGTCAACGCGAAAACGCTGCGCCAGGCGTAACACACCAGAAGGCAGCTGTGACAGCACAACAAGAAATGCTGCCGCGATGTATGTTATGTTCATGTTACGGGATATCGATATCGCCCTCCATAGTATCCTCTTTCGCGCCTTCATTCAGAAAAAAAAAACCGGTAGAGAGACCTCGCCAACCAACTCCTTCGCCCAACAATTGGGGTTCTA
This sequence comes from Macrocystis pyrifera, assembly GCA_031763025.1. Classification (NCBI taxonomy): domain Eukaryota; class Phaeophyceae; order Laminariales; family Laminariaceae; genus Macrocystis; species Macrocystis pyrifera. Next base: position 2,647,234 of record JASSKH010000006.1, read on the forward strand.
ACTTTGCAGCTACTTTACCTGGTGTAAATGTACCTTACCTGGTATAAAATGTACCTTACCACCCACGATCGTGTGTTGTGCCGAAGGGCTCGGCAAAAGCTGCTGCGTTGCACTGCTAGCAGCACACTACCACCTTTCGCCGGAAGAGCAACCGGTGCATCCACTCACTCACCAGCACGGCGAATCGACCTTAATCTTCCCTCGGCGTGAGCGGCATTAACACCAACCACCAGAGGAAAGAGGTGGACCTTTATTGTTCACAAAACAAAGAGCCGAGGAAACAAAACCACGGTGCCCAACGGACACAGACAGTAACAAACAAAAGGGAGCCGAGAACCGACACATGCCTCTCTACGTCACACCCCTACGTCTTGCAAACTGCTAGGAAGCTAACTGGTACAATTTTGCTATTATTGTACACGTAGCAGCTTGGACCTCAAACCTACATCCAAAAAAAATAGTACAAAAAAAGGTCCAGTTTTTACCTCTTGGTCTCGTCAGCACCCCTACAAGAGGGATACGACGCCGGGAACGCCCACGGAGGCACTTGGCATGGAGCGATGAGATATCAGTCAACCGATCGGCCGGAACCCAAACCGAACCGCACGCCGGCCGCGGTAGAGGTATAAAGTAGACAACTCCGACCGACAGCTACGCTCAACAGGCGAGGCTACGCAAACGAGATCTGCGAGTGGTCAAACGAGATCTGCGGGTGGTCCCTCGAAAATTTACACACATATGTACGAGATCCTGCTTATCAGCGCCCGACTGGGGTTCAGCCCTTCTGTGTGGCCATCCAGCCTGACGTCGTAGTACACCATAGCAGCACAGCACGAAGGAGTTAGTGTACCTGACTTGTTCCCGTGGGATACATTCACGAGCAAACGCTGTTCTAATGCCCCCTCCCTTACAAAGTCTTCATTCACATCGCGAATACTCTACACGCGACCTCTCAGCGCTAGTTGCGTTTAATTCCACGCCAAAGACGCTAAAGACATACCGCGAGTCCCCGCAAAAGGAGAGACGAGGGGGAGGGGAGAAGGGGGGAGAGGGGGGGGGGGCAAAGATACAGAGAAAACGCATAACAACAAACAAACGGAATTTTCTCACGGCAGCTCCACTGATCGCAACAAATTTAGGGCTGACGGGGCAATGGTCGAACGAAACGAATCAACGGAGAGATGCTCGTTTGCCCGCCAAACTACTACCGGCCGCCCTTTTTCCTCACCCCCTTCTTTCTTGTCCTTACTACCGCTGTTACTGGTACTTTCTATCGCCGGAGTAACAGGTCACTTTCCCATACGTACCAGGTATATTTGAAATACTTTCATCCCTTTAGAACTGCACCCGTGCTATCGGGGACAAACTGCTTGGATTTCGTGTAGAACACGATCTTTGCAGCAGTACACAAAAAGGCGCAAGGATAAGAGCCATATGAAGAATAAGGGCCACGGTCGTGATCAGATAACACCGCCAGAGACGTGCGATGGTCCACTGGTGCCAGCGCTGAAGCAATCAACGGATGAAATCGTACATCGCTTGCGCGTGTGATGAGGAGCTACCTCTACCTCCGGTGGTGGTAATGGTGGTGGGGACCGCCTGCGCGACACGAAAAATAGCACGTTTCCCCAACGCGAGTGAGGAACGGCGAGGGTGAGGGTAGGGGACGTCAGTGACGTGCGGTGAGGCAATGAGGGCAAACACGCGTATTTATGGGAAACACCGGGAGAGGCGTCGGGAAGACACGCAACAAGCACTCGAATGGCCAGTAGCGACTTGGTCTAGCTTCGACAAGACGGTTGATAGGTGAAGACTCATTACGTCTTCATTCTGAGAGTTTTCCCAGGCGGTCGGAACTAGGCTAAGGGATAGGGTTTGCAGCCGACTGCATTCCAACAATTTTGAAGGAACCCGATCAAGGATTATACAGCCTTCGGCACGGCGGCCGGAGAGGACCCACAGAAGGCACCGACGCATCGCTCTTTCAAGGCTAAGGGGACTTCAGCACCATAGAAACGACAGGCATTGGGACAGCAATCTCTTTAAAGAGGGAACCATCCTTCTAGTCCATGCATGATTTTATGGTGCTCAAACGCGATCCGCAACGTCCGACCCAAATAAGAAGGGAAATGCTTGAGAGGGCCAAGGCTTGGGTAAGACACCAAACTAATCGAGAGCCCCTCGGCCTATGGTCAACCAATAGTTGGATGACCACACCCACCTCAGTAAGCTGTCACCATCCGGGCGACCGTTGACCTCCGGGAGTCACACGTGCTTGAGGCACGGCCTACATATATGTATACGTATATTTGTCAAATTTTCGTACTTTTGCCAATTTTTCTCTTCGTACGAGCACTTTTAGGCAAAACACTAAGTACACGGACACGGGAAGCCCTGCCGGACACATTGGTCTAGGTCTCGGCGCGATCCGTGCACTCTGAAGCGCGTGGCGGGCGCTCAAAGTTTTTTCCGGCGGGAGTGGATAAGACGATTTCCCTGGTTTCAGTAAGAGGCCTTACTTTGTACGTACGTATCGGTACATACCAGGTACATGTCATGCTGTCTGTTTTCTCCCCTAGGCTCTCACGAGCTGTGAGCACACCGCTCAGACATATACCAGGTACACAACAGACAACATGTACAGATCCCAACGTTCCAACGCTGCCGCCCCCCCGCCATCTGCCGTGCGTGTGCGACACACCCATATGCGCAGTGTTGCTGTGGTTGGTTGCGTTTGTCGGAGCCTGCAGTCCGCATTCCACCGTCTGCCATATACTTTTTGATCCGTATATATCCAGGATGACATATATATATCCCTGTACATATTTGTTGTGTTGCACGGAGCACGGACCACTGCCTAGAGAACAATAGCTACAGCAGTGCACAGAGCGTGCTTACCTCCAGCTTCCTACAGCACCACAACCCTGCTGCCCAGCAGCAGCAGCAGTGGGCACAGCTTGCGCGTATGGATGATCGTACTGCGGCGATCACAGTTGGTTTATTCGATCGATCACTTGACCACGCCACGAACACACCAACCAGCATTACACACCTACCTCTCTCCCTGCTTCAGAATCCTCTTCTTCTGCTTGTTGCTGTGTGTGATCCAACATTGTGCCACTGCTCCAGCTGTGCTCAGCACAGTGCGCCAACAGCAGCAGCAGGCAGGGTACTATGGGTATGTGGAAGATCCGCGCTGTAAGCTCAGTACTACTGTAGTTCGTTGTTGTTGTCATCGGCATTGGCCGATGCACGTACCTTCCGCAGTGTGTGACACATTATCCCCGGATCGATATATTCGTCGTCTCCAGTACAACAAAAACAAATCGTTGGCACTGTACAACAAATTATTCGTACAGCAGCGTTCGTATGAAACATACTTACAGCAGTAGTTCTCATTGCTGTGTCCTACATTGCTGACCGATAGATCCTATTAATAGAGCCAGCTGAAAGGGGGTCAGTACACGTACGTTCCTTGCGTGGCATTCTACAGCAGTACTGCTGTATATGCAGTCGTACCTGTACAAGCTACTCTACTGCTGTAGGAGATCGTACAAAGCGTTTTATATTGCGTGAAAAACACGTCGTGCCAGTTGTACGAGCACTGTTCTAGTTTATACTGGGCGCGAAAAAAATTCGTTCCCGAGGTTCGACTCGCACCATCCACGTTTTTTTTTCAAATTCATTTTTGACTTTTTTTGTACCAGGACTACAACACTACTATAAATAATGATACATTCGTTCACACCTTGCTTTTCTGAGCGTATAGTATGATACACTGTAATCTAAGTTGTGTGTGTTATTTTTCACTTCTGACTTTTTTTGTACCAGTACATTCATCCACCTTGCTTTTCTGAACGTACAATATGATATACAAGTTACTTGTGTGTTTTCACCCAAGGTAAAGAGTTTGGGCGCGCTTATACGTGTGGCATCCGTTCACACCTCAACATTTCACAGCTACTACCACTCCCAACACTTGGGAGTAAAGCAAAGTATGTTCGAGAAAATACTGCAATTATATTATCGTAGGTACTTCGTACACTCGCAGTATTTCGGGTTTTTTGTACTCGAGATACTGCGAGTACTCGCAGTATTTTGAGGTTCTGTCGATACTATTAATACTTCGTATACTTTCGGGCTCGCACTAATGCGGGGTTCGCTACTGTTGCTGGCGTGGATACCCCCTGTTGTGCTTCAAGTGTCTCGGGGTTCTGTACCGCGGGTACTACAAATATTCTAGTCTACAGTAGCAGTATTTCGTCTGTTGGTAGTAGTGTTCGTACTGCTGCTTCTGCGACACTCAGGACTCGCAGTAATGAAATATCCTCAATATGCCCAGTATACTTCGAGTATGATGTATACATATACTTCAACCGTCTGTGCACCGCGTCGACAATTCTCAGGCCCAGCGTTCGGCACCAAACACACCCAGATAGTCCCACACGAGTGGGAGTTGGAGCAAACCACTTTCGCTGGAGACAACTTGAGTACTTAAAGCAGTCTGGCAGTATTTCGAGACACGCATTTGCGAGGAACATATATATGCATGTGCTGCGAATACTCTCAGTATCTCGAGGTTCTGTGCTGCGCATATTGCCTTTACTTCAAGTATTTCGTGTTTCGATTCTACTGCGGGTACATACTTTCCTGTATTCTCGGGGTTCGGTACTGCTCACACTCTCATTACTCTCAAGTATTTGGGCCTTCTCAGTGCTGGCAATATTTTTGCCGCCAGCACTCCAATACTCTCAGTGCTCGGACTACGATTTGTTCTCGAGCATTTATCTGTGAAACCTTGATGTTACACTGAGCACCAAGAAACATTTATTTTGGGGGAACATATATATGGTATGTACCAGACTATGTATGTGCTGTACCTTACTCAACCGGTCACAAAGTATTGTGGCGCAACCTCGACCTCGCGCAACTTTTTTGTACTTACTTACGAATTAATCGCCGCGAGTCGGCTGGATCAATATATCCACATACCGCTACCCAATTTTATATTATTGCAGTAATGATCCCACACTAATTCCGTGAACAGTATAATAATAGTCTGTCCTCAAAAATATGTGTGTGTTATTCACGTTAAAATGATGGGTGGATGCCGGTACTACTTCTACACAAGTATGCAAGGTTGTATACGAATATTATATTGCTCTTGCGCCACTCCCCTATTCATAAGGCACCTCCCGGAGGGGAACCTTGTATATATATATATATGTATATCATATTGACCGGCGTGAGTGGCACGATGTTAACCGCAAAACTTAAGGAAGCCTGGCGACCGAAAACCGCCAGGCGGGTGGGTGGAAGGCAGTTTCCGTCAGGATCGACGGGGGGCTCGTTGCTGACGCTCGAGACATACCTACGGTACCGGCAAGAGACACTGGCCACTCCACAACGAAGGGCTGCCCAAAGCATCAAGCATCAAGCTTGTAAATTGCTGAGTCGAGACCATAGCTTGCATACCATTAAAACGTATCTACAGGCGTCTATTATTGATCGATCCGGACGTTTTGATACGTGCTTGGGTAGAAGGGTAGCACCTAAAGTTCCAGAGGCTCCCCCTTACTCGAGGAGCTTTAAACACGCAGCATTTTTTTTTTTCTTGAGCATCACTTTTACTTTCCAGCTTAACTCGTACGAGGTTTTACCCTCAGCGATCCTCCGGACAAGCCGTGGTTACAGGTGTCGTCCCTTCTCCCCCCCGGTACTTGCCTTCATTTTTATCGCGCATAGGGTCAGCATTCCCACTGCTCGTCGATTTTTCATCGAACTTGCTAACACACGCTCTCGCGCTTTCCGATAATCAGTTTGTATGCAAGAAAAAGTCCCCACGAGCATGCACTTGGTGAGACTCGAACCCACGAAACTATCATAGTAGATAGGCACGCGGACCACCTACCAAGCCACCGGAGACGTCGGCCATATAGCTAGCACCCAACAACCGAATTGGAGAAAAAAAAGCTAAGCCCCATGGGGCTGGGTATTTAAGAAATGAGATGGGCTGCCCTGTGCGGATATATAGGGATCGTTTACATCAATATGAAGACCCAACCGGCCTTGTATTTCCGCCCACAGCGGTATGCTACAGTAGTAAAATACACATCGGATCAGAACGTACAGGGTATCGAGTAGCTTCTCAGCTGAGGAGCACCATCGGCGAGAAAATGTTTCACGCGTCCAGCAGATAGATCATCGATTCTCACTTGATGATCTAGATCTTTCAAGGCAGATAGATAATCTACCCTCGATCTCACATGGTCTACATGTTACCGGCCGAGACCCGTAATATTTCGCATGGTCTCGCGCGTGTTTCCTGGGCTGGATCTGTACTTCTCAGGTCCTGCACAACCTCTCACAAACTGCAGGTGAGGTACTATTAATAGATGGTCTAGACCAAGACCTGTCGAGATATGAAAAGTTTGGGCAAAAAAAAAAGCACAATATCTGCTGTAACACGGTCCGTTTGCGGGTTCCTTCCGCCTCTTGAATGGCGGAGGCTTCTATTTTGTATTCTACCGGGGGGTCGTCTCATGGAGTGCATGCAGCGGGTGTCCCAGACCAACAACATAAATTTCACTACGGAGCATAAAACATAACACACAGCGGTCGCATGCAACCTTATTTTATCGAACGCCGGCAAACTCTGGCCTAACTTCCACTGCCGGACGGAAATGGCATAACGGTGCCAACTATAACAAAATAATAAGAAACCACTCGTAATCTCGAAGAGGCACTCGACCGCGTCAACTCCGACGCATTGTTGATCGTCTGGTGAAAAGCCAAGAAGAGCCTGTGGCCATCCGCTCAACTTGGACAGCAAACAACGCACCGGCGAGGGACAGAGCCAGCATGGAACGATCGGAATCTTGGTGGCCTAAAGCAACAACACACGGGAACAAACCGAAGCTGCCCGCAGACTGTGGACACACTGCCTTGCCCCTGACTGCAAAAGCCTCCGACCAGCTCCATCCCCCCACCAAGTCTCCGACCAAGTTTCCGACCAATTTTTCGACCAAGTCTCCGAGCGCGTCTCGACAAGTCTCCGACAAGCCAACCCATCCCCCGCCAAAAAGCCTCCGACGGACAAGTCTCCGACAAGCGCATGCTCTCTCACTTTGATATTCGTCGTCCACGTCGTCCTCGTCGCCTGCCTGGCCGTCCAGCACTTTTCGCTTCCGCGCGCGCCCACTCTTGCGCCGATTGCACTCGGCAACGGCTCCCCCCGCTCCACCTCCGGCGCTCTTACCCCCTCTGCCCCCGCCCCCACCTCCTGCCGAGCCCGCCCCTCTCTGCAGAGAAACGAAAAGCAGGCCAATTGAAAAAAAGCGACAACATCGGAGCGGTTAATCTTTTGCCAGGTTAATCTTTTGCCAGTGGGTAAGATTGGAGCTGGTTTGAGAGACCAACTAACCCCCGAGACACCTACGAAGGAGGGTGCCTCGAAGGTGAGGTATGATATAATACTTACGAAGGGTGGGCATTCCAAATGTACCTGGTGCACAACAACGATTACTGCGCACACCGCTAGGCGCCCAGGACAACGGTGGTCGGATGATGCAGTTACAAGGGTAGGGAGGTAAAACAAGCGCGCGAACCACTTCCGGGCGAACAGATCAGAGGCGGGACAGAGACGGGGCCGCACGGCATGCTCCGAAGCAAATGTGCTACGAAGAAGACAGATCTTTCTGGGCCTGTCAAAAGTGCTGTTTCGACTTTAAAAAAAAAACCTTTGTAGGACAAACTGCACCCACCTTCTGGGGGGAGGGGGGGGGGGATACTTGGAATTACTATGGGACGATTTTTGCAGCAGTGAAAGAGTTAACACACTAGTTCTACTGTAAGAGGGCGGTAAGGGGCGGATAGCCGAGGGGTCAAACCGCGGTCTCCTACTACAGCTTATTTGTTCCGAAACGGTTCACACATACCCGTTACTTCCCGCAAAAACGAGATCATGTATATATACCAGGTTACCTTGTACAAAGCATTGTATATTTTCTCATCTCTCGTCCAAAGCGTGCACGGAGCCGCTTGCAACGCCCCCGAAAGACGGGATGTCGGCTGCGCGATCGTGGGTTCGGTTGAAGAACAAATGTGACTTTGCACGTTACGTTTGTGGTCGCCCCGGTGAACGCATCGAACTATCAAAAATACTGTCACTAAGGCACACGAGCGCAATTTCTTACCGCGCCACACCGCACGAAATGCGACAAATACCCAACTCTGTCCCCCCGTATCACACACCCATCTGGAAACGTAAGGATCGATGAGGTAGCAATATAAATACCCAACGGCCCTTAACTTTACGGCCACGGTGATATGCTACTAGAATACCTGGAACACGGCACCTTGACTGATCTCTTGGCTGCTGCTAGCCTGGGAAGACTGCCATGCCAGACATCCCACAGCACACGAGGCACTTTGTTGTGGGATGTCTAGCAGGAAGGATGCCCAGCAGAGCAGCCTTCATGGGCCAGGCATTCCGGGCGGTGCGGTATGAGATCGCGCGCGTGCGCCGTACAGCAGTATATCGATATTTCGAAGCCGGTACCGGACCGCACCACAAATAAACGTAAAATGCAGAGTCATAGCCCTAAAAAAAACACGGTTCCATGCCAGAAAAAACAATAACTAAACGTCTCCTTCTACAACTGTAGTAGTAGCAAACACCGGAGAACAACGACAGGAATATACAACTGACCGAAATTTCCTGGCGAACTAAACGGCCAATCACACATGGAACTCGCCTCGTTGGCAGGCCTTCTCAGCGAGTCATCATCCACTCTCGCGCGCTTAAGGTTGGCCAAATGTGCCACCGCGCTCCGCTTCAAAGCCGACCCACTCGTCACCCCCTTCCCCTTCAGCCCGCTCGCCGCCGCGCCTCCCCCTCTGGCCCCACCGGTCACCGAGCTTGCCTTAGACCCGCGTGCAGTCCCGCCCCCTCTGGCCCCGCTCGAAACCCCGCCTCCTCTGGCTGCACTAGAAGGCCCGCCAATTTTGGCCCCACTGGAAAGCCCGCCTATCTTGGCCCCACTCGACCCACCGCTCCCTCTGGTTCCGCTGGCTATCACGCCTCCGCGAGGGCCGACCGCAGCCCCACCTCCTCTTGGGCCACTGGCTGCTGCCGCGCCCCCTTTTCCCGCGCTCGCGCCGCCGCTGGATCCCCGGGCGCCGCTTGTCGCGGGGCTTCCTCTGGGACCGCTGCTGAGGTTGCCTCCTCTCGCCGAACCCCTCGGTGACGAGGACTTGTTGCTGATCGCACCAGGGTGGGGGTGTACAGTCGGTTGTGGTATTCCGGTCGGTTGGTTTACCGCGAAGCAACGCAAAGAGCAGCACAACGTGGATCGATCGGGCGCCATGTTAGCACTGGACAGGGGACGTCATACTTCCCCGGGAAAAACAAAACAACGCACGATGCTGACGGTATGTGACGACTGTACAGGCATGCAATGGTCGGGGTTTGACACTGGGAGAGCGCCACCGCAATCAAATCGAGAAAATCAACACACGAGCGTTTCGGAATCGGACAACGACGAGAAGGAACCCAGAACATCGCACAGGTTACAAAAATGAGTTTTGACGAAATTCTCGATCTCACAGCTGCATGTTTTCATTTTCATTTTTCTTCAAATACCAGCACCACGTCAACACGTAGGGGTGGATGGGCATATATATATAAGGAAACCTCGACAGGGTGGACCCGAAGCGAAGCGAAATATAACAGGCAAAGACGTGATCGCGGGGAAAAGGTGTGTTGGTGCTTGTTGGCGAGGGGCTGACTCGGCCGGCTTACCTCAGAAGGTACCCTCCTCCTTTTCCCTTCACTTTTGTCTTCACCGGCCCCTTGGTTGGTTTCGACGAAGCACCAAAGCGCCCTGCGCACGTAGAAAAGGGGTGGGGGACAAACAAACAAACGAGAACGTAGTTCATTTCACGAGGTGAGTGTATGACACTGTACTCGTACGAGAAGGGGAGGAGCCTTCACTTACTTGCCGAAAAAATGTCGCGGTATGACGAACGAACTTTACCACTCGAGGGGCTACTTACTGTATGAAGGCTCTTCTTGCGACAGGAAGACTGCTGTATGGTTCTACAACCAAGGTATAACTGACCCACGATACAGGCGCGGAATTGTGTCGAGCTTAACCCTTTCAATACTGAACTGCTGTTCTTCCAACATATATCTGACTCTACTTCCAAATAATTTGTCTCCGAAAAGGGAGCGCAGTTCCTGATTTTTATATTTTTACCCGTCCGCCGGAGGAAAAACAAAACGCGATAAAAAAGCTTACAAGAGAGCAGCGTGTGGCACAGAAGCGGTGAACAGAGGGTACTATACCCTACATACCCTACACCGCCATGAGCACAGGGCTTGCCTCTTTATCGAATTGCACCGGCAAGGCTATGCCATCAATCAATCGCCAATATCGCCCCAGCGGGCGAGTCTCGTATTCTTGAAAGACAGTAGTAGCAAGAATTGGCGGTGTCCAATACATAAGCATAGCGACCCCTGACAAATCGTCATACGTAGAGCCCCCGGGAATCAGCCTCGACCAAAGCAGAGAATATACGTGTATGCATGAAAATGCAACGTTGATCTTTCTACGGCAAGCGTTTCTCTTCCGGCGGCGGGGCACGCAAAGGGGGGGCGCGTGTACAGCACGGTGCAAGTTTGGGCCTCGGCCGAACGCCGTAGCGCGTGCTCTCGGCGTTCAAAATCACGCTGACCGGCTCTTTTGCACGAGATTGATTTCTGCGACCGCCGAGCCGCCCAGGACCATGGAAAAAAACCCCATCAATCTTGTACGAGTGATGACATTGGGTTTGAGTAGAAATTAAGCTCAGAATATATTGTTTTCAGTGAGGAATAGTGAAAGAATGAGGGTTTCAATGGGAGTATTTAACAATGTTTACTCAGGGGTACTCGTACATTTTGGCTGAACAGGAGCCCTTCGGAGACGGTTTCTAGCAGGGTTTCAACCCTTTAAGGACTGCGGTTCTTCAATTGGTTAACGTCGTGCAACACGGAATAGTCATCACAGGTTAGGTGAGAGTGATGTGAGATGCAATATTATATCGCAAGCGAGAGGACCAGCACATCAGTAGACCAACAGCAAGCAGAGTTTTGCGGGAGATCTATCTAAATCATGCTGAGAAAGTGATTGGAAAACGATTGGAATTATAGAGTAGAGAAGAGTGCACCAGATAAAATACTATTAATAGGAGAGGACTGGTCTCTGTCTGTAGTCACACGTAACTTAGGGCTGGGCAGCGGATTTAGCTCTTCCAGTGGTCATGGCCGGAGTAGCGTTGGAGCCTAAATATTCAAGAAGAGCGTATTCGCAGCAGTCGAGACCGCGAAATGAGCAGGGAGCACGCGCCCACCCGGCCAGTACGCCCTTTCCCTGACTCTTAGCGCCATAGACATTCACAAAATACCCAAGCAAAACGAATTCCTACTCGTACCACATCCACACGACGGACCATCTCCGTTCCTCAAGCCTCATTTCTCCAGAGGTACCAAAGTCCCCTTTTCCTTTCATTCAGCTACGAATATTCGCTTTGCTGCTGCTGCTGTATCACACCGTCGCGCCAGCTCTCAAGCTCTCTCTACTTTGCAGAGCCACGGTACGACATGAGTCGAACATCAAGCGCTTCCCTCTGTAACGACCACGGACGGAGCTCCTGTGTGTGCGTGCGTGTGTATCCCCACGATTTCTGTCGTCCTAGAAAATGTTGTACCTTAACACACGCTAGCGAAAGCACGGCGTCTGGGACGAATTTCCGAGCCGAATTTCTCCAAAGCAAGGGGGGCACATACAATCACAACGGTGGCGCTGGAAAGACCTTGACGATATCTGTCTAAAGACGCGTCGCTCGGCGTTTGAACCTTCCCCGTTATCGAGAAAATCAGCCTCGAAATTTGTTCGAGGGTGTGCGTTATCTTATCGCACGCGTTATACGGTGGGAACGTACACACAACCTCGAAAGCACTAGCCCTACCCCAGATGTCCGGGATGCCTCCTTCTTGTAGCCAGTGCTGCAATCGTCATTTAAGATCGACACCCCCCCCCCCCTCTGCAGTCCCAATGGGGTTACTACAGCAGTAGTCTCTCGTGGTGATCTTCTTGAGCGCGAGGGGCAGAAAAACCCTACTGCTGCCGCAGGTACATTTCTTAATGTACTTCTACCTACCTGGCAAACTCTTTGCGTGCTTGATTTTTCTTTATGTCGGCAGCAGATGTTATGTTTCCTCTAATACAAAAAATAAAAACGCTCGCACATTGCCGTTGATGGCTTACAGCTTACCTTCTTTCTCAACCGGCTCCGTTTTGTGCATCACCTTCCCCTTCCCTGGCCCCTTCGTCCGAGAGGCCTTCACAGCGCCCTCCTCTCTCGCGCCGCCTCCACCATCACCACCACCCCCACCCCCACCACCGCCTCCACTTGCACCACCGCCTCCACCGCCGCCACTGAAAGAACTAGAACTCCCTTTGTTCAACCCGCCCCGACCCCTGCCCGAGGCGGAAGCGCTCTTCGCCGCCACCTTGGCCAGTAGCGACTTCCCCGCTTTCGGTGCCTTGTACTTGATCTCCATCTTTTGTTGGTTTCGGCGAGGGTAATGCACGGCGCGGGGGAGCAAAGGGGGCAGAGGCGGCCTCAGTAAAAAACGAGGGAAAAGCAAGCACGTCCCCTATATGGGGGGGTGTGAAGGTACAGTACAATAGGTACTGAATACTCTGCAGTCATGTTCATGACCACTAAACAAGCAAACGACGCGCACTAATGTTGGCGTTACGAGGGCTCTCCTGGTATCCCTTCATGCGCTCAATACGTAGCACCGACGGGTAGCCCTGCCTGCAAAGATCTACGCACCCGCGCTTACAACGTCATACGTTACTGCCGTAGGAGGAGCACAATCGACACGCCACACATGCGTGGAAAACCGATACGCCAAAGTAGAGCCGAGGGGCTCGCTACAAGTTTCCACGGTTCGAATTCCCCAGGCAGCCAGGCAGGCCAATGCGAACCAAATCACATCGGCACAGGAAGAAACCCACGCGAAACAAGACCATATCGGCACAGGCACAGGCCTTCGCGAAAGTAATCATATCGTCAAAGGGCACAAGCTCACGCAAACCAAATCCACTCATGTCGGCATAGGCATACACTTACGCGAAGCAGAATTCATACCGGCATGGCGTTCTCTATCTTGTGCACGTCGTAGATGAGGCGCTGGTAACGATGCCGTACGTCCTCGTGGTTCTTGCCCGGCAGCAGCGACGCCACCTTTAGCCACCTCAACGGATCCTGCGCACGACACAGAGTCATAAAAAAAGACACAAAACCTCAGTCAAACGCTACGCATTGCTTGGCGAAACACAAAAGTTCGACGGCACATCTCCGAGGCAGCCATGAGTGCCTTCTATGATACGGCAGCTGTGGCAGCACGGGTGGGCGGGCGGGTGGGTGGGTGGGTGGGTTGGGTGAGAGCGAAGCGATGGTTGACAAGGAAAACGGTACGATAGGACCGTCAACTTGCGACCGCGCGGGCACACACACGCCGGTATCGCGTGTGTAGCGGCGAAACAAAACCAGCGCAGCTTAGGAACAACAACGTCACACGCCGAAAGACAAGGTTGTTGCACCAATAGCAACTACCCCCACTTACTTTTGACGGCGCATCAATCCCCAAGCAACAGCGGGTACCCCCTGGAAACTGAACCTCGCGCACGGCACGCACGCCTCGAGAGCGCACGCACGCACACCGAGACGGCGCGCCAAACTCTACGACGTCTCCCGTGTCTTGCCTGCTCTGCTTCCGAGAAAAAGCAAAACACTATTCAGAGTGTACGTACTCAAAATCATACCTTGTAGGCGATAGGATAACGCGGTTTGACCCCGTTTGCCCTTTTGACTGACCGCCCTCCCATCAAACACCAAAATCACTCTGCTGAACTTTTTAGTACTGCAGTGTCCAGAAAACTCAATATGACTCTAATTTCAAGTGTTTAGTCCACACAACGGGAGTGCAGTCCTAAATGGGGTTACACGTTGTAGAACGGCACTATTTTTGTGCACTGGGAAAAGGTATCCAACTCTATTTTCAGGTGATTTGATCTCGAAACATGAGCGCAGTCCTGTGTAGTGGGGTGAAGGCCTAACGAGGCCTTGACGAAGGCGGACAGAGCGAAATAGGCCCCGTAGCGCCCAGAAAGACCAGTTTCCAACAAATACGAAGTACAAACTTTGCTTGAGGCCGCCGCAAAAAAATGCCTACTGACCGTTTCGTCAAACTCCGCCATGGCGTGCTCGAACACCATGTCCTGCTCGAACGTCCAGTCTTCGCGCTTGACTTTGCTGCCAAGCACGCGGGTGTCGGGTTCCATCTGCGGAACAATCAAGAACCCAACAGCAACAAGACAGTAGGCGTTCCAATACAGCGGAGCACTCAGGAACCCAAACAGCGACATAATGCAGGCGATAAACACAGCGGTTATATATACACAATACCGTAGGTGTGTCACCGCGCGCGCTTGACAGCCGAGGGTTCCACCCTGCAGGGTCTGAGGGCATGCCCTCGAGCGGCACGCTTTGGCAGAAATAGAAAAAGAAAGGTAAGCGAAGCGACGGCCGAGGTTGTATGTGTGCGCGCTTACATTTTTTTATCCGCGCATGGGTTCCCGACACATCCACACTGTTGCTACGCAAAACCTTCAGGGCTCTCACTCGCGGCAAAGGAGAGACTGTCAAACAACACGTAACGTCAGGCCTGTCGTTCTGCCACGGGGAGCAAGCCCTACGACAACATGCTACTGGGGCAGGTGGGGCCAACAACCGCATGAAGCATGCGGTACGTTCTTTCTATCGCTCCCCAATAATCAAAATCTCACGTCTATGCGTACTTTTCACACGTGCGTGGACTGTCCCACCGCTCTAAAATAGACGACGCCCCAACCCACGTCAACGCCTAATTTCAGTCGGCGCAAAAGCGTCGCGACAGGTCCATCGCGATATTTCAAGCAACTCGGAATGCTTCGGACCGCAAAGCCCCAAAACACGGTGAAACTACCCGCCGAGCGGACGCGCCAAGCCACCACGTCGGGCAATCTTATCATACTGAAACTAGTATCCATCCTAAGGCCAGCATCTTGGCCTTGACGCGCCCCAGGACCGGTTTTCCAGCACATCTGCGGGTGGCGGTGTCTTAAACGTGAACATACTCGCAACTCAGTATTACCCTCCGTCACCGTAAAAATACAGCCCCCCGCCACAAGACCACCCCCCCCCCCCCCAAAAAAAAAAGTTCGCCCTACGAGCACAACTTTAGGTCATAGACCATGTACCAAACTACTGTTCGTATACACGTGCATTCAGAGACTCGCAGAGCATCGCAACCCTCAAGCAACTACCAGGTATACGAGTACATGCCAGACACGAGTGCTACGGGCACGACTCAGGAGTAGCGGGGACATGGGGGAAAAAAAAGGCTGTTTATACCGAGGTACGTGCAAAGGGGGCACGTGAAGGGTGAGCAAATAAGCTGCTCTGTGGACCATCTGGAGTGCTGCCGTGCAATCATCAATCTCAGCCAACCTCGCTTACCTGAGTGACCATCTGCAAGTTGACGAAGTAGTCGTGCGCGTGCAAGCGCACCTCCGTCGCCGACCGCCCGCTACCGACAGCCTGACACAAGCAAGAGAACCCCCCCAGAGAATCAAGATAATTTATAATTTGGTCCTCGGGTGCAAAGTGCATCGTGGCGGCAAAAAAAATCCAACGCGGTATCCTAAAAATATCGGCTCTTCGTTAATACCTGCAGGTTTTGTGCACATGGAAGGAACACCGCAAGACGGGTGCTAGACTCCCTCTACGCGTCGGCTGTGTGGATTTTTGGTCGGAGAGTGCAGGTTTCGCATGGGGTAGCACTATCCCCGAGTGGCCCCATTCTCTCTCTCTGGGACTCATCGGCGTCGGTGATGGCCGCGGGATGTCGGTGCAGTTCAAAAATCCTGCACACATGCACAGATAGATCAAGATCTATCTATCTATCTATCTTCTTCTGTAGATCATCTAGCTCCCCACCTGCCGCTGTGAGAGGTTGTGCAGTGTCAGGGTAGTACAGGTCCAACCCGAGAAACATGTGCTAGAGACTACCATTCAGATTATACGGCTCGCACCGGGCAACACCAGTTACCTGATAGATCGTACATACAAGGTCGGCAATAGCTTTATTTGCCTTGGAACATCTATTAATAGGTCATGAAGTGGGAATCCATAATCTGTCCGAGGTGTATGAAAGAAGAAAAGAGACCTCGACGCGCCCACTAAAGACCGGTCTCCCATGATACGGTATGTCAGCATATTCGTCCCGCAGCGTCCGGCCCTACACAACTCGCTCCGTCTCTCGCATAATATATCGCCGCCTTTTCTGAGTCCCTAACCAGCAATTGTTCGCCCGTAAACAAACTAACTTCCATTGCAGAAACGCCTACTCTGCCATGTCCCCCGTCCCGGCCTTGACCTTTTCACCGCTGAAAGAATGATCCTACTCCAGACTCCAGCGGTAGTACCAAGGTACCAAATTAGGTGTCCCAAAAAGCGTGGGCGGAGTCCGAGAAGGGCTTGAAATAATAGCAAAAACTTGCGCAAAAACTTGCGCGGGGAGGGTCCAGTCACCAAAAATCGCATTGCCGCATCTCAGCTGACTGGTGATCGATCTCCTCTCCACCCTCCTCATCGGACCCAATTCAGTGTACTCGCGGCCAGAGCGCCGCCCTTTTCCGGGTTACACGCGGCACATATCATACTGGCTTTCCGCGCCTGTCTGAATCCATGTCTGCCTCCGGGCACACCGCGTTCAGACGGGCCGCAGGTGCTCCGTGCGCACAGCAGTGGCACAAAGTCGGCGGTTCAGAGACAGACCCGTTCGTAAGCCAGAAGCGTATTGTGTCAAATGCACCGTTATCGACCCAGCCTGCCACACACCGCCGAGCCATCAATCCCTCTGGAATATCCCTTGATAGACGGGGTCCGTACACGTGGCAAGACCGCATTGCTTTCAAGGGAGGACTCACTAAAGTAACGAGTCCATATATACTCCGTATACCAGGTACCAGGTATGGCATAATCGTTCCCCATTTAGCCGTATCTCAGACGCGCTAGGCACAAAAGAAAAAAAGCACGGAGTACGCAAGGTTAGATGCTGGCACACCCTGGGAGGGCGTGCGCACGGTTGCTTCTTACTCCTGGCGTTGTGTTGATTTTAAAGAGAGGTACCTCTATTTTCAAGAGAGAGTTCACCGGTTTCGAGCTGCTCGTACTACTCGTACTGCTGTGCTGGTACGATCGTTCCATGTATCGTCGGTTGTATGCGTTTCGTCCCTTTCTTTATACCTGGTATAGTACGAAGCATACCATCAAAAGTGTTGTATCTGCGAGTATCATACTCAGTGATCGATGCCGCTCTTGCGGCGTAACTCAAATCCCCCGCTCCCCGCTATTAATAGGAGCGTACAAGCAGACAAGACGCCTTTAGTGAGTATCGCGTGAGGGCATCAACACTTCTGTGCGTGAATACGTGAATACGCATTACACTGCCTGTGGACAGCTTTCTTATACGTACTCGTATAAGGTAAAACTCGAACGAGTACACATACACGATCTGCACATATGAACGAGTACAGTACTATTAATAATATAAAAAATAACAGCAGTATTCCACTGCTGGTTCGAATAGTATCTGGTACCAGGTACCTGGTATAATTTTACAGTAGGACAAAGGTGCAACGCTATTCAAGTATGCAGGTACCAGTACTCGCACGAGGAGTGCTGGTACGGGTACAAGGTCTACGTATACTCGTAGGACGTAAAAAATGGTCGGTTCCTCACCTCCCACGCGGTGCCTCGTATACGATAATCAATCATACCAATCAGCATATTTCAATGTCCAGTACTTCGCATTATTTCAGTCGCCGTGCGAATCTCACCTGGGCGATCTTCTCCCACTCATTCCCCGTGCTCTCCTGCCCGTACCGCTCCATGGCGTCAAGAAACGCAGAGTGCTCCTCGTGGCTAAAAGGCTTCACTCGACAACGCGGTTCGACAACAGACGGAGAAAAAGAACAAACTTCGTAAAAACGCCCCGCGAAACGGAAAAAAAAAAAGAAACCAGAGCAGACAGAGCAAAAGGCAGGCCGACGAAAAGAAAGCTCGTATCAACATCTCTTGATTTTACTATACAGCAGTCGAGTCGGCCTTGCTGCTGAAGGTGCACAACACCAAACACCATTGTAAAAAGGAGGTGCTGCAGACGAGATGTCGCTCGTCTACCCGTTGCACTCGGAATTGAAGAGAGGGGACGCGGCGCTACAGCTGTGATGCCAGTCGGTGCCTGTTGACCTCGCTTTTGCCCCCGGCAGGCCGAAAAGATGGAGCGAGGCGGTGGGTTTCGAGTCTCGACGTGCACAGCAATCACCTACCTGCTACTGCTGTGTATTATTAATAATAGTTTCAATACCAACTGTCAAGGCTCGTTGAAAACTTGAAAACTACGCGAACTAACAATTTGTGTAGATTTTTGTAACAGCAAAATCAAGTTTTCGCCGCTTCTCGGCTCTCTGCGATGCGTGCTGCGTGGACTTAGTCCATTGACACCCATGGGCACTCCCCGGGAGAGCAAACACAAGGGGTTTTGACAACCAGCCCGCCCTATAGGGCGGCAAGGCTAATGCCGGGAGGGGACGAGTTGTACTACCAAAACAGGTGGATGTTGATTCGTGAGCATTCGTGTAATATAGCTGCTCTCCCGCGCAGGCCCTCGGGCTCGACTACGAAAATTCTGTTGCACTCGTCGGCGGACGCGAAGCCGCACTCACCCTTGCAGACCAGTTCGATGCCGGCTGTCTTGCAGGTATCTCCGGTTGGGAGGCATATCCCGGCGGCATCATCTTGGTGCAGCAGTCTCCGCCTGTCTCCTTTTTTGCTCGGGGGTACAGCCAAGACTGCAAGAGCGGGGCCCTTTTGTTTTTTTTATACCCTCGTATCTGTGTCTCACGAACTCACCAAAGCAAGCGTTTCGACTTTTTCTTTCGCCGACCACGATCGAACGACCCAAGTCTCGAAGTATCGATGGGTCTCAGCGGCAAGCCCGGTGCAGAGCCAAGGGTTACGTTCCGCAATGCAAAGGGGTCACGTGGAAAACGGGCTGGGATTTGGAGCACGCGCTTGGTTGCCACCACTACCCCCCTTTCAAGCCCAGCCTGCTCGGGGTCAGCGCGAATGAGCCCGACCTCGATGAGGGATAAAGACGTTTTGGTGACCGTTGATTGGTCAATTGTCCCGAGACATTTTTGGGCCCGAAAAATTGCCAAAGGAGCCGTTTCTTTTTAATATTTGTGCCGATTCGACTGATTGGACAATCGACAACCAACGCGGTGAAGTTTTTTCCTCGTACACTGCCTGGTGATGCAATTGCCTGCCGTACTGGGTACGAGTGGTCTACAGTTTACCGCGTACTGGTCTACTGCCTACCGGGTGCTGTGCTTGCTGTGTACCGGGTACTGCCTAACCGCCACCCGAAGCGGAGATTCCTGGATCGGACGGTCCGATGTGTAAACGATGGAGGGCATGAAGCGGAATCAGACAGGCGAGGCCGATAAACATGGCATTAGGCGCAAGCTCGACGAGAAACGAGTTGAGGTTCGAGAGCAACGAAAGGTAAAATACTTCTGCTGTACATGCGATACGGTACTCGTAGATGCGGGTCTTATTCGCGGTGTCTTGGCCGTCTACTGCTTCTTCGCCGCCGAAGATGCGCTCATACAACATACAGTACCGTTCTGAACGGAAATATAAGGAACTTAAAAATATTCATATGTATACCAAGCGGTCATTATATTTACGTTCAATCGATATTACTCACCGCTTGGTTCCAGTACAGGTACCAAGCACCAGGTATTACCGTACGGTTGTAGGGTACGTACACTACTACTGTAGCTTCGCCACTCACCAGGAATTCGAGGAAATGGTTGACAAACACTGCGGTGTACCTACAGTAGTACGATATTAATAGGGCTTACCTAACCCTAACCCTGAGCGAATTAGACCAACCCTTACCCTGACCCCAAGCTAATCAGACTTAATCTCGAATATATGGTAGGCTCTACTGCCGATCTTCGAGCTTGGACCCGTTAACTCCAATTTGCCAGCTGAGACGACTTGAACTAGATGACCGCACGATGTCGGATAATTTACCTTGAACGCACCAGGTATACACTGTACGGTATCATACATACTGTAGCTTGTACGTACAGCAAGCAGTACATGGTACACAGAGCGCGGTGCTCGTTCTACGCATGATTTTGCTCTCGCATCAGCGTTGTCCACCGTGATCTCTGTCACGCATGGCATGATCAAATTCCTTCACCATTTTTAAACCATGAAGACACTGCAACCATGGAGGTCTCGTGTTTACTGCAGTCGTACATCGGTCGCATGGTCTCCCAGTACACCCACATCTCTCAACAATACGCATGGAAATGTCGGCACAGCAGTACTGCAGAGTACAGAGCACAAAAGCAAGTACGTAACCGACCTCAGTAAGAAATGGCGTCGCGCGAGCACACGAAGTCGCCCAAATAGACGTGCGTGCGGATAACACAATACTGATGCCGATACTGTCCCTTCATAATTATTCTCGAGGAAAACCTACAACTACGCACGCATCTACGAGTAGCCTGTCGGTACTGATGTATACCAGTACCAACATACGGTACTGCCTGTTATCTGTTATCCGTCCTACGAGCAGGTGCGTGAGCGACTGAGTCGCGAATGCGCTGACACCCTGCTCCAAATCACCTCCGCCAAATCGACCCTCAAACAACTCAAGGCTCGACATGAGGTGCGGACTGTACGCTACGTAGATCGATTGCTGCTCCACTGTACGAGTATAGAGTAAGGACGGCGTAAAACCGAGAGCCAAGCAAATGGAGCCAGAAACCGTACAGAGGCGGTTCCGATATTTTGATAGTTTGTGCCATTGGATACAGTACTGCTGTAAAAGCTTCAAGTTGCAAGAGGCGCTCCTTGTATCATTGCCGTTCAACGCACTCGGAAAAGCCACAGCATCGAGGTTTTAGGGAATACTACTGCTGTGAGGGATATTTGAAGACGACGGGGCCGACTCGTCTCGAACAACTGGGTCGTTGGGGAGGACGCTCCCCGCCCCTGCAGTGGGACGGAATCCAGCAGGGCACTCAGCGGCGAAGTCCATGCCGGTTTCGGCGGCGACACGAGGCCGGTTCCTCCTCAGCTAGATTTTGGCTCCTACGACCCACGACCCCGTTTTCGGACCTTTCGCGCATGGCGGGACGGAAACTTGTAGGCGGCCAGCGTATGCGAGATGCCCCGGGTATTCATCCGGGACGGCCAGAGATGCGACTACGACGCGCTCCTTCCGAGTAGGGTGGCCACTTAGCAGGTCTCTAGCGAGAGCAGCTACGAGGTTACAAAGATCGAAAGTTGGAAGACAGAACAAGTGGCACGGTACTATTGTGGGGTGGACACGAGTACCACCCTGGGGGTGGCATCCAATGCGAAAGCACGATGGTTCTTCTAAGAGGATGTATGAAAGGACTACGCGACAGTCATCGATCTTACCAGGGCCCGGGTCGGGTCATGAAGTGTTCAGAATATCACGGGTCGGGTCGGGTCGGGTCAAGAAGTGATGAAAAGCTCACGGGTCGGGTCATGGCCCACGAGAAACGGATAAGTCGTGGGTCTGGCCAGTATAACCCGCAAGTTGTTTTCTGCCGACCCGCGGGTTGGACCCGTACATCCGGCTCGCGGATTCGACACTTCAGCTTGTTCCCGCTTGCTGCTCAGAGGCTTCTCTCGTACCAACACTGAACAATACTATTTTGGGATCATATTCAATGTTCAAATACCACCAAATCTTTATAAACATGTCTGCATCCATCTATATCAACTACAGCCGGGCCACACATCGCTGTGGGGTACGAAAATGACGATTAAATTGTTTCCAAAGTATCGACCCATGGGCCGGATTCGCGGATCGAGATGAATGGTCTCGCGGGCGTTGGGGGCAATATCGTGGGAAATACTGATCATCCAACCCACCCACTCACCCACCCACCTTAGGTTGTTTTCGTTAGTTTCTGCGCTTTCAAACTTTACGGCCGGGATCACCACCGCACCGAGCACGTACCCAGCGCGGTTATGTTTATCCCGGGTGAGGCCCTCCTGCTTCGGGCAAGGAGGCCTCATCTAACCCCAGTACTTTAAAATATCGATGCAGGTGCAGATTAAATACAACAGTACAGTAGTTCGTGTTGCTATTGATACTACGGTGCGATATGTGGATAAAATAACGCGAAACAGAAGCCAACTGTAGCGCAGAAGTGCTTGTTTTACAATTTCGGACGTTTTGATATATTTGTGGGACACCCATTCGTTTGCCATTCCCTCTGCCAACAGGAAATATTAACTACCCAGGAAGAGGATTTCACGTACTCCACAGCGTCCGACAGGTGCGAAGTTCTCCAGCGCGGGGAAGAGTGTGCGGAGCTGGAACGCGTGCTTGCATCCTCGGATATCGTCGGTACGCTATGCTGTCTCTGCGAATTCTCGTCGGGCGATACCGTGACATTCGCCCGTATAAATTTGAAACTCGCGTTCAAACGCAAACATGCTACCATAATTGATGACCCAACGCTGCCTGGCGCTGATTTGCGTTGTGGAAATAACTCAATAGATTTATGGATCGCTTAGACCGCAGGGTGCAGAAAGGTTAAATCGCAGTAGAATCCTGAACAGCTGATGTAGAACCTTGGGCACTGCCTTCGCCATTTTATAGCACTTTGTTTCGGGTAGAACAGCAGATTTTCTCTCCGAACCATTCCGCAGAGGGGACAAAAACAAGAAACCCTCAGTGAGTCGACTTTACGTCGACGGCTGATGTCAAAAATTCTTTCATAATAATGCATGAGCGGCAAACGCGACCTCCCTCGTAAGGAACAAAATGTAGGTGCCTTTTGCGCAACTCATCTGCCAGCTCGGCAATTTCGCCTCAGCAACACAATAATAGCATAACGCGACCTATTATCGCGGTGGTTGCCTTTTCGGCTACATATTGCTGTGCTATGTTAGTATTCGTCCCTCGCTGACATCAAACCGCTGCATATCGTACGCCCGCTCTTTCTGTCAGAGAGAGAACAGAAGATCCTGTCAGTGAGGCTCGCGGCTCTCCGTACGGATGACGAGAAGGAGGTACGAGTGTAGCACATGCTTCCCCTTGCTTCCATCTCGAAAGGGGTTTCTAGACAGGAGTGTCACCATGGGAGTACTATGATTCCTTATTCAACTACTCGTCTGGGTTTTTTGCCCGTTTTCGACGACCCTTCCCAACACATGTGCCAGGGAAGGGTGGCGCATGCAAATGCCTGATTTGTTCCTTTTTTATTTGATTGTTGCAGATGCGCCAGCCATGGGTCCGACCGGTTGAGTGCTTGATAGTCAGCTTTGAAATAACACTAGATCTGCACGTGAGGAAAGTATGTACCGTTTGCGTCGTCCCACTTTATGATCTAGCTACCACGCCGAAAACTGAGGAGCAATCCCCCCCCCCCCCCCCCCCCCCCCCCGCCACCGTAATATGTACCTGGTATTATATAGGAAATGGCGAATGCTCGAGAGATGGACGCGCTCAAGCGAAAATTGTTCAATGTCCGCAACGATCTCGAGAAAACCTTTCGGACAACGCTGCACGACCTCAACGTCGCCTATCAAGACCAAGCATTTGATGCAATGGTCGAGGAAGCTAATAAGTGAGTCCCAGCCTATGTCGAAGGGGGTCTGACGTATTTTCAAAGGTGATGAACTTTGATGGATCAAACCGATTGTCCTGACCATTTTGGGGCCTCTGTGTGCGAGCATTTTTCGAGAGCGACATACCTCCGGTAATGAATGTGCAAGCCGCCTAGGCCAATGGACGTTTACGGGGTTGTTGGTCCATGGCGTTGTACACAGCGTTCTACCGCCGACAATGTATGCTTGTTGCATCGTCTACTAGCGCATCCGTGCGTGCCCACATGGTCCTTACTTTGCCACTTACACGCTGAGCAAGAGCAGCAACGGAAATTGTTGCCATCTTCCTTGTTTCTGGCTTTTGATGGGCGCAAATTGATTGGTTTGTAGCGCCTAGCGACGCTTAGGCACTTCGCTCAGCAGAAGGTGAGACCTAGACCCGGAGAGACGGCGCCCTCAGTCTCTGCATGCACCGCCTCTATATAACCTCTCGCCTACATCGCTGATATCCCTACGGTTGTGATGCCAGCCAGAAACAAGAAATACAGTCTATACTGACCAGGTGATGCTTTGCACCCCTTCTCGCCCGCCGCTGATTGCCCCAAACAGGGCGAAATGCGAACTCCCATCCCTGCGGCGGGATCTGTGCTTCAAGACTCGTAATGTAAACCGTGTGATATCTACGCAATGCCGGAGTTTTGAAGGCGAAGGACGTGCAAAGGCCGAGCGCGACATGAGGAAAGACTTCGTCGAACTACAGGTGTTGTCCATCTTTCTTCAACTATCTCGCTCAACCGATTCGCATCGCGTGCCATACTTGAAATCACCTTCTCCCTGATGAACCCTCCTCAAAAGCGGTTGTTAGCAGGATGCAGCTCACCCTTCGTGTGACTCGCCAAACACCTCATGGCGTTTCGCGTTTGGTACAGGCAATACCTACCTGGTCGGCGAAAACCCGACGTGCGCCGTCCCGGCATTGTAGGGATGCGAGATTCTATGGTCATATAACTACGGCCATGCATGGCATGAGTACCCCCCCCCCCCCCAGCACACGCAAGATATACATCGAGTAAAACTACGACAGGATGGGAGGAATATGCTATGGTTAGACATAAAGTAAAAGAGAGGGTAAAAAGGAAGAAGAAAGGGATATGGAAATAATTAGTAAATAAAACCAATGAAGGCTTTGAGGACGGGATGGAGCGGATGTGGGTAGGGATCAAAGGGATACTGGGCAAACGAGCAGGAGAGGCAGACACGGGAATAGCTACCTTAAGAGCACATAACGGTAAATCGATTAGTAGTTCAAAGGGGAAGAGGGAAGTACTGGTAGAGCATTACCGTAAGCTAGGAACACCCACAGCCAACAAAACGTTCGACGCAGAATTCGAGAAGGAAATCAACGCGTGGGCACAGGCGAACGTAGATGCATCAGAAAGGGAAGACAGTGGTTCGGAAGTGTTACAGAGAGAGTGCACAAGGGAAGAAGTAAAGAAGTGTGTAGCTAACCTGAATAACAGAAAGGCAGCAGGGGCAGACCAAATAGTGAGTGAATTTATGAAGCACGGGGGAGAAGGAATGTTTATCATGATAGTTATGTTGTTATGAGGCTTAGATTGGGTAGGCGATTGGTTAACCTTTTACCTTTAGCCCAACGAACTAAGACCTTAACAAATGGCGTCGACGGCAAGACATGGGCCGTTGGTCGTGAGTTCGAATCTCACGTCCACCATGAAATCGCTTTTTAAAGAAAAGTGAATTTCCTCATGTCAAGAATCTGAAAAAAATACTTCTGGATCCCCAGAAATTGGAACCGCGTGTTGGTGTCACGCGTCGACCCGTATATCCGGTCCGTTGGGGGGGGAGTGATATGAGGCTTAGATTGGGTAGGCGATTGGTTAACCTTTTACCTTTAGCCCAACGGACTAAGACCTTAACAATGTTGTATAAATGGATATGGGAAAACGGATACGCACCTAGGAGGTGGAGAGAAGGAATAGTATTAATAGTAAACTTATTCAAGAAAGGAGACGAGGCTGACCCGGGGAACTATAGCGGGAAATGCTACTGAGCACCGCAGGCAAAACAATTCGTGAGATTTTGAACGATATAATGGAAACGATGATGGTGAAGGAAGACAAAAGAAGCGAAGGGCAGGCAGGGTTTAGGCCAAACCGTAGACCATGTGTACACCTTAGGTAAGAAAATCCAAGGTAAGAAAGACGCGGGACTAACAACGTACTGTTTCTTTCTAGATGTACAAAAAATCTACGACACACTATCCAGAAATGGATTGTGGAAAAAAATGTGGGAAATAAGAAACGGAGGAAAGATGTGGAAAATGATGAAAAATATGATGGAATGTGCGAGAAGTGCTGTGATGCTGAACGGGGAAATATCGAAGTATATGTTGATATTTTACAAGGAGTTGCACAGGGTTGTCACCTAACCTATTCAAGATATTTTTATATATATACAAGGGCTTCGCATGGGTGCCTGCCGGCACCCATGCTCCGGATAGGGACATTTACCTCAGTGCCAATTCGTGATTACTTTTTTTAGCAATATAAATACACCATTCGATCTTATTAATAGTACGAACAGGATCAGGTCAATGCCAAGCGGTGCAGGATAAAGGCAATGCTGAGTTTCAGTTCTCAGTTTTGAATATCTGTCTCACTCGCAATAATCAGAACCGTCTACTGTCATGGGGCAGGAAATCATCGATACTTTTGATCTTAGTCCTGGAGGGGGCAGAAGTAAGCTCAGATCTGAGAGGTTTCTCACATTTCTCAGAACTGAGATTACTTGCAGTTTGTGTACCACAGTACTGCTGCCCTTTATCTGCCCTGTTGCCAAGTACCCCACACCCACGCCGAAGTATCATACGTACCTATCTACGGCGAGCTGTACCTACTACCAACAGTGCTTGTGCAGGAGAGATGGCCTCTCCTTTTCACATGAAAGCGACAACAGCAGTAGTAGCAGCAGCAGCACAACAGCACCATTGCTGCTGCTGCTGTTGTGTGCAGACACAGCCGCAACACCAGCAGTAGCACTACCGAAGCAGCAGCAGCAGCAGCAGCAGCAGCAGCAGACAACATGCCAACTTGCAGTATCCGCCCAAATTACTGCGAGTACAGGACGCGTTACGCGTATTTGTACCAACCAGTGTACGCGCATTATCTACACTGGTATGAAACACTCCATCATGACTACAGGCAGTAATCGCAGCATATATTCCGAGATGCTGCGAGTAGGAGCAGTAGCGAACACCTGATACCTGATACCTGGTACCTGATATCGATCGGCAATACAGAACATCCTGACAACCGCAAAGTACACTGCTAAAATGTGCAGAATTCTCAGTGTGAACCCCGAATTATTCAGGTCGGATACACGTGAAGCACACGCAGCACAATATCCACAGCACCACAGAACCCCGACATACTGCGAGTAATCGCAGTGGAAGCAGACACCCTCGAACCCTCGATTACCTCCAGTAGTGCTCGCCGAAATAACTCGACGTGTTTTCACCAGAAAATGGTAATAAGGCGAACATCTTATCGTAGAATACCGGTACCTGGTAACGAAGGATCGTGTCTTAAAAGCGGGACTGCTGTATTAAATAGTGTATCTTGAATTTCTTTAGTAGATCAGAGATATAGTAGATCAGACACCTGGCAGCTGGATATGATTTTTTCAATCAATCTACAAATATTTGTGAAATGGAAAGGTTTCAACATGTTGCAACATCATATCAATATCCCTTGTTCGGGTTATATAGTATCAGTGCGCAGAATGATTATTTAAAGTTGTCCTGTTGACCCGGGCAGCATCCAGGGGAGCCGCTGGCCTATATCTTTGACAAGGAATCACATATAGAATACGCGCGCTCGGTTTATCACAATACTTGTAAAATTCGGCAAAAATGGAATACGAGTATAGACGAGGCGTATTACGCAGCTTGCAAAGTTGAGCATCAACTATTTAATGAGTCGAACTCACAGCTGACGTATTTCAAAATTAAAAAAAAAAAAGAAAGTGAAAACCGTCTGCTGTGAGTACGACCGATTGAGTGGTTTAAACTCAAGTTTGGAAGCTGCGTGATTGCGTGATACGTCAGACACGCTCATCGGTCGCGCTTGTTATGGATATTTGGTTTTGCTTTGTGCATGTTCCAAATAGAATATCTCGGAACTACTGTACTGCTACTGCTACTGCTACTGCTGCTGCTGTACTTTAATAGTACTCGTATCTCAATGCGCCTCCAGCAATCAGACCTTGCAGCAACAGTAGACAGTCCGAGCATGTACGACCACGTTCGATATGTGTGTGTGTGTGTGTGTGTTCTTCACATTAAACCGTTCTTCTACTCGTCGACATCCAGCAAGCCCAGTGTCCGTGCTGATTCTTCACCCTAGAAAGATACGAGCTCTGTGGTCACAGACTACGACACAGAGATAACACACCGTAATGCATTAATAGCCTACGTAATACCATGCCTTCGCACTAGGTGCGGCCGACACAACATACATACATACGCCAGCAACCAAAATACACCATAAAGAAAGAGAAGCAACGAAAAAACCAAACCGAAAAAGAACAAGAAAAAGAAAAAGAAAAGGAGAAGAATCCCAACTAAATAAATAAAATGGGAAGCCAAAGCTCAGACACATACATACTTACCCCGAGCATGAGCCAAAAGGGACGTGCAAGGGGAAAGATACGAGAAGGAAAAAGGGGACTATGCATCCCGGTGAACACTTAACTAAGTAAAAAGAGCAATAGTGAGTGGGCCAAAATACGCTCGTCACCCACCCACTATGTAGTACTTCTTTCATAAGGATAAGAAGGAAAAAAAATCAAAATGCATACCGAACGGCCGCAGCAGTTGGCGGTACGAGTAGCAAAGAAAAGTCCAACCTATTAGTCGGCCTGGTACCTTGCTACCCTATCTGCGGTCTCTCTGCTACTCTCTTCTACCGCGGTTTCCCTTCTACTCCTCCTGTTCCCCCCCCCCTGCCCCCATACACTTGTACGGTGTTCCCTCTACCCCTCCTGCTGTTACCCCTCCCCCCATTCCCTCTAACACTACCTGCAGCGGATGCACGGCGCTGTCTACTCAGCTTTGCCTCAGCCTCGTGCCACCTGCCCACGAACTGTTCAGCTGCTTCGAGGATTCCCCGGTACCACTTTCCCGTCTGTTTTGCTGCAGTGGGCCACAGTGCGGTCCCAACTCCAAAGACTAAGGGGGAGTCTTCCGTTGATCCCTCGGTGGCTTTGAACACTCTAAGGTCCTCAGCCATTGCCCTAGGCCAAGTCTTGGGCTGCCCGCCTGGTTTCGGGCTCCCCCCACCAGCGATCGTCCCGAACATCAACCGACTGGGCAATCGCCCCTCGTGTTGCCGCACCACAGCCCCCGCAAAGAAGAGTCGCCGTTTACGGATGGTCGTTTCGATACTTTCGCATCGTGTTATCCTGAGCGCCTTCGCATACGAGAGGGTGGTGTGGTCGGTGCGTAGTCGGCGCTGGAAACCAATGACTCGCAGAAGGACTTCGTGGTGGGCTGATCGAAGCTTGGCGAAGTGGTCCGCATTGAGGGTCCACGTCACGCAACCGTACAGCAAGGTCTCAATCACCTCGGCCTTCAGCATCCGGACTTTCAGACTAAGCGGTGCGTTCGTCCTATCGTACAGTTCCGGACCATACCGTTTGAGGCATGCCCGCATCACGGATTCGTCGCTCGATTTCGAAGGAGAGGTCAGCGTTCTCGTGGATAATGCCTCCTAGGTACAAAAAACTGGGTCGTCTGTTTATACCTTTGGCCTGCAGCTTCGATCGCGAGCGGTGAGGTGGTAAACGTCTGATCCGGTGTTCGTAGGAGCATCGTCTCTGTCTTCTTCTCGGATACCGTGAGACCTACTGCTTCGAAGACAGTCACGATGACTGTCATCATTCTTGCAAGGCCTTCCGCCGACTTCGAGACTATTCCTGCATCGTCTGCATACAACATGCCCCACACAGCCCTTTGCACGCATGCCAACGGTTCCTCTTTTCCGACAACCCTGTCCTCTTCGAGATGAACCAAATCCCTTACGATGCATTCGTCTTTGCTGAGGCGTACCAGCACGATGTGTATCGCAGCGGCGAAGAACACGTTGAACAGTAACGGCGATAGTACGCAGCCTTGCCGCAGTCCCTGGGTTACATTGAACCAGTCCGAGTGTTCACCGTCATCCGCACGCACGCGAGCCCGCATGCCTTCGTGAAAATTGCGAATGATTGTGAGCATCTTGGTTGGTACACCAAGGCGTGTGAGTACCTCCCACAACAGTTCCTCAGATGCGATTGGTCGGTTTTTCTTATCGAACTCACGACACTCGGCCGAATTAACTACTATTACGGAGGACCATAGTAAATAGGACCAAATATTGTTAGTGAAAATAGGTAAATATATAGGTTTCTATATATACCATAGGTCCTATTAACTATGGACCCCCGTAATACCTACTTTCCATCAACCTTCAATCAAATTCGACCGGCGAAAACAAAGCTTTGTACGTACATATTTGAAGTAGAACGCCTCTGAACTACTACTACTGCTGTACTGTTGCTGCCGTAGTAGTACTCTATTTTCAATGCGCCTCCAGAGATCAGACCTTGCAGCAGCAGTAGACAGCAGTCCGGGCGTGCACGACCACCAGAATGATATCCTCCGATGTGATTGATCGGTTTTTCTTATCGACCACACTCGGTCGAATTCATACTCTCCAACAACCTCCATCCCATTCCTCCGGCGAAAACAAATAATGACGTGCCGATTTTTAAAACACTAAATAGATCACCGGGATATCCAACGATCTGGTACCAAGAGCGGCGCGATACCCCGAGAAGGCGCGTGTAGTCGACTCGCGAAGAGAGGGGCAAGGGAAGACAGCCACCGAGTAAGGCAAGACCGAGGGGGTCGAACAGGCCGATGGCGGCCCGCAAATCAGGGAGTCGGGAGAATAAGGCGGCAGCATCAGCAAGGCCGAGAATCGAACCTCGGATAGGAAAGAACTACAATGTAAGATCAAGTCTGTATCTCTTTGCGGAGCAACAACAGCGAAACCAATCTCCACGACCGCGAAAATAGAACCTCCGTGTCTCCTCTCCGCAGCAAATATTCCTCGAGTTCGAGGTCGCCGCGCTCGTCGGAGGCGCGAGACTCCGAGACGCGCGCACGGGAGAAATACCCGGCGGAGGCCGGCTCGCGCGACCGTCGAGGAAAGCGGCCGAAAAAGCCAGCACGAAGGCAGGGAAGCGAAGGCGTCCGGAGTCCCAGACAAAGTTGAAGACAAAATCGGAATTTCAGGGTTCGCTCACAGCGGCCGAGAAGGCGGAGAAGAATCACATATATTTATATATATATATTAACGACTTGATAGTAGCAGTCGAAGCAGCAAGGCAGGGAGTCACGGTAGGGGACGGTGTCGAGATTCATGTTTGCGGATGACTTCGTGGGGATATCAGAAACGCCCGAAGGATTGCAGAAACAAACAGAGAAGGCGCTGGAATACACCAGGAAATGGAGGGTGGCGGCGAACGCCAAGAATGCGCAGTAGTTGTATGTAACGAAGATAAGGTAAGCCCGGTAAATTTCAGTTGGAAGTGAAGAGAAGATGGATTGCCGATCGTAGACCAGTATAGCATACCTTGGCGTAGAGATCTCTAAAGACTGCTCTTGGGATACACATATAGCAAACAATATAGGAAAGGGTAAAGCACACGTTGGCAAGATAGATGCGATCCTAACAGACTCGCACCTTGACACTAGATTAAGAGATGCATCCTGGTGAATGTGATAGTGCCAAAGCTAGAATATGCAGGAGAAGTATGGGAAGGGAACGCGAAACTCGTAAAACAGTTGGAAACAGCACAGAAGACAGCAGCTAAACAAATCCTGAGATGTTCAAGTACGACTAGTAAATATAGCATTAGGAGCAGAACTGGGAATGCACCCACTCAAGACAAATGGAGACACGAGAAAGTTGAAATGGCAACATAAAGTAAGGAACATGCCACAAAAGAGGTGTCCAGCCATAGTTGATAGAGCTGTATGGGAGAAAGTAACAAAAGGGTGAGCTGGAATAAGGTGGGATGGCCTAGTTGACGAAGCATGGAAGGATATAGGGGGAAACTAAGAAGAGGTGAGGTCCGCCACAAAGTTTGGGAGGTACAAGGCAGAAGTAGCAGAAAGGATAGAAAGAAGGAAAAGGCTAGCGCTGAGAAACATGTTGTATTTGGAAATACACTTAAGAGATATGCGGGGGACTGAGCGAAGGAATAAGAATGAAAACGTATTTGGGCGGCCTAATGGACTTCGCGAAAAGGCTGAAACTGCGATTTCGTGTAGGTGACCTGGACCTGCCAGAAAGAAGAAAGAGGTATACCAGTAGCCGGGACGATGAGGAAGTAGATTCACAGATGTGCCCGTGTGGCAAAGCAATAGAGAGTAGAACCCACATTGTAGGAGAATGTGAAATGTGCACGGGGGAAAGGGATGTGTTAGAAGAGGAGATGAGGGAAACAGACGAATGTCACATGGAGGAGTTTGATACATTAGATATCAGCGAGAACACGATTGCTATCCTAGGAGATAGATGGTGGCCACAGGCGGCCAAACAGGAAGGGGATAATGTGAGCAATTTTTTTCAAACAACATGAGGAGCGCCCAACTGTGGGAGGTGTCTCTATTAGGAGTAGGAACGGTGCTCCGTCTCGAAAGGGATGCGTGGTCAATGGTCAAATGACTAAGGCAAGCAACAATTGAACACGCCTCCCCCCCCCCCCCCCCCCCCCCCCCCCCCCCCCAAGCTTGGCGGTTACCACGGCTGGCAGTCAAGTTATAATATTTTTGTACGGGGAGAACCTTTACTCCGCACAAGGGGGATCATCGTATCACGTAGTGTGTATATGGTGAGGCACCCACGAGGCAGTCACATAGCAAACCTATTGCTGTCTCTGGAATTGGTCACACCAGAAATTAATCCAATTCATTGATGCTGTCATCCATATGCAAGAAATCCACCTCTGAAGCGGTTCTTACTAGGATGTAGCTCACCCCTCATGCGACTCGCCCAACACCTCACGGCGCTTCGCGCTTAGTGCTAGCAATGTCTGTCTGGTCGGTGAAAACCCGACGTTGCCCCATCCCGGTATTGTAGGCATACGAGGGTCTATGGTCACACGACTACGGCCATGCATGATATTGAGTACACCCCTCCCCCCCCCCGGCCCTCATATCCCCGCCCCTTTAGCCCCTCGTTGGCGGTACGTTTTGTCGCAGACCGTTCTCTAACCACTATTGTGTGTACCCACAAAGTGATTCTCTTGCTCGAACACCCCCCGGACGAGTAAATCAGGCGAAAAGAGGGAGAGCAATTCAGAGAGCGCTCGTGAGGCAGAGGCAAGCTGTCGCACGAGAGCAAGCGGAGATGAAGGATCTAGGTAAAGGGCATCTCGCGCATGGTGGAAATCCTTGCGTGGATACGCGCATCCCGGGATGGGTCGCTTGATCTTCAATAGTGGGGTTTGCGAGCTACACCGACGTTTTCCGTGAAGTGATCGACAGACTGTTGGGAAAAACAAAGATTCTTCTCGTGCCTCATCGTTTTAGAGTGAAACGTCTCTCCTGCGACCCCTCTACGAACTTCCGCTGAGTCCTCGCGACTCCTAGCACGTTTAGCACTTTTCTTTCTTCTGATTCGCATCACCCCTTCGTTTTCTTGGTGGTTGAACAACTACTCATATCGCATGTTCTTTCTGTTTGACAGGGAAAAAGCTAGAAGCGTTTCAAGATGAGGCTGGCGAGCTGAGGGCGGCGGCGGCGGAGCTCCAAGAAGCCCGGGCAGAGTAAGTGATGCCAATCTCGAATCAGGGCTTTTGTACCTCCGGGCCCGATACGCTGTTTCACCTGCCGCTTTGAACACCCTCGTCGATCAGAGTGGCCTTTTGATCTTCGCGATATCTCATCCCCGCCGCCTGCCTTGAAAATGTTCAACCCGCACACACTGCCGAGGTTCCGGATGAAGGCAGTCCCGAGCAGTTTCGGTCGTGCTACGCGTCCCGTATGCCGCCCCCATTTCCCTCACTTAGCGTTCAGCCGTTGCTCTAACGGGAACTAAACATGCTTGGACGCCGGGTCAATATAGTGCTGCTTCAGAAATCGTGATTTAGGTATGTACCCCCTCCCCCGTCCGTCCTCCATTCCTCTTCAGGATGCACTACCCCTTTCCTCTGCACGTGCCATTGCTTGTCGTCGCTGGCACTTGGTTGTTCCAGATCTTCCAGGATATACAAGGAATATTCTCGCGCGAAAACATGGGCGCTGACTCTCGCCAAAAAGGTAATGATTAGAGGGAAAAGCAAGATGTCGACGCTTTTCGTCCGGGTTAACGACACGGGATCAGTGTCGCTCGAAAAGAGTAGTTAAAGTGGATATGTGTGGCTCTGGGAGGGGCTAGGACTCTACCTGTCCGTGGAAAACGTTCGGAGGGCAGGTTACAATTCAGGTATGTTGCTTTCCTAAACATCGTCGCGATTTTGTAAAACCCTACTCAAAGTCCTTACAATTTCTGTCTCAAAATCGATGTCATAGCGCCCCTCTTATTCGAGGCACACGCCTTACAAACACGCTCAATAATTAAAGGCACGCCAAACGTTCCACCATGTAGAGAACCAGGTATTCACCCAACCGAAAAAAAAGCATGCATTCCCCTCGATGTGCGTCTTTGCGCTTTCGGCTTGCTACGGCCACACTGCCGCAGGGACCAGCGGCCCTTAAGAAAGAGCTCAAGCGTCAACGACTGGCGGCTCTCACAGCCTCCTCTATGGCCTCCTTCAAGGCCAGCCGAACAGAAGGCAACACCTCTATCAACACGGACATCTCGCGTTACGTGCGCGACACTTCCGAAGACGGCATCACCACCGATGAAGACAGGCAGCAAGAACAATGCCGGGAGTGGGACGACATCATGGAAGAGACCTTTGCAGATCAGCCTCGAGACACCAGCTACTCGCAACGGGTAACCGGTCACACATCGTTGGACTTGGGGCTACCTTGTGGAGACTTGGCACCAAGTACCATTCTTACACGTGGAAACAAAATTAGCTTCGAAACCCGATGTCGCAACAGTATCAGCAGCGATCATGAAGGTGTCCGTGTCTTCTGCCCGACCACTATTACCACGGTTCCATCCGAAAAGAGAGACACTTTCACTCTGGCAACTAGCACGGATGGCGAGTTATTTAGTACAGGTGCGACCGTCACGTCCAAGCTACCGCCGAGAAGCCCCGACTTTAGTACCGGAATCTGCCAACAATTGTGGGATGATATCAGCTGGAGTCAGCGGAAAACCGAAGCCAGAACGGAAGATCGAAGACAAACTTCGGGAGTTTGTCGTGAGCCCCGAGGCAATTTACCATCGTCGGTACGCGTGGCAAATGGGCTCAAACGGCGCCGTGGACGACGGGATGACAACCACGAACGCATCTGGCGGGCGAGTCTTGCCGGATCCCCGCATCGACTAAACCCGAACAATAGCACAGATATGCGCGACAGGGAATCTACCAGTTTGATGTCTTCGACCCTCCATAATTCAGCGTGGCCGTCGACGTGGGTGAACTCTTCATCGACGTTGACAGAAGAAGTGGATGCGATTACCTTGGGGGGAAGAAAAGGGATCCCCGGGAAGGATGAAGCGCAGAACGCGCTAGCGTTGAAACATCCGTCACGTCGCCTGGAAAAGCTCCCAGGGAAAGGTCTCGCGAGCATGCTACTGTCCGATCACAACTTTGTGAGCAGCAAGTTGAGCGCGGCCAACGTGCCGGAACGCGTGCAATTCTTGGAGAAGCCCCCCACCCAACCGTATCCCGATCTTCCGTACGGGTTTACGGACCTCGGAAAGCGATTGAATGTGGGAAACAGTCAAAATGATGGCGGCGGTTTACACGGCCCTAATGTAGACGTAGTGGTTGCGAGAGCAATCAGCGAGGACGGGGTATTGGAAAATTAAATTTTGTAAGTTTTGTTTTCGTCGTAGTCGTCATCGTTCAGGAGGTGGAGGGGGTGCGGTAGACCAAAATGCAGGCCTCAACAAAATGAGCCCCTTTTGTTGCTTCTGCTGCGGAGATGTAGTTGGTGGCTTACGTAGGTTTGCAGAGTTTGGAAGCACGCTACGGGAGGGGTGCACGTAAAAGTTTTTGAGGCTCTCCGTTTGAGGAGCTTTTTGCCCAACCAAAAACCTATCCTTGACACATTTTTGAACACTTTGCGACGCTGGGTAGTTTGTCAGTGTCCTGAAGGAGCCCCGCCAGCCAGGAATATTCCGGCCGAAAAATGCTGCCCCTCTCGTAAGCACGCGCCTTTGTATGACAATGTGATCGATCAAGGTTGGTCACCATGTTTTGTCGCGTGCCACAGTTGGCCGTCGCTGCGACATTTATGTTCGTCGTGCTAATCTGTGCGCCCGGGAGCTTTTGATGCCTAACAGCGCTTTTTCTCACGCAAAGTGGGGTTGGTTGAGCCTTTGGGATTATCGGGTAGCCTTGGGTATCGAGCGTATTGATACAAGAGGAGATTAATCGCAATATACCTAGACAACAGAGAGCAACAAATCCTTGTGCCGACCTTAAGTAGTAGAGGATAAAAAAAGACGTACGGCAGCAGCGACAGCAAAAATTTGGCCACGGAGAAGTAGCTGACAAGCCCGCCAAAGGGACAAAGACACTTCAGCTCCTCGCGTTCCTCGCCTGGAAAAAATCACCGCCCGAGAATTTCACACCTACGAAGAAGTCCCTGGTTTTCCCCTTTAATGAACATATGAGGGTGATTCGTCATCATAATGTAAATCGCGACAAGCAAGTAATTCCGCGGCACGTGCAAGGTTACACTGCACTCGGTACGCGTTATAAATATGATATTTGGGATATTCTTCGAAGGATCGAAATAACACGCAGTGGGAAATATGCAATACGTAATTGAAACTGCCCGATATTCATCTTGAGCTCGAACCACGCAAACAAATAATCCTGCCAACAGACAAAACGCCACGAGCGTGGGGTTTCAGTAACTACATCCTACCGGAACATCAACCGTACGCGACAACCACCAATGCACAAAACACAATAGAACCGCCGAAACAACCACCACTTTACGGACCCGCCCAAACTTTCTTGCTGATTCCACTACTGCAGTACCTTTATCTAGACTTTTCATGGAGTATACCCTGTGCGGGACGCGACGCATTATACCACCCACCACCATTTGCGAAACGCTATGCTTAATGTGTGTACGTAGGGGGGGGAAATGATCCCGTGATCAAACCCAGAAACCCCGAAAACAACGTCTTGAACCCGGTCACAGGTAACGAAAGCCACGTTTCGCGGCTTCACGGTTCTATTGCCCGTGCACTTTGACCCCAACCGCAACAAATAACATAGGACAAGGATACGCGCAGGACAGCACGTACATATAGAGTCCGACCCGAACTAAAGCCAAACGGATAGTCAAATTCAACCCTCTCATCCCGAAAACTCAGGACCTCTCCCGTGCGTAAAACCACAGCTCGTGAACAACACTAAAACTAAAGTACGAGGACAACACACCCTTTGCAATACTTGAGGCTAACAAAACCGGGTAAAATAGTTATCAACACTGATACTACGCCCCTCCCCCTCCCACCTAACATAACATAGTTTCTAAACGGTCCTATCCACCCGACGAAACTCCGGCTTCTCGATACCTCGTATCCGCGCACGACGCCCCTCAAGCTCGTAGCGGGTATGGCGTTGACAAGTGCCTTGAGAATGTAGCGGGGGGGGAGTAGCCCGAATCTATCTACGACCTACGGCCCACACATTGTTAACGATCAGCAAATCTCCCGATCTAAGGGGAGAAGGCGCAGAGTCGACCGACGATTGACGGAGTCGAAAGCCGACGATACGGAACAACAGCTGAAAACGAATAAAGGGCGACAAACGCCTACCATAGTGGTGGCGGATACCTGCACCAGACTAAGGCCTGCGAGCTTGAACCGCTGCTTCGCCTGAACAACGGCCAGTGTTCGGGAACCATGTGCGGCCCAAAGACGGCGACGCATGCTACGGTTGAGGCGCCCTATACCTCGTCCAAAAAACTGACTCTGAGAAAAATTGCATCCTTAATCCCATGAGCAATCCCACTGCCTAGATGTACGACGAATAATATTGTAAAACACAAATTAGATTCTTACGCTATTGTGTAGTTCCTCATTTGAGGAGCCCGATCGGTCACAACCATTTTCGCTAGCGCAGTACCACCCTTGTCGTAGCATGCGTCCGGTCCCATCCGATACGTTCCAAAATCTAAACCGAGGCCTACGCTTTTGCGTCGTCAAAAGCAAAACGCAAGCATCATGGTGGCTTAACAAAAACAGACACGAGCCATGGTGCATGCAATGGTCACGCAGGCGGCAAGATGCGCCAAGCACAACATCCACTCCATGCGCATGATGCTTATTCAGTACCCGTGACGTGTCCACGCAAAATTATATAATAACACTGAAAACCCGAAAATTGACGTTACTACTCTCACGCCGCAGAAAAAACATCTGTGCGGTTACCCTCGACTGCCCGGCTCCCAATTGAAAGCTCAAAACTAGCAGGTGGCCGCTTCAAAGTATTGCCCACTTGGTGCGACATTAACACGCCTCCGCTCCCTCCTCCCACGACCACCCGTCTTGGACGGACTTTGATATCGCGAAAAGAGCTACGAGCAGTGCCGGGGTAACCGACGAACGGCAGGAGTATTTAATCCAAGCCGCGGCAACAAGGTCACGTGTGATTTCGGGCCGAAACGGTCTGCGATCACGATTCTGTCGCGCAGAGTGCAGGGCACCGCATATCTATTCGGCTGACGAACAACGGCGATGTGACGAGATCGAGGCTAGCTGAGCAAGCCAAAACTGCTTCAAGTGACAGATTACAAAAAATGTATAATCGAAAACTGTGCTTCAGTTGCGATCACTGCTATGATCCACAAACGCTGGTGTAGTCGAAGCTGGTTTTCTCTTTCTCCCTGTTGACAATAATAAGTGATCGAAAAAGTGCTCGCTTCAGTCCATTTTGATGGAGATTGTATGCATAGCGATGGCTTCCCACCGGATACCATAGCTGCTAGCCCCAAATAACGAGGCTAGCCTATTCAGTGTCCATTGTATTAAACTCCATGATGTCCAACTGGTTTGTCATCGCGGTAGAAGCTCCAAATGTCCCCAGAGCTGCCGGCCTTTCGATTGCTGCTGGTTTGCGTTCATCGCAGATGGAATCATTTTTCTCCGCCCTTGGTCTCTGCGCCAGTCTCAATTTCAGCCTTCGGTTCTCTTGCGATCCTTACGAGGAAGGCCTCTTCGCCTCGCGCTCTTGCCCCAAGGCTGTCTTCGCCATCGTTTTTTTCCTCCGCCAGGGACTGGTCCTTCAAAGCTGCTGCCTTCTTCTTCTTCGACGCGCGTCTGCGCCTTCCCTTCTTCCTGAAAATTTTCTTGAATATCTTTTGGATCAAGCTCAACTCTGTTCTCGTGCCAGCGGCGGTGTCGCCTGATGCGGGTTCTACGTTAGTGTCATCCGTGCTTGAGGTTGACGGTCCTTCGGACTCGCTAGTAGACACCGCACTCGCCGACGCGTTTCCGGCGCCTGAATCGACCGTGTCGGCGATGCTGGTTGTATCTTTCACGACGGACTCCAAAGCGGCAAGCTCTTGTATCGGAGAGGACTCGGGCGCCTCCCTCGCACCTCCAGTGGCCTCAGCAGGCGTTATATTCCCTACGGCAACGGTTGTGACGGCTTCACCGCTCGTCTCCGCCGCTGGGTGCTCCTCGGACTTGTAGACTCCCTGGAGGGCGGCT
Source organism: Macrocystis pyrifera (assembly GCA_031763025.1). Classification (NCBI taxonomy): domain Eukaryota; class Phaeophyceae; order Laminariales; family Laminariaceae; genus Macrocystis; species Macrocystis pyrifera. Next base: position 2,686,995 of record JASSKH010000006.1, read on the forward strand.
GTGGGGTTTATACCCCCCACCGTTGCCTTTTCCCTCGTTTCGTAGGTAGCAGCGTCCACAATTGGTTGAAAGACAACATCATCGATTTCCGGCTGCACATCCTTCTCCTCTTCCACTCCGCCTAACACAACTTGATGCTCGTCCGGTTTGGCATCAGCCGTCGGTGCTTCAGCAGCCTGGCCGCTACCCGGGGCGACCATCGCTACAGGTGTCGCACCGATGGCACAACCCTCGGCGCCCGTGATGTTCAAAACGTTCACGACGCCGGGCTCGTCGAACTTTGGAACTATCTGGTCCTCCTTCACCGCATGTTTGTCTTTAAATGTCACTTTTGGTGGGATTTCAGCCACATTGTCAACCGCAGTGTGGGAAAATGCTGCATCCGACGGTTGTCCGGGCCTTGTAGGTATTGCTGGCGCCGAAGAATCGATTTTTGTGGCGGAAGGCATCTCGTTGGCCGTTCCCTCTTCTCCCGCGGGAACTGCGGAAAGCAAGAAAGTCGGGATGGCAGACGGACACGTGTTTACAGTAGATCCTCGAGGAAGCCGACTAAGCCCGTGGAAAGTTCATCATATTTTAAAAACTACCTGGTACGAAATGGATCAACGCATTGCTCTTGACAGTGCGGCATACCCGGCAAAGAAACAAGCAATAATATAGCAACGCCTGGAGGTTCGCACGTATTTCGACACGCAAACATTTCATGTGCCAAGGCAGCAGGCGCTACCGAACAGTGCCTCGTTACATTATGTATAACCGGTTGCAACTTCTAGCCCCACTCGTTGTGGCCCCCTTACCCCGGTTCAAGATTTATCGTACCAGGTAGCATCCAATACGGTGGCAACAACAAAATCGCGACTAACAGTGCCGAAACAAAACCTGTCTATTGTAGGATATTCGGATTAAAACCTCTCCGTCACACTACTCACCGGCAGTCGTACTTTCATCTTCGTCTACGACCGCCACCGCCACCTCCTTATCATTATGTGCGTAGCTGCAAGTCTCCTGCGATAACTCCTTTTCTTCGGGAGCGACCGTGTTGCCGAAGTCAACATTTTCCTCCAATATCGCTGCTCGGGGGTCGGCTTCCATGTCGACTGCAGGCGTATTAGTGGAGTTATGATTTTAAGCGGCGTTCTCTTAGTTTAGGTGCACTGATCGAGACCTCACCGTTCGTCGCATGTTTTCACTGAACTCAAGGGGGTGAGGTAGATCAAACGTGCAGAAAACGCGTTGAGAATCTTGTGGGGGCGTGGGGAAGGCCAGATATACACACCATTCGTTGTAGGGTGAAACATGTAAGCACTATTGGAATTTGTGCTGTACACTTACCTTTAAAGAGCGCTGACTAAACAATCACTCGCATCGGTAAGACCAACCATAGGCACGTAGATATAGGTCGCCCGCAGTAGAAGTCACATTCGGTTCCTATCAGCATTTCAGATTCAGAACAGCCGTCGCGCCGTAGGTGCCTTGTGAGCACCTTTCACCGTAATATCTCTGGTAAGCATTTCTTGGGGTGCAAACCATAGCCTATGCCTTTTGAGCACCTTTCACTGAAACATCTCCGGTAAGCATTTCTTGGAGTGCAAACCATAGCCTATAGCGCGATATCGTCGAATTTTTAGTTTCTTCTACAGCTACGGCACAAGTTCAACACCGCACGTCGAGTGTAAATACCAGCCAGTATTCTTCAACGGAACAAAGCAGAATTGTTACGCCTCAAAATAGCTCTCACCGGCATTGGGGGTCCGATCAACGACCACAGTTTCTTTCGCTTCAGGCTCCTCGTTTACACCATCTGAGTCACTGTCATCAAAACCGGGGATGTTCGCTGATTTGACCAGCATGATACATTGGGCAGAGCAGAAGTCCAAGACGGACGGGCAGCTGGTCAGTGTGAGCACGCAACGGGCATGCTGGATACTTTTTTCCGATGCCCATTAACAGCGTAGGATGTAACGATACAATCCGCGTAGCGGTTTTCGTGCGTGTGTTGTGTAGTACCACCTGATGTAGCGTGCCATAGCCGAGACGAAGGGCATTTAGCTAGGCATAACGCGAGGCCTACCCGCACCGACGGGTCTATTTACCACCATGTGTTCGCCACAGACTTCCAACACCCCCCAGATCCGGAAGACATCACCATTTCTCGTGATATCAGTTTTCTCCGCAACCACTCAATATCAACTGCCATGTATCACCAGCAGACCTATCACAGTCAACCAGCAACATCATACCCCAGCCTCTTACCTATACGAGCAATTTCACTCTCCATGACAATTCTTGCGACCTCCTTTTCTGGTTTCGAGCAAATTTGGACCGGGGTCTCTTTGTCAACAGCCGAAGCAGGGTCCACAGTTTCAACAGCTGCTTCGTTGAAAACGATTTCGACTGATGCCAGCTCTTCCACCTCCGGCGATTCGCCCAACGCCTGGGCCGCCACTAGCTCCTTCTTGACGAAGGGCGTCTTCAGCGAGTCATCAGCCGCAGCAGATGCTTCCACCAGAGGTGTCCTGGACAACGGAGCTTCTTCTTCCGACTCTACTGCGATTTTCATGGATTCACCTCCGATTGGACCCGTCACATCGTCTGGAACAACTGCTGGAGAGTCGGTAGCTGGTCCTCCAGGCACGGCAACATACCTCGGCTCAGAGAGGGCGCTTGCTGTACGAATGTGTTGTTCCTCGACCACGCTCCTTTCTGCCGCAGGCACTGAAAGGCGAGCGCGGTCAATGGGAGATCGTTTGGGTAGTGGCTTCAGATGTTAGTAGATCTTTAGTTGCCTCATAACTTTAGGTGTCCCATAGTTTGAGGTCCTACGCCGACAAAACTTAGGACTACACTACATTATTCAGTTTGGAGCAGTAAAGCCATGCTTTTTTATTGGGTAGCGAGGGTGAGAAAAGGAGAGTTTGATGCAACGTAAGGTAAAACTCATACTGTCCTGGTTAGTGGTAACCTTGATGCTCTATTGAATCGAACCTGGTTCCAAAGTGTTCTTACCTATCTGCTTCTCGTCAAGCCATTCAACCCGACTCTCAACTGGCTTGCCTCGCAAACTGTAGTTTTCCTTGCGCCACCAACCCCAGCGTAACCGCAAGAATCAAACCAAACCGCCACCCAAACTCCTCATAACCTCTCACCGAAACTAGCAGTTTCCTTTTTCTGGGCGATCACCGCCACCTCTTCTTCGGACACAGCGCCTGCCACAGCGTTCGCATCCATCTCCCTGGTCAGTACGGTGCCGGAACGGTCAGCGACCACCGTCTCTTCAGCTGTTACTGACTCAGACACATCCCCCATAGTTGCCAGTCCTTTCTCGCATGTTGGAACGTTGAGGTTGTCGTCGGCCAATGTAGCTGGGTCATTCAGAGTAACACCCTCGACTGGAGCCGGCGAAGCGACCACCGGCACGTTTATGCCAGTCTCTGCGCCTTTTACAGCATTAGCCTCGATCTCCTTGGTCACCATGGCATCCAAACTTTCTACGACCGCCGATTCTCCAGCCTCTACTGGCCCAATCACAGCCTGGGTGATCGCAGCCTCTTTCTCGCCTGTGGGCGTCTCAAGTGTGTCTGCGGCCGTGATAGCTGATTCGGACCGAGCGGAAACTTCGGCCGGGGTCGGATCATCGACCGACGCCACTTTCGCCTCAGGATCCGCGCCAACCAAAGCTTCGGCCTCAATCTCCTTGGCCACTACTGAAGTATCGACATCGTCCATGACCCTCGGCTCCATTGTTTCCACCAGGTTAGTCACAGCCTCCACAGCTGTTATTAGGTCCTTAACCGGAGCCGTCTGTGAAAAATCATCTGCGGTACGAGTTGGCTCAGTCGGAGAAGCATCTTCAGCCAGGGTAGGTGCTTCAGTCACCAACTCGTCCGCCTCAGGTTCGGCGTCTTCCATAACCTCAGTCTCGATCTCTCTGTTCACTTCAGTGTGGACATCGTCCATGGTTGCAAGATCCTTAGTCTCCATTAGCCCCGGCACAGTCTCGACGACCGCCAGTGCGTTCTCAACCGCAGGTATCTCGGGCGAGTCGTATACAGTAGTAGGTTGATAGGTCGGAACAGCATTCACAACAGGGGCTAGCGGTACAACCACACCCACATCTTCCACAGATTCCTTGTTGTTTACAACCTCGGTTTTGATATCCCTGGTCACCAAAGCGTCGACATCGTCCATCACCGCCGGCTGGTTAGTCTCCAGCAGTGGATCAACAATACCCTTGACGACCGCAGGTTCATCTTCAGCCGCAGACGTAGTTAGTGAGATGTAATCCGTAGCGACGTACTCGGTTGGAGCAGCACCCTCCGTCGGAGTAGGTGCCTCAGGTAGCAAGTTGTCCGCCTCAGGCTTGGCATCTTTCACAGCCGTGGCCTTGATCTCGTTGGTGACCGCAGCATCGACATAGCCCACGGCGGGTGGCTCGTCAACCTCCACAGCCGCATCCATGGCCTCAACGACGGTATGCTTATCCTCGACCGTGGACGTCTCAATTGAGGTGTCCGCCGCTGCGACAGTAGGATCAATATCCTCGGCCGGGACCATGACAGCGATCAGCGCTTCTTCCTCAGGTTCGTTGTCTCTCACAACCGCGGCTTCGATCTCCCTGGTGATCACAGCTTCGATGTTCAGCACGACTGTTGACCCTTCAGTCTCCAGTGGGTCAACCACAGCTTCGACAACCATGGCTTCACCCTCAACCGCGGGCGTCTCGGGCGAGTTGTCGGGCGGAGTAGCTTGGTCCGTCGGAGCAGAATCCTTGACCGGGGTCGGCGTTTGAGCCACTACTATCTTGTCTTTAGGCTCCTTGCCCTTCACAACCGCCGCCTTAGTGTCCCTTGTCAACACGGCGTTGACAGCGCCCACATCCTCTGGATGTTTTGTCGCCGTTAGCTCCGCCACAGACGCCTTTTCACTCTCGACCGCGGGTGTCTCCGATGAATTATCAGTAGCAGGAACTGGATCGGTTAGAGCAGAGCCCTCGGTCGTGGTCGGTGTTTCAACTACGATTATGTTCGCTTCAGCGTCAGTGTCTTCTACAACGCCGAACTCGAGCGTTGTGACCACCACAGCATCAACATCGTCAATGGCCACTGCCTGTTCAGCATGCACAGATCCAGCTATAGCCTCAATGATCACGGGCGCATCCTTGCCTGCGGCCAACTCAACTGGAGCATCCACCACCGTAGTTGGTTCGACTGGAGCAGCATCATCGGTCGGGATCGTGGCAGCAACCAACACCTCCTCCTTCTCCTCTCGGTCAGCGTCTTCGACAACCACCGCCTCGATATCCCTGGACACTACGGTGACGATTTCGTCCACCCCCTCAGATGCTTTTCTGTCAACTGAAGCACTCACAACCTCGATGGGCGCGGGTTCATTTTTGTTTGCAGGTCTCTCTGGTGAATCTGCGGCAGCACAAGTTAGCTCAAATGCGGCAGCTTTCTCGTTCATGTTTGACGCTTCATCTATCGATTCGTCAGCTCTAGGGTCGTTGTCTTTCACAACTTCGGCCTCTATCTCGTTGACCACCACAGCGTCAACATTGTCCACAGCTACTGGTCCTTTAGCTTCCACAGGCTCGTTCATAGCCTCAATGGCCACGGACTCACCCTCACCCGTGAGATCACCAACTGATACACCCGCCACTGCAGCGGGTTCGGCCGGAGAAATATTCTCGGCCCGGATCGTGGCAGCGACCACCATTTCCTCCTCCCCAAACTCGGCGTCTTCCACACCCTCCGCCTCGATCTCGCCGGTCACCATATATTCGGCGTCGCCTATCACCGGTAGCTCTTCAGTTTCGATTGGACCATCCACAGGTCTGCCGACAACGGGTTCACCGTCAATCGAAGGCGCCTCGATCAAGTAGAAAACTGCAGGAGGTTGGTCGGTCGGTACAGGAACTTCAACTGAGGTTGATGAAGATATCACACCCAACCCTTGTGAGGGCTCTGCGTCGTGGGCAACGGCGGGCTCGACCTCCCTGGTTACCATAGCGTTGACAACGTCCATGATCACCGACTCTGCAGTCTCCACTGGCTTAGCCACAGCCTCGACGACCGCGAGTTCGTCCTCAACGGCAGGCGTCTTGGGCGATTCACCAGTCACAGGAGCTGGCTCGATCGGAGTAGCATTCTCGGCCGGGATTGGAGCTTCGACCACGGCATCGTCTGCCTCAGGCTCTGCGCCTTCCACAATCTCGGCCTTGACCTCTTTAGTCACGCCAGCGTCAATAGCGTTCAAAGCTGCTGGCTTTGCGGCATCTACAGGATCAGTCACAGCCTTGACGACGGACGGCTTGTCTTCAGTCACCGGTGTATCTGGTGAATTATTGAGAGTAGAGCCTGATGCGGTAGGATGAGCACCCTCGGTCATGGTCGGCGCTTTACAACCCAAATTGTGCGCCTCAGACCCGGTGTCTTCTACAACAACAGCCTCGATCTCGTTGGTTACCATAGCGTTGACGTCGTCAACATTGACTGACTCCTCGGCCTCCGCAGTTTGAGCCCCAACGATCACGAGCTCATCCTCGCCCGTGGGTACCTCCACTGACATATTCACGACAGCGTCGACATTGTCCACGACCGACAACTCTTCCGTCTCCACTGAGTCAGCTACAGCCTCAATGAACACTGGTCCAGTCTCAACTGCGGCTGTCTGGTTCGAATCATCGGCGGAAGCAGCTCCATCGGTCCGAGCGGCCTCTTCGATGGCGGTTGGCGATACAACCACGACCAGCTCCTCTTCACGCTCGGCATACAGCACAGCCTCGGTTTTGGTTCCACTGATCACCGTATCGTCCACAATGCTCACATCCTCAGAGGTGTGGGTCTCCACTGGGTCAGCTACAGCCTCAACGACCACTGGTTCATCCTCAATCACTTGCGTCTCGTTCGAGGCATGGTCAGAAGCAGCTCGATCGGTCAGAGCAACCTCCTCAACAGCAGTCGGCGATTCAACCACGGCCACCTCCTCCTCCTCACGCTCTGTGTCCTGCACAACCTCGGCATTGATGTCACTGGACATCATCTCGTCGACATCATTCAGGTTCTCAGGGCTGTGAATGTCCACTGGCTCAGTCACAACCAATACGTCCGGCGGTTCACTATCAATCTCGGGTGTCTCTGAGGAATCCACGGCATCAGAAGCAGTCCCGGCTGGACCAGGTTGCTCGGTGGGGGTCGACTGATCGTCTTGGGCAACCTCGGCTACGATCTCCCTAGTTGCCACAGTGCCGATATCGTCCACGGCTACTGGCTGTTCAGCCTCCGCCGGAGTTGACACCTTCTTGACGGCCGCGAAGTCGATCTTGCTTGTGGTCGCCTCAATGAAGACGTCCGATGCCGTAGTTGGCCCGGCTTGGGTATCATCGCCCACCGAGATCGTGGGCGTGGCGACCAAATTGCCCTCCACCTCGGACTCAATGTCTTCCACAACCGCCGTTTCCACTTTGCAACTGGCCACCGCATCGACATTGTTCACGACCGACAGGTCGTCCGTCTTCACTGGGTCAGCTAGAGCCTCAACGACCACTGGTTCATCCTCAATCACTTGCGTCTCGTTCGAATCATGGTCAGGAGTAGCTTGATCGGTCAGAGCAACCTCATCAACAGCAGTCGTCGAATCAACCACGGCCACCTCCTCCTCCTCACGCTCTGTCTCCTGCATAACCTCGGCATTGATGTCACTGGACATCATCGCGTCGACAACATTCAAGTTCGTATGGTGGTGAATCTCCACTGGCTCAGTCACAACTAATACGTCCGGTGGTTCATTGTCAATCTCGGATGTCTCTGGAGAATCAGCGCCAGCTGAAGAAGTCTCGGCTGGAGCCGTTTGCTCTGTCGGGGTCGACACGTGCATCGCCAGCATGTCCGCCTGCGGCTGGTCGTCTTGCGCAACCTCGGCTACGATCTCCCTGGTTGCCGCAGTGCCGATATCGTCTACGACCACTGGCTGTTCATCCTCCACCGGAGTTGATGCCTCCTCGACGGCCGCGAGGTCGACCTTGCGTGTGGTGACCTCAGTGTAGACGTCCAACGTCGTAGTTGGCCCGGTTTGGGTATCATCGTTTGCCGAGATCGTGGCCGAGGCGACCAAATCGCCCTCCGCCTCGGACTCAGTGTCTTCCACAACCTCCGTCTCCATCTCGCAACTGGTCACCGCATCGACATTGTCCACGACCGACAGGTCATCCGTCTCCACTAGGTCAGCTGCAGCCTCAACGACCACTGGTTCATCCTCAATCACTTGCATCTCGTTCGAACCATCGTCACAAGCAGCTTGATCGATCAGAGCAACCTCCTCAACAGCAGTCGGCGAGTCAACCACGGCCTCCTCCTCCTCCTCCTCACGCTTGGCGTCCTGCACAATCTCGGCATTGATGTCACCGGACACCCTCTCGTTGACAGCATTCAAGTTCTCAGGGCGTTCAATCTCTACTGCCTCAGTCACAACCAATACGTCCTGTGGTCCATTGTCAATCTCGGGTGTTCCTGGGGAATCCGCTGCAGCAGAAGCAGTCCCGGCTAGATCAGGTTGCTCGGTGGGGGTCGGCACATGCATCGCCAGCATGTCCACCTGCGGCTGGTCGTCTTGCGCAACCTCGGCTACGACCTCTCTGGTTGCCACAGTGCCGATGTCGTCCACGGCCACTGGCTGTTCAGCCTCCACTGGAGTTGACACCTCCTCGACGGCCGCAAGGTCGACCTTGCTTGTGGTCGCCTCCATGAAGACGTCCGATGCCGTAGTTGGTCCGGCTTGAGTAACATCCTTCGCCGAGATCGTGGCCGGGGCGACCAAATCGCCCTCTGCCTCGGACTCAATGTCTTCCACAACCGCCGTCTCCATCTCGCAACTAGCCACCGCATCGACATTGTCCACGACCGACAGGTCGTTTGTCTTCACTGGGTCAGTTACAGCCTCAACGACCACTGGTTCATCCTCAGCCACTTGCATCTCGTTCGAATCATGGCCAGAAGCAGCGCGATCGGTCAGAGCAACCTCCTCAACAGCAGTCGTCGAGTCGACCACGGCCACTTCCTCCTCCTCACGCTCTGTGTCCTGCACAACCTCGGCATTGATGTCACTGGCTACCACATCGTCGACAAACTCCAAATTCGCAGGACCGTGGGCCTCCACTGGCTCAGTCACAACCAAGACGTCCGGTGGTTCATTATCAATTTCGGTTGTCTCTGAGGAATCAGCGGCAGCGGAAACAGTCTCGGTTGGAGCAGTTTGCTCGGCCGAGGTCGGCACGTGCATCGCCAACGTGTCCGTCTGCGACTGGTCGTTTCCTGCAACCCCGACTACGATCTCCCTGGTTGTCACGGCGTCGATATCGTCCACGGCCACTGGCCGTTCAGCCTCCACTGGATTGAACAATTCATCGACGGCCGCAAAGTCGATCTTGCTTGTGGTCGCCTCGATGAAGACGTCAGACGCTGTAGTTGGCTCGGCTTGAGAAACATTCTCCGCCAAAATCGTGGTCGAGGTGACCAAATCGCCCTCCGCCTCGGGCTCAATGTCTTCCATAACCTCCGTGTCCATCTCGGAACTGCCCATGGCATCGGTATTGTCCACGACCGACAAGCCGTCTGTCTCCACCGGGTCAGCTACAGCCTCGACAACCACTGGTTCATCATCAACCATTTGCGCCTCGTTCGAATCATCGTCACAAGAAGCTTGATCGATCAGGGCTACCTCCTGAACAGCAGTTGGCGATTCAACCACGGCCACCTCCTCCTTCCCACGCTTGGCGTCCTGCACAACCTCCGCATTGATGTCACTAGCCACCACATCGTCGACAATGTTCGAGTCCTCAGGGCCGTTGATCTCCACAGGCTCAGTTCCAACCAAGACGACCGCTGGCTCATTATCAATCTCGGGTGTCTCTGGAGAATCAGCGGCAGCAAGGGTTGGCTCGGTTGGAGCAGTTTGCTCGGTCGGGGTCGACACGTCCACCACTAACGTGTCCACCTGCGGCTGGTCGTCTTGCCCAACCTCGGTTACGATGTCCCTGGTTGTTACAGTGTCGATATCATCCAAGGCCACTGCCTGTTCTGCGTCCACCGGAATTGACACCTCCACGACGGCCGCGGGGTCGAGCTCGCCCGTGGTCGCCTTAATGGAGACGTCCGACGCCGTAGTTGGCCCTACTTGAGTATCATCCTCCGCTGAAATCGTGGTAGCAACGACCAAATCGCCCTGCGCCGCGGACTCATTGTCTTGCACAACTTCTGTCTCCATCTCGCAACTGACCACGGCATCGGCATTGTCCACGGCCGACAGTCCGTCCGTTTCCACTTGGTCAGCTACAGCCTCGACGACCACTGGTTCATCCTCAACCGTTTGCGCCTCGTTCGAATCATCGTCACAAGAAGCTGGATCGATCAGGGCCACCTCTTCAATAGCAGTCGGCGATTCCACTACGGCCACAACCTCTTCCACACGCTTGGCGTCGTGCACAACCTCCGCATTGATGTCACTGGCCACCACGTCGTCGACAGCGTTCAAGTCCTCAGCGTTGTCAATCACCACTGGCTCAGTCACAACCAAGACGACCGCTGGCTCATTGTCATTCTCGGGTGTCTCTGGGGAATCCGTGGCAGCGTGGGTTGGTTCGGTTGGAGTAGTTTGCTCAGTCAGGGTCGACAGGTCCACCATTAACGTGTCCACCTGCGGCTGGTCGTCTTGTCCAACCTCGGCTACGATCTCCCTGGTTGTTACAGTGCCGATATCGTCCACGGCCAGTTGCTCTTCAGCCTCCATCGTCTTTGACATCCCCTCGGCGGCCGCGGGGTCGAGCTCGCCCGTGGTCGCCTTAATTGAGACGTCCGACACCGTAGTTGGTCCTACTTGAGTAGCATCCTCCGCTGAACTCGTGGTAGCAACGGCCAAATCGCCCTCCGACTCGGGTTCAGTGTCTTCCACAACTTCCGTCTCCATCTCGAAACTGCCCACGGCGTCGGCATTGTCCACGACCGACAGGCCGTCCGTCTCCACCGGGTCAGCTACAGCCTCGACGACCGCGGGATCATCGTCAACCGTTTGCGCCTCGTTCGAGTCATCGTCACAAGAAGCTTGATCGTTTGTAGCAACCTCCTGAAGCGATTCAGCCATGGCCACCTCCTCCTCTTCACGCTTGGAGTCGTGCACAACCTTCGCATTGATGTCACTGGCCACCACATCGTCGACAACGTTCAAGTTCTCAGGGGCGTAAATCTCCACTGGCTCAGTCACAACCAAGACGACCGCTCGCTCATTGTCATTCTCGGGTGTCTCTGGAGAAACCGCGGCAGCAAGGGTTGGTTCGGTTGGAGTAGTTGGCTTGGTCGGGGTCGACACGTCCACCACTAACGTGTCCGCCTGCGGCTGGTCATCTTGCCCAACCTCGGCTACGATCTCTTTCGTTGTTACGGTGTCGATATCGTCCACGGCCACTGGCTGTTTAGTTTCCATCGTCTTTGACACCTCCACGACGGCCGCGGGGTCGAGCTCGCCCGTGGTCACTTTAATTGAAACATCTGATGCCGCAGTTGACCCTACTTGAGTAACATCCTCCGCTGAAATCGTGGTGGCAACGATCAAATCGCCCTCCGTCTCGGGCTCAGTGTCTTCCACAACCTCCGTCTCCATCTTGCAACTGGCCGCGGCATCGGTATTTTCCACGACCGACAGTTCTTCCGTCTCCACCGGGTCAGCTACAGCCATGATGACCATTGGTTCATCCTCAACCACTTGTGCTTCGTTCGAATCATCGTCACAAGGAGCTTGATCGATCAGGGCTACCTCCTCAACAGCAGTCGGCGATTCAGCCACGGCCACATCCTCCTCCTTAAGCTTGGCGTCGTGCACAACCTCCGCATTGATGTCACTGGCCACCACATCGTCGACAACGTTCAGGTCATCAGGGCTGTCGATCTCCACTGGCTCAGTCACAACCAAGACGACTGCTGGCTCATTGTCAATCTCGGGTGTCTCTGGAGAATCCGCGGCAGCGTGGGTTGGTTCGGTTGGAGCAGTTTGCTCGGTCGAGGTCAACAGGTCCACCACTAACGTGTCCACCTGCGGAAGGTCATCTTGCCCAACCTCGGCTACGATCTCTCTGGTTGTTACAGTGTCGATATCATCCAAGGCCACTGGCTGTTCAGCCTCCGTCGTCTTTGACACCTCCACGACGGCCGCGGCGTCGAATTCGCCCGTGGTCGCTTTAACTGAGATGTCCGACGCCGTAGTTGGCCCTACTTGAGTAACATCCTCCGCCGAAATCGTGGCCGAGGCGACCAAATCGACCTCCGCCTCGGGCTCAGTGTCTTCCACAACCTCCGTTTCTACCTCGCAACTGTCCACGGCATCGGTATTGTCCACGACCGACATTCCGTCCGTCTCCACCGGGTCAGCTACAGCCTCGACGACCGCGGGATCATCTTCAACCGTTTGCGCCTTGTCCGAATCATCGTCACAAGAAGCTTGATCGATCAGGGCAACCTCCTCAACAGCAGTGGGCCATTTCATTATGGCCACATCCTTCTCCTCAAGCTTGGCGTCGTGCATAACCTCCGCATTGATGTCACTGGCCACCACATCGTCGACAACGTTCAAGTCATCAGAACTGCCGATCTCCACTGGCTCAGTCACAACCAAGACGACCGCTGCCTCATTCATAAGCTCGGGCGTCTCTGGAGAAACCGCGGCAGCAAGGGTTGGTTCGGTTGGAGCAGTTTGCTCGGTCGGGGTCGACACGTCCGCCACTAACGTGTCCACCTGCGGCTGGTCGTCTTGCCCAACCTCGGCTACGAGCTCCCTGGTTGTTACAGTGTCGATATCGTCCAAGGCCACTGGCTGTTCAGCCTCCATCGTCTTTGACACCTCCACGACGGCCGCGGGGTCGAGCTCGCCCGTGGTCACTTTAATTGAAACGTCTGATGCAGCAGTTGACCCTACTTGAGTAACATCCTCCGTTGAAATCGTGGTGGCAACGACCAAATCGCCCTCTGTCTCGGGCTCAGTGTCTTCCACAACCTCCGTCTCCATCTTGCAACTGGCCGCGGCATCGGTATTTTCCACGACCGACAGTTCTTCCGTCTCCACCGGGTCAGCTACAGCCATGATGACCGTTGGTTCATCTGCAACCACTTGTGCTTCGTTCGAATCATCGTCACAAGGAGCTTGATCGATCAGGGCTACCTCCCCAACAGCAGTCGGCGATTCAGCCACGGCCACATCCTTCTCCTTAAGCTTGGCGTCGTGCACAACCTCCGCATAGATGTCACTGGCCACCACATCGTCGACAACGTTCAGGTCATCAGGGCTGTCGATCTCCACTGGCTCAGTCACAACCAAGACGACCGCTGCCTCATTGTCAATCTCGGGTGTCTCTGGAGAATCCGCGGCAGCGTGAGTTGGTTCGGTTGGAGCAGTTTGCTCGGTCGGGGTTGAGAGGTCCGCCACTAACGTGTCCACCTGCGGCTGGTCGTCTTGCCCAACCTCGGCTACGATGTCCCTGGTTGTTACAGTGCCGATATCGTCCACGGCCACTGGCTGTTCAGCCTCCATCGTCTTTGACACCTCCACGACGGCCGCGGCGTCGAGTTCGCCCGTGGTCGCTTTAACTGAGACGTCCGACGCCGTAGTTGGCCCCATTTGAGTAACATCTTCGGCCGAAATCGTGGCCGCGGCGACCAAATCGACCTCCGCCTCGGGCTCAGTGTCTTCCACAACCTCCGTCTCTATCTTGGAACTGTCCACGGCATCGGCATTGTCCACGACCGACATTCCGTCTGTCTCCACCTGGTCAGCTACAGCCTCGACGACCGCGGGATCATCTTCAACCGTTTGCGCCTTGTCCGAATCATCGTCACAAGAAGCTTGATCGATCAGGGCAACATCCTCAACAGCAGTGGGCCATTTCACCACGGCCCCATCCTTCTCCTCAAGCTTGGTGTCGTGCACAACCTCCGCATTGATGTCACTGGCCACCACATCGTCGACAACGTTCAAGTCATCAGAACTGCCGACTTCCACTGGCTCAGTCACAACCAAGACGACCGCTGGCTCATTCATAAGCTCGGGCGTCTCTGGAGAAACCGCGGCAGCGTGGGTTGGTTCGGTTGGAGCAGTTTGCTCGGTCGGGGTCGACACGTCCACCACTAACGTGTCCGCCTGCGGCTGGTCGTCTTGCCCAACCTCAGCTACGAGCTCCCTGGTTGTTACAGTGTCGATATCATCCGAAGCCACTGGCTGTTCAACCTCCATCGTCTTTGACACCTCCTCGACGGCCGCGGGGTCGACCTCGGCCGCCGTGGTCGCTCTAATTGAGACGTCCGACGCCGTAGTTGGGCCTACTTGAGTAACATCCTCCGCTGAAATCGTGGTGGCAACGCCCAAATCGCCCTCCGCCTCGGGCTCAGTGTCTTCCACAATCTCCGTCTCCATCTCGCAACTGGCCGCGGCATCGGCATCGTCCACGACTGACAGGCCGTCCGTCTTCACCGGGTCAGCTACAGCCATGATGACCACTGGTTCAACCTCAACCACTTGTGCCTCGTTCGAATTATCGTCACAGGAAGCTTGATCGATCAGGGCTACCTCCTCAACAGCAGTCGGCGATTGAGCCACGGCCACATCCTCCTCTTCAAGCTTGGCGTCGTGCACAACCTCCGCAATGATGTCACTGGCCACCACATCGTCGACAACGTTCAAGTCATCAGGGCTGTCGATCTCCACTGGCTCAGTCACAACCACGACGACCGCTGGCTCATTATCAATCTCGGGTGTCTCTGGAGAATCCGTGGCAGCGTGGGTTGGTTCGGTTGGAGCAGGTTGCTCGGTCGGGGTTGAGAGGTCCGCCACTAACGTGTCCACCTGCGGCTGGTCGTCTTGCCCAACTTCGGCTACGATGTCCCTGGTTGTTACAGTGTCGATATCATCCAAGGCCACTGGCTGTTCAGCCTCCATCGTCTTTGACACCTCCACGACGGCCGCGGCGTCGAGTTCGTCCGTGGTCGCTTCATCTGAGACGTCCGACGCCGTAGTTGGCCCTACTTGAGAAACATGTTTAGCCGAAATCATGGCCGCGGCGACCAAATCGACCTCCGCCTCGGGCTCAGTGTCTTCCACAACCTCCGTCTTCATCTCGGAACTGTCCACGGCATCGGTATTTTCCACGACCGACAGGCCGTCCGTCTCCACCGGGCCAGCTACAGCCTCGACGATCGCGGGATCATCGTCAACCGTCTGCGCCTCGTTCGAATCATCGTCACAAGAAGCTTGATCGACCAGGGCAACATCCTCAACAGCAGTCGGCCATTTCACCACGGCCACATCCGTCTCCTCAAGCTTGGTGCCGTGCACAACCTCCGCATTGATGTCACTGGCCACCACATCGTCGACAACGTTCGAGTCATCACGGCTGTCGATCTCCACTGGCTCAGTCACAACCAAGACGACCGCTGGCTCATTATCAATCTCGGGTGTCTCTGGAGAATCCGCGGCAGCGTGGGTTGGTTCGGTTGGAGCAGTTTGCTCGGTCGGGGTCGAGAGGTCCGCCACTAACGTGTCCACCTGCGGCTGGTCGTCTTGCCCAACCTCAGCTACGAGCCCCCTGGTTGTTACAGTGTCGGTATCGTCCAAGACCACTGGTTGTTCAACCTCCATCGTCTTTGACACCTCTTCGACGGCCGCGGGGTCGACCTCGGCCGTGGTCGCTCTAATTGAGACGTCCGACGCCGTAGTTGGCCCTACTTGAGTAACATCCTCCGCTGAAATCGTGGTAGCAACGCCCAAATCGCCCTCCGCCTCAGGCGCAGTATCTTCCGCAACCTCCGTCTCTATCTCGCAACTGGCCGCGGCATCGGTATTTTCCACGACTGACAGGCCGTCCGTCTTCACCGGGCCAGCTACAGCCATGATGACCACTGGTTCAACCTCAACCACTCGTGCCTCGTTCGAATCATCGTCACAGGAAGCTTGATCGATCAGGGCTACCTCCTCAACAGCAGTCGGCGATTGAGCCACGGCCACATCCTCCTCTTCAAGCTTGGCGTCGTGCACAACCTCCGCAATGATGTCACTGGCCACCACATCGTCGACAACGTTCAAGTCATCAGGGCTGTCGATCTCCACTGGCTCAGTCACAACCACGACGACCGCTGGCTCATTATCAATCTCGGGTGTCTCTGGAGAATCCGTGGCAGCGTGGGTTGGTTCGGTTGGAGCAGTTTGCTCGGTCGGGGTTGAGAGGTCTGCCACTAACGTGTCCACCTGCGGCTGGTCGTCTTGCCCAACTTCGGCTACGATGTCCCTGGTTGTTACAGTGTCGATATCATCCAAGGCCACTGGCTGTTCAACCTCCATCGTCTTTGACACCTCCACCACGGCCGCGGCGTCGAGTTCGCCCGTGGTCGCTTTAACTGAGACGTCCGACGCCGTAGTTGGCCCTACTTGAGTAACATATTTAGCCGAAATCGTGGCCGCGGCGACCAAATCGACCTCCGCCTCGGGCTCAGTGTCTTCCACAACCTCCGTCTCTATCTCGGAACTGTCCACGGCATCGGTATTTTCCACGACCGACAGGCCGTCCGTCTCCACCGGGCCAGCTACAGCCTCGACGATCGCGGGATCATCGTCAACCGTTTGCGCCTCGTTCGAATCATCGTCACAAGAAGCTTGATCGATCAGGGCAACATCCTCAACAGCAGTCGGCGATTCAGCCACGGCCACATCCTCCTCTTCAAGCTTGGCGTCGTGCACAACCTCCGCAATGATGTCACTGGCCACCACATCGTCGACAACGTTCGAGTCACCAGGGCTGTCGATCTCCACTGGCTCAGTCACAACCAAGACGACCGCTGGCTCATTATCAATCTCGGGTGTCTCTGGAGAATCCGCGGCAGCGTGGGTTGGTTCGGTTGGAGCAGTTTGCTCGGTCGGGGTCGACAGGTCCGCCACTAACGTGTCCACCTGCGGCTGGTCGTCCTGCCCAACCTCGGCTACGATCTCCCTGGTTGTTACAGTGTCGATATCATCCAAGGACGCTGGCTGTTCAACCTCCATCGTCTTTGACACCTCCACGACGGCCGCGGCGTCGAGTTCGCCCGTGGTCGCTTTAACTGAGACGTCCGACGCCGTAGTTGGCCCTACTTGAGTAACATCCTCCGCCGAAATCGTGGTGGCAACGCCCAAATCACCCTCCGCCTCGGGCTCATCGTCTTTCACAACCTCGGTCTTCATCTCGGAACTGTCCGCGGCATCGGTATTGTCCACGACTGACAGGCCGTCTGTGTCCACCGGGTCAGCTACAGCCTCGAAGACCGCGGGATCATCGTCAACCGTTTGCGCCTCGTTCGAATCATCGTCACAGGAAGCTTGATCGATCAGGGCAACCTCCTCAACAGCCGTGGGCCATTTCACCACGGCCACATCCTTCTCCTCAAGCTTGGTGTCGTGCACAACCTCCGCAATGATGTCACTGGCCACCACATCGTCGACAACGTTCAAATCATCAGGGCTGTCGATCTCCACTGGCTCAGTCACAACCAAGACGACCGCCGCCTCATTATCAATCTCGAGTGTCTCTGGAGAATCCGCGGCAGCGTGGGTTGGTTCGGTTGGAGCAGTTTGCTCGATCGGGGTTGAGAGGTCCGCCACTAACGTGTCCACCTGCGGCTGGTCGTTTTGCCCAACCTCGGCTACGATCTCCCTGGTTGTTACAGTGTCGATATCGTCCAAGGCCACTGGCTGTTCAGCCTCCATCGTCTTTGACACCTCCACCACGGCCGCGGCGTCGAGTTCGCCCGTGGTCGCTTTAATTGAGACGTCCGACGCCGTAGTTGGCCCTTCTTGAGTAACATCCTCCGCCGAAATCGTGGCCGCAACGACCAAATCGACCTCCGCCTCGGGCTCAGTGTCTTCCACAACCTCCGTCTCTATCTCGCAACTGTCCACGGCATCGGTATTTTCCACGACCGACAGGCCGTCTATCTCCACCGGGCCAGCTACAGCCTCGACGACCGCGGGATCATCTTCAACCGTTTGCGCCTCGTTCGAATCATCGTCACAAGAAGCTTGATCGACCAGGGCAACATCCTCAACAGTAGTCGGCCATTTCACCACGGCCACATCCTCTTCCTCACGCTTGGCGTCGTGCACAACCTCCGCATTGACGTCACTGGCCACCACATCGTCGACAACGTTCAAGTCATCACGGCTGTCGATCTCCATTGGCTCAGTCACAACCAAGACGACCGCTGGCTCATTATCAATCTCGGGTGTCTCTGGAGAATCCGCGGCAGCGTGGGTTGGTTCGGTTGGAGCAGTTTGCTCGGTCGGGGTGGACGGGTCCGCCAATAACGTGTCCATCTGTGGCCGGTTGTCTTGCCCAACCTCGGCTACGATCTCCCTGGTTGTTACAGTGTCGATATCGTCCAAGGCCGCTGGCTGTTCAGCCTCCATCGTCTCTGACACCTCCACCACGGCCGCGGCGTCGAGTTCGCCCGTGGTCGCCTTAACTGAGACATCCGACGCCGTAGTTTGCCCTAATTGAGTAACATCCTCCGCCGAAATCGTGGCCGAGGCGACCAAATCCACCTCCGCCTCGCGCTCAACGTCTTTCACAACCTCTGTCTTCATCTCGGAACCGTCCACGGCATCGGTATTTTCCACGACCGACAGGCCGTCTGTCTCCACCGGGTCAGCTACAGCCTCGACGACCGCGGTATCATCGTCAACCGTTTGCGCCTTGTTCGAATCATCGTCACAAGAAGCTTGATCGACCAGGACTACCTCCTCAACAGCAGTCGGCCATTTCACCACGGCCACGCCTTTCTCCTTAAGGTTGGCGTCGTGCACAACCTCCGCATTGATGTCACCGGCCACCACATCGTCGACAACTTTCAAGTCATCACGGCTGTCGATCTCCACTGGCTCAGTCACAACCAAGACGACCGCTGCCTCATTCATAAGCTCAGGCGTCTGTGGAGAATCCGCGGCGGCAAGGGTTGGTTCGGTTGGAGCAGTTTGCTCGGTCGGGGTCGACACGTCCACCACTAACGTGTCCACCTGCGGCTGGTCGTCTTGCCCAACCTCGGCTACGAGCCCCCTGGTTGTTACAGTGCCGATATCGTCCACGGCCACTGGCTGTTCAGCCTCCATCGTCGTTGACACCTCCTCGACGGCCGCGGGGTCGACCTCGGCCGTGGTCGCTTCAATTGAGACGTCCGACGCCGTAGTTGGCCCTACTTGAGTAACATCCTCCGCTGAAATCGTGGTAGCGACGCCCAAATCGCCCTCCGCCTCGGGCTCAGTGTCTTCCACAACCTCCGTCTCCATCTCGCAACTGGCCGCGGCATCGGCATCGTCCACGACCGACAGTCCGTCCGTCTCCACCGGGTCAGCTACAGCCTCGACGACCACTGGTTCATCCTCAACCGCCTGCGCCCTGTTCGAGTCATCGTCACAGGAAGCTTGATCGACCAGGGCAACCTCCGCAGCAGCAGTCGGCGATTGAGCCACGGCCACATCCTCCTCCTCACGCTTGGCGTCGTGCACAACCTCCGCATTGATGTCACTGGCCACCACATCGTCGACAATGTTCAAGTCCTCAAGGCCGTCGATCTCCACTGGCTCAGTCACAACCAAGACGACCGCTGCCTCATTAATAAGCTCGGGTGTCTCTGGAGAATCTGCGGCGGCAAGGGTTGGTTCGGTTGGAGCAGTTTGCTCGGTCGGGGTCGAGAGGTCCACCACTAACGTGTCCACCTGCGGCTGGTCGTCTTGCACAACCTCGGCTACGAGCTCCCTGGTTGTTACAGTGCCGATATCGTCCACGGCCACTGGCTGTTCAGCCTCCATCGTCTTTGACACCTCCTCGAGGGCCGCGGGGTCGACCTCGGACATGGTCGCTTCAATTGAGACGTCCGCCGCCGTAGTTGGCCCTACTTGAGTAACATCCTCCGCTGAAATCGTGGTAGCGACGCCCAAATCGCCCTCCGCCTCGGGCTCAGTGTCTTCCACAACCTCCGTCTCTATCTCGCAACTGGCCGCGGCATCGGTATCGTCCACGACCGACAGTCCGTCCGTCTCCACCGGGTCAGCTACAGCCTCGACGACCACTGGTTCATCCTCAACCGCCTGCACCCTGTTCGAGTCATCGTCACAGGAAGCTTGATCGACCAGGGCAACCTCCGCAGCAGCAGTCGGCGATTGAGCCACGGCTACATCCTCCTCCTCACGCTTGGCGTCGTGCACAACCTCCGCATTGATGTCACTGGCCACCACATCGTCGACAATGTTCAAGTCCTCAAGGCCGTCGATCTCCACTGGCTCAGTCACAACCAAGACGACCGCTGCCTCATTAATAAGCTCGGGTGTCTGTGGAGAATCCGCGGCGGCAAGGGTTGGTTCGGTTGGAGCAGTTTGCTCGGTCGGAGTCGAGAGGTCCACCGCTAACGTATCCACCTGCGGCTGGTCGTCTTGCACAACCTCAGCTACGAGCTCCCTGGTTGTTACAGTGCCGATATCGTCCACGGCCACTGGCTGTTCAGCCTCCATCGTCTTTGACACCTCCTCGAGGGCCGCGGGGTCGACCTCGGACGTGGTCGCTTCAATTGAGACGTCCGACGCCGTAGTTGGCCCTACTTGAGTAACATCCTCCGCTGAAATCGTGGTAGCGACGCCCAAATCGCCCTCCGCCTCGGGCTCAGTGTCTTCCACAACCTCCGTCTCCATCTCGCAACTGGCCGCGGCATCGGTATCGTCCACGACCGACAGTCCGTCCGTCTCCACCGGGTCAGCTACAGCCTCGACGACCACTGGTTCATCCTCAACCGCCTGCGCCCAGTTCGAATCATCGTCACAGGAAGCTTGATCGACCAGGGCAACCTCCGCAGCAGGAGTCGGCGATTGAGCCACGGCCACATCCTCCTCCTCACGCTTGGCGTCGTGCACAACCTCCGCATTGATGTCACTGGCCACCACATCGTCGACAATGTTCAAGTCCTCAAGGCCGTCGATCTCCACTGGCTCAGTCACAACCAAGACGACAGCTGCCTCATTAATAAGCTCGGGTGTCTCTGGAGAATCCGCGGCGGCAAGGGTTGGTTCGGTTGGAGCAGTTTGCTCGGTCGGGGTCGGGAGGTCCACCACTAACGTATCCACCTGCGGCTGGTCGTCTTGCACAACCTCGGTTACGAGCTCCCTGGTTGTTACAGTACCGATATCGTCCACGGCCACTGGCTGTTCAGCCTCCATCGTCTTTGACACCTCCTCGAGGGCCGCGGGGTCGACCTCGGACGTGGTCGCTTCAATTGAGACGTCCGCCGCCGTAGTTGGCCCTACTTGAGTAACATCCTCCGCTGAAATCGTGGTAGCGACGCCCAAATCGCCCTCCGCCTCGGGCTCAGTGTCTTCCACAACCTCCGTCTCTATCTCGCAACTGGCCGCGGCATCGGTATCGTCCACGACCGACAGTCCGTCCGTCTCCACCGGGTCAGCTACAGCCTCGACGACCACTGGTTCATCCTCAACCGCCTGCACCCTGTTCGAGTCATCGTCACAGGAAGCTTGATCGACCAGGGCAACCTCCGCAGCAGCAGTCGGCGATTGAGCCACGGCCACATCCTCCTCCTCACGCTTGGCGTCGTGCACAACCTCCGCATTGATGTCACTGGCCACCACATCGTCGACAACGTTCAAGTCCTCAAGGCCGTCGATCACCACTGGCTCAGTCACAACCAAGACGACCGCTGCCTCACTATCAATCTCGGATCTCTCTGGAGAATCAGCGGCGGCAATGGTTGGTTCGGTTGGAGCAGTTTGCTCGGTCTGGGTGGACGATCCCACCGCTAACGTGTCTACCTGCGGCTGGTCGTCTTGTCCAACCTCGGCTCCGATCTCCCTGGTTGTTACGGTGTTAATATCGTCCAAGGCCACTGGCTGTTCAGCCTCCATCGTCTTTGACATCCGCTCGACGGCCGCGGGGTCGACCTCGCCCGTGGTCGCCTTAACTGACACGTCCGACGCCGTAGTTGGCCCTGCGTGAGTAACATCCTCCACCGAAATCGTGGTATCAACGACCAAATCAACCTCCGCTTCGGGCTCAACGTATTCCACAACCTCCGTCTCCATGTCGTAACTGTCCACGGCATCGGCGTTGTCCACGACCGACATGGCGTCCGCCTCCACTGGGTCAGCTACAGCCTCGACGACCACTGGTTCATCTTCAACCACTTGTGCCTCGTTCGAATCATCGTCACAAGACGCTTGATCGATCAGGACTACCTCCTCAACAGCAGTCAGCGATTCAACCACGGCCACCTCCTCCACCTTACGCTTGGCGTCGTGCGCAACCTCCGCATTGATGTCACTGGCTACCACATCGTCGACAACGTTCAAGTCATCAGGACTGTCGATCTCCACTGGCTCAGTCACAACCAAGACGACCGCTGCCTCGTTGATAAGCTCGGATGTCTCTGGAGAATCCGCGGCAGCGTGGGTTGGTTCGGTTGGAGCAGTTTGCTCGGTCGGGGTCGACGGGTCCACCACTAACGTGTCTACCTGCGGCTGGTCGTCTTGCCCAACCTCGGCTACGATCTCCCTGGTTGTTACGGTGTTGATATCATCCAAGGCCACTGGCTGTTCAACCTCCATCGTCTTTGACACCTCCACGACGGCCGCGGCGTCGAGTTCGCCCGTGGTCGCTTTAACTGAGACGTCCGACGCCGTAGTTGGCCCTACTTGAGTATCATCCTCCGCTGAAATCGTGGTATCAACGACCAACTCGCCCTCCGCTTCGGGCTCAACGTACTCCACAACCTCCGTCGCTATCTCGTAACTGTCCACGGCATCGGCGTTGTCCACGACCGACATGGCGTCCGCCTCCACTGGGTCAGCTACAGCCTCGACGACCACTGGTTCATCTTCAACCACTTGTGCCTCGTTCGAATCATCGTCACAAGACGCTTGATCGATCAGGACTACCTCCTCAACAGCAGTCAGCGATTCAACCACGGCCACCTCCTCCACCTTACGCTTGGCGTCGTGCGCAACCTCCGCATTGATGTCACTGGCTACCACATCGTCGACAACGTTCAAGTCATCAGGACTGTCGATCTCCACTGGCTCAGTCACAACCAAGACGACCGCTGCCTCGTTGATAAGCTCGGATGTCTCTGGAGAATCCGCGGCAGCGTGGGTTGGTTCGGTTGGAGCAGTTTGCTCGGTCGGGGTCGACGGGTCCACCACTAACGTGTCTACCTGCGGCTGGTCGTCTTGCCCAACCTCGGCTACGATCTCCCTGGTTGTTACGGTGTTGATATCATCCAAGGCCACTGGCTGTTCAACCTCCATCGTCTTTGACACCTCCACGACGGCCGCGGCGTCGAGTTCGCCCGTGGTCGCTTTAACTGAGACGTCCGACGCCGTAGTTGGCCCTACTTGAGTATCATCCTCCGCTGAAATCGTGGTATCAACGACCAACTCGCCCTCCGCTTCGGGCTCAACGTACTCCACAACCTCCGTCGCTATCTCGTAACTGTCCACGGCATCGGCGTTGTCCACGACCGACATGGCGTCCGCCTCCACTGGGTCAGCTACAGCCTCGACGACCACTGGTTCATCTTCAACCACTTGTGCCTCGTTCGAATCATCGTCACAAGACGCTTGATCGATCAGGACTACCTCCTCAACAGCAGTCAGCGATTCAACCACGGCCACCTCCTCCACCTTACGCTTGGCGTCGTGCGCAACCTCCGCATTGATGTCACTGGCTACCACATCGTCGACAACGTTCAAGTCATCAGGACTGTCGATCTCCACTGGCTCAGTCACAACCAAGACGACCGCTGCCTCGTTGATAAGCTCGGATGTCTCTGGAGAATCCGCGGCAGCGTGGGTTGGTTCGGTTGGAGCAGTTTGCTCGGTCGGGGTCGACGGGTCCACCACTAACGTGTCTACCTGCGGCTGGTCGTCTTGCCCAACCTCGGCTACGATCTCCCTGGTTGTTACGGTGTTGATATCATCCAAGGCCACTGGCTGTTCAACCTCCATCGTCTTTGACACCTCCACGACGGCCGCGGCGTCGAGTTCGCCCGTGGTCGCTTTAACTGAGACGTCCGACGCCGTAGTTGGCCCTACTTGAGTATCATCCTCCGCTGAAATCGTGGTATCAACGACCAACTCGCCCTCCGTTTCGGGCTCAACGTACTCCACAACCTCCGTCGCTATCTCGTAACTGTCCACGGGATCGGCATTGTCCACGACCGACATTCCGTCCACCTCCACTGGGTCAGCTACAGCCTCGACGACCACTGGTTCATCTTCGACCGCTTGTGCCTCGTTCGAATCATCGTCAGACGACACTTGATCGATCAGGGCCACCTCCTCAACAGCAGTCAGCGATTCAACCACGGCCACATCCTCCTCCTCACCCTTGGCGTCGTGCATAACCTCCGCATTGATGTCACTGGCCACCACATCGTCGACAACGTTCAAGTCATCAGGACTGTCGACCTCCACTGGCTCAGTCACGACCAAGACGACCGCTGCTTCATTGTCATTCACGGGTGTCTCTGGAGAATCCGCGGCGGCAAGGGTTGGTTCGGTTGGAGCAGTTTGCTCGGTCGGGGTCGACGGGTCCGTCACTAACGTGTCCACCTGCGGCTGGTCGTCTTGCCCAACCTCGGCTACGATCTCCTTGGTTGTTACGGTGTTGATATCATCCAAGGCCACTGGCTGTTCAGCCTCCATCGTCTTTGACACCTCCACGACGGCCGCGGCGTCGAGTTCGCCCGTGGTCGCTTTAACTGATACGTCCGACGCCGTAGTTGGCCCTACTTGAGTAACATCCTCCGCTGAAATCGTGGCCGAGGCGACCAAATCGACCTCCGCCTCGGGCTCATCGTCTTTCACAACCTCCGTCTTCATCTCGCAACTGTCCGCGGCATCGGTATTTTCCACGACCGACAGGCCGTCCGTCTCCACCGGGTCAGCTACAGCCTCGACGAACTTGGGATCATCGTCAACCGTTTGCGCCACGTTCGAATCATCGCCACAAGAAGCTTGATCGATCAGGGCAACCTCCTCAACAGCAGTCGGATATTTCACCACGGCCACATCCTCCACCTCAAGCTTGGCGTCGTGCACAACCTCCGCATTGATGTCACTGGCTACCACATCGTCGACAACGTTCAAGTCATCAGGGCTGTCGATCTCCACTGGCTCAGTCACAACCAAGACGACAGCTGCCTCGTTAAAACGCTCGGGTGTCTCTGGAGAATCCGCGGCGGCAAGGGTTGGTTCGGTTGGAACAGTTTGCTCGGTCGGGGTCGACACGTCCGCCACTAACGTGTCCACCTGCGGCTGGTCGTCTTGCCCAACCTCGGCTACGAGCTCCCTGGTTGTTACAGTGCCGATATCATCCAAGGCCACTGGCTGTTCAGCCTCCGTCGTCTTTGACACCTCCACGACGGCCGCGGCGTCGAGTTCGTCCGTGGTCGCTTTAACTGAGACGTTCGACGCCGTAGTTGGTCCTACTTGAGTAACATCTTCTGCCGAAATCGTGGCCGAGGCGACCAAATCGACCTCCGCCTCGGGCTCATTGTCTTCCACAACTCCCGTCTTCATCTCGGAACTGTCCACGGCATCGGTATTTTCCACGACCGACAAGCCGTCCGTGTCCACCGGGTCAGCTACAGCCTCGACGACCGCGGGATCATCGTCAACCGTTTGCGCCTCGTTCGAATCATCGTCACAGGAAGCTTGATCGATCAGGGCAACCTCCTCAACAGCAGTCGGCGATTCAGCCACGGCCACATCCTCCTCCTTACGCTTGGCGTCGTGCACAACCTCCGCAATGATGTCACCGGCCACCACATCGTCGACAACGTTCGAGTCATCAGGGCTGTCGATCTCTACTGGCTCAGTCACGACCAAGACGACCGCTGCCTCGTTGATAAGCTCGGGTGTCTCTGGAGAATCCGCGGCAGCGTGGGTTGGTTCGGTTGAAGCAGTTTGCTCGGTCGGAGTCGACACGTCCGCCACTAACGTGTCCACCTGCGGCTGGTCGTCTTGCCCAACCTCGGCTACGATCTCCGTGGTTGTTACAGTGTCGATATCATCCAAGGCCACTGGCTGTTCAGCCTCCATCGTCTTTGACACCTCCACGACGGCTGCGGCGTCGAGTTCACCCGTGGTCGCTTTAACTGATACGTCCGACGCCGTAGTTGGCCCTACTTGAGTATCATCTTCCGCCAAAATCGTGGCCGAGGCGACCAAATCGACCTCCGCCTCGGGCTCATCGCCTTCCACAACCTCCGTCTTTATCTCGTAACTGTCCACGGGATCGGCATTGTCCACGACCGAGATTCCGTCCGCCTCCACTGGGTCAGCTACAGCCTCGACGACCACTGGTTCATCTTCAACCGCTTGTGCCTCGTTCGAGTCATCGTCAGACGACGCTTGATCGATCAGGGCAACCTCCTCAACAGCAGTCAGCGATTCAACCAAGGCCACATCCTCCTCCTCACCCTTGGCGTCGTGCACAACCTCCGCATTGATGTCACTGGCCACCACGTCGTCGACAACGTTCAAGTCATCAGGACTGTCGATCTCCATTGGCTCAGTCACAACCAAGACGACCGCTGCCTCGTTGATAAGCTCTGGTGTCTCTGGAGAATCCGCGGCGGCAAGGGTTGGTTCGGTTGGAGCAGTTTGTTCGGTCGGGGTCGACACGTCCACCGCTAACGTGTCCACCTTCATGTGGTCGTCTTGTCCAACCTCGGCTCCGATCTCCCTGGTTGTTACGGTGTTGATATCGTCCAAGGCCACTGGCTGTTCAGCCTCCATCGTATCTGACATCTCCTCGACGGCCGCGGAGTCGAGCTCGCCCGTAGTCACCTTATCTGACACGTCAGACGCCGTAGTTGGCCCTACTTGAGTGGCATCCTCCGCCGAAATCGTGGTGTCAACGACCAAATCGCCCTCCACCTCGGGCTCAGTGTCTTCCACAACCTCCGTCTTCATCTCGTAACTGTCCACGGCATCGGTAGTTTCCACGACCGACTGTCCATCCGTCTCCACCGGGTCAGCTACAGCCTCGACGACCACTGGGTTATCCTCAACTACTTGCGCCTCGTTCGAATCATCGCCACAAGAAGCTTGAGCGATCAGGGCAACTTCCTCAACGGCAGTGGGCCATTTCACCACGGCCACCTCCTCCTCCTTACGTTTGGCGTCCTGCACAACCTCCGCATTGATGTCACTGGCCACCACATCGTCGATCACGTTCAAGTCCTCAGGGCTGTCGATCTCCACTGGCTCAGTCACAACCAAGACGACTGCTGGCTCAATAATAATCTCAGGTGTCTCTGCAGAATCCACGGCAGCGTGGGTTGGTTCGGTTGGAGTAGTTTGCTCGGTCGGGGTCGACACATCCACCACTAACGTGTCCACCTGCGGCTGGTCGTCTTGCCCAACCTCGGCTACGATCTCCGTGGTTGCTACAGTGTTGATATCATCCAAGGCCACTGGCTGTTCAGCCTCCATGATCGTAGACACCTCCACGACGGTCGCGGGGTCGAGTTCGCCCGTGGTCGCTTTAACTGAGACGTCCGACGCCGTAGGTGGCCCTACTTGAGTAACATCCTCCGACGAAGTTGTGGTAGCAACGACCAAATCACCCCCAGCCTCGGGTTCAGTGTCATCCACAACCTCCGTCTCCATCTCGCAACTGTCTACGGCATCGGCATTGTCCACGACCGACAGATCGTCCGTCTCCACCGGGTCAGCTATAGCCTCGACGACCACTGGCTCATCCTCAACCCCTTGCGCCTCGTTCGAATAATGGTCACAAGAAGCTTGATCGACCAGGGCTACCTCCCCAACAGTAGTCGGGGGTTCGACCACGGCCACATCCTCCTCCTCACGCTTGGCGTCCTGCACAACCTCCGCAATGATGTCACCGGCCACCACATCGTCGACAACGTTCAAGTCCTCAAGGCCGTCGATCTCCACTGGCTCAGTCACAACCAAGACGACGTCTGGTTCATTGTCATTCTCGGGTGTCTCTGGGGAATCAGCGGCAGCAAGGGTTGGTTCGGTTGGAGCAGTTTGCTCGGTCGGGGTCGACACGTCCACCACTAACGTGTCCGCCTGCGGCTGGTCGTCTTGCCTAACCTCGGCTACGATCTCCCTGGTTGTTACAGTATCGATATCGTCCACGTCCACTGGCTGTTCAGCCTCCATCGTCTTTGACACCTCCACGACGGCCGCGGGGTCGAGCTCGCCCGTGGTCGCTTTAATTGACACGTCCGACGCCGTAGTTGGCCCTACTTGAGTAACATCCTCCGCCGAAATCATGGCCGAGGCGACCAAATCGACCTCCGCATCGGGCTCAGTGTCTTCCACAATCTCCGTCTCCATCTCGCAACTGCCCACGGCATCGGCATTGTCCACGATCGGCAAGTCGTCCGTCTCCACTGGGTCAGCTACAGCCTCGACGATCACTGGTTCATCCTCAGCTTCTTGCGTCACGTTCGAATCATCATCACAAGAAGCTTGATCGTTTGTAGCAACCTCCACAATAACAGCCGGCGATTCAACCACGGCCATCTCTTCCTCCTTGTGATTGGCATCCTGCACATTTTCGGCATTGATGTCACTGGCCACCACATCGTCGACAACATCCAAGTCCTCCGGGCTGTCGATCTCCACTGGCTCAGTTACGGCCGCCACTACCGCTGGCTCATTATCAATCTTGCGTGTCTCTGGGGAATGAGCGGCAGCCTGGGTTTGCTCGTATGGAACCGTTTCTTCGGTCGTGATCGGCACGCCTACCATCAATGTGTCCGCCTGCGATTGGTCCACTTGCAGAACCTCGGCTATGAGGTCGCTGTTTGTTACAACGTCGACATCGTCCACGGCCATTGGCTCTTTAGTTCTCACTGGATTTGAAACCGCGTCGACGACCGCGGGGTCGAGCCCGCCCGTGGTCGCCTCAACTGAGACGTCCGGCGCCGTAGTTGGGCCGGCTGGAGTAACATCTTCCGCCGGGATCTTGGCAGCGACCCCTAAATCGTGCTCCTCCCCAGGCTCTGTGTCTTCCACAACCACGGTCTCCATCTCGCAACTGGCAACGGCACCAACATTTCCCACGACCGACAGCTCGTCCGTCTCCACTGTGCCAGCGGCAGCCTCGTCGACCACTGGTTCATCCTCAACCGTGGGCGAGTCAATCGAATCGTCGGTGGAAGCAGCTCGATCGGTCAGAGCAGCCTCCTCGACTGCGGTTGGTAATTCAACCATGGCCACCTCCTCCACACGCTCTGCATCCTGTACAACCTCTGTGTCACTTGTCACCGTCTCGTCGACAGTATCCTTATCCTCAGGGGCTTGAGTCTCCACTGGCTCAGTCACAGCCGCGACTACCGCTTGACCATCCTCAACCTCGGGTGTCACTGGAGAATCAGTGGCAGCAAGGGAAGCAGGGGGTCGCTCGGTTTGGGAAGCACCCCCGGTCGGGGTCCAAACGTCAACCACAAACGTGTCTGCCTCGGGCTGATCGTCTTGCACAGCCTCGGCCTCAATCTCCCTGGTTGCCACAACATCATCCACGGCTATTGTCTCTTCAGCCTCCAAGACCTCAGCCATGGCCTTGATGACCGCGGCGTCATCTTCTCCCGTGGCCCCCTCAATAAATACCTCTGTTGCTGTAGTTGGCTCGGCTGGAATCACCTCCTCGATCGGGATCGTGGCAGCGGCCACAACCTCGTCCTCCTCCCTAGGCTCGGTATCTTTCACATTGGTGGTATCCATATCACTACCCGCTACGGTGTCGACGTTTCCCACGATCATGCAATTTTCCGTCTCAACTGGGCCAGCTACAGCCTCGACGACCACTGGTTCAGCTTCAGACGCGGGTGAGTCGAAGAAATCGTCAGTGGAAGACGCCCCAACCGTCGGAGCAGCCTCATCGACTGCAGTCGTTGATTTAAAGACGCCCATCTCCTCTTCACGCTCTGCGTCCGCGTCCGGTACAACCTTGGCCTTGATGTCATTGGTCACCATATCGTCGACAGTATCCACATCTTCAGCGGCTTGGATCTCCGCTGGTGCAGTCACAGCCTCGACGGCCGCTGGTTCACCCTCAGTTGCGAGTGTCCATGGGGAATCAACGGCAGCAGGATACCTACGGACTGGTTCGGTTGAAGCATTTTCCTCGGCCGGGGTCAACACGTGCACCACCAATGTGTCCGCCTGCGGCTGGTCATCTTGCACAACCTCAGCCTTGACCTCCCTGGTTGTCACAGCGTCGACATCGCCCACGACCCCTTGCTCTTCAGTCTCCACCCGATCAAGCACGGTATCGGCGACCGCGGGGTAATCCTTGCCTGCGGTCGCCTCAATTGAGACGCCCTCGGCTGGAGTAACTTCCTCTACCGGGATTGTGGCAGCGATCACAGCCTCGTCCACCTCCTCTGGCTCGCTGTCATCCACAACCGTGATCACCATCTCGCTACTCACGACAGCGTCGATACCTTTGACGGACAGCTCTTCCGTTTCCACTGGGTCAGCTACAGCCTTGGCGGCCAGTGCTTTATCTTCAACCACTCCCGCTTCGATAGAATCATCGTCAGATGCAGCTTGATCGGCCGGAGCAGTCTCCTCAACTGTAGTCGGCGGTTCAACCACTGTCTGCTGCTCCTTACGTTCTGCGTCCTGCGCAACCACAGACTTGATGTCGCTGGCCACACCATTGTCGAAGACGTGCAAGCCTTCAGATAATTGACTCTCCTCTGGCTTGGGCACAGCCGAGACGACCACTGCTTCATCCTCCATCTCGGGGGTCTCTCGGGAATCAACGGCAGCAGGTATTGACTCGGTTAGAGCAGTATCCTCGGCCGGGGTCGACACGGCAACCACCAACGTGTCCTTCTCAGACTTATCACTTTCCACAGCCTCGCTCTCGATCTCCCTGGTTGTCAAACCATGTACATCGTCCACGGCCAACGGATTTTCAGCCTTCACAGTCTCAGCCATAGCGTCCACGACCGCAGTGTCATCCTTGTCCGTCTTTGTCTCAACAGAAACTTCCGCCGCTGTAGTTGGTTCGGCTGGAAACACTTCTTCAGTCGGGGTCGCGGCAGCTACCCCCATCTCGTCCTCCTCCTCAGGCTTGGCGTCTTCCACCACCACGGTCTCCATCTCGTTACTCACGATAACTTCGATATCGTCCACGACCGACGGCTCCTCCGTATCCACTGGGTCAGCTACAGCCTCGGCGGCTATTTGGCACATTCTCAACCGCAGGCGTTTCGTTCGAATCATTGTCAGAAGCAACCCGATCGGTCGGAGCAGCCTCCTCGACTGCAGTCGGCGATTCAACCACGGCCACTTCCTCCTCACGTTCCGTGTCTTGCACAACCTCGGCATTGATGTCACTGGCCACCACGTCGTCGACAACGTCCGAGTCTTGAAAGGCTTGGGTCTCCTCTGAATCAGTCGCAACCGAGACGATCGCTAGTCCATCTTCAACCTTCACCAGCTTAGCCACGGTGTCAAGGACCGCGGGGTCATCTTCGCCCGTGGTCGCCTCAATTAAGACGTCGACCACTGTAGTTAGCTCGGCTCGAGCAATATCCTCGGCCGGGATCGTGGCAGCGACCAACAAATCGTCCACCGACAGCTCTTCCGTCTCCACTGGATGAGCTACAGCGTCGACGATCACTGGTTTGTTGTCAGCCGTGGGCGGGTCGTTTGAACCGTCGGTGGAAGAAGCTTGATCGGTCGGAGAACTCTGCTCGTCTACGGCGGGCGATTCAATTACTGCCTCCTGCCCCTCATGCTCTGTATCCTGCACAATCTCGGCCTTGATTTCAACAGTCACCACAACGCCGTTGGCCGCATCTACATCCCCAAAGGCTTGGATATCCACTGGCTCAGTCACAGCCGTGGCCACCGCTGGTTCGATGTCAGTCTCCAATGTCTGTGGGGATTCAGCGGCAGCAGAAGCAGGGGCTGGCTCGGCTGGAGAAGCAACCTCGGTCGGGGTCAATACGTCAACCACCAACGTGTCTGCTTCGGGCTGGACGTCTTCCACAATCTCGTCCGCCACCCACCTGGTTGCCACAGCGTCGAATTCATCCACGGCCACTGGCTCTTCAGTCTCCATAGGGTTAGCCACGGTCTCCACGACCGCGGGTTTATCTTCGCCACTCGCCATCTCAATTGAGTCGTTCACGGTTGTAGTTCTCTCGACTAGAGCAACATCCTCCGACGAGATCGTGACAGAGACCACAATTTCGTCCTCTTCCTCAGGCTCGACGTCGTCCGCATCCATAGTCTCTGTCTCTCTACTAACGACAGCGTCGATATCGTCCACGATCGACAGCTTTTCCGTCTCCACTGGGTCAGCTGCAGACTCGACGATCACTGTTTCATCCTCAACCGCGGGCGTTTCGTTCGAAACATCGCCAGAAACAGCTTGATCAGTCGGAGCAGTCTCCTCGATGGCAGTCGGTGATTCAACTATGATCACCTTTTCCTCACGCTCTGCGTCCTGAACAACCTGGGCAGTGATATTACTGATCACCTCACACTCGACAATCTTCAAGCCCTCAGATACTTGCGTTTCCACTGGCTCAGTCACAGCCGCGACGACCGCTGGTTCAGCGTTAGCGTTAATCGTGGGTGTCGCTGGGGAATCAGTGGCAGCACAGGCTGGCTCGGTCAAAGCACCCTTGATCGGGGTTGACACGTCAACCGCTAACGTGTCTGGTTCGGGCCCGTCGACATCGACATCGTCCACGGTCAGTGGCTCTTCGGCCTCCACGAGATCAGCCACGGCCTCGATGATCGCGGGATCACCCTCGCCCGTCGTTGCCTCAACTGAGACGTCTGAAGCTGTAGTTGGCTCGGCTGGAGCAGCATTCTCGATAGGAATTGTAGAAGCGACCGCCACCGTCTCCTCCTTTGCCTCTAGCTCAGAGTCCTTCACAACCGTGGCCTCGATCTCCCATTTCACAGCAGAACCGACGTCGTTCATGTTTGCTGGCTCAGCTGCGGCCTCGATGATTACGATATCGTCTTCAACCACCGGTATTTCGGACGAGTTATTGGCTGCAGCAGCTGATTCGGTCATTTCAGCATGGTGGACCGGGGTCGGGGCAGCAGTTACCACTGCCGTCTCCTCCTCAGGCTCGACTTCTAAACATCGGATTTGACATGGCTGGTCACGGCAGCGTCGATAACGTCCACTAATGCCCGGTCGTCGGACTCTACTAGGCCAGCCACATTTTCGACGACAGTGGATTCATCCTTAATCGCTGGCGTGTCGCGTATGGTATTGGGGATAGATTTTGTTTTGATCGGAGCATCACCCCCCTCGGTATCTTCGTCTTTCACAATCTCAGCCTCAATCACCCTTGTCACCAAAGCACCAACAACGTCTACAACAATGAGACTCTCCTGTTTTTTTAATACAACCACAGCCTCCACAACAGTCCCTTCATCGTCAACTGCGGGTGCCTCGAGCGAGTCGTTGGCCGCAGCAGCGGGCTCGATCGGGAAATCATCTTTGGAGAAAATCGAGGCGACAACAGGCGCCGCTTTCTCTGCAGCCTTCGAGTCTTTCACAACCCCAGCTTCAATCTTCTGAGCCACGGCGGCGTCGAGGATGCCCATGGCCACCTCTTCGTCTGCTTTCACAGACCCAACCACAATCTCGACGATCGTTGGCTGATCGTCAACCGCAAGCGCCTTGGGTGAGTGATCGACTGCAGCTGCTGGTTCGATCAGACCAGCATCCCTCGGCCAATGCCATTTTAGCACTAACAGCCCTCTCCTCTTCTTGAGGCCCAGTGTCTTGCACAACATTGGCCTCGACCTCCATGGCTACCACAAAGTCGTCTATGTCCATGACCACCGACCCTTCAGTCCCCCCTGAGTCAGTCACAGCATCGATGGACCCAGGTTCATCCTCAGCTGAAGGCGCCTGGGGCGAAATGTCGGCCGTCGCAGATGCCTCGATCGGAACAGTATCCTCACCCAGTGTCGGCGCAGCAACAATTGCCTCCTTGCGCGCCCCAAAATTTGCGTCTTCTACAACCTTGGTCCCGATCTCCGTGGCTATCCCTGCATCAGCAGCGTCCGTGACTCCATGCTGTGTAACCTGCATACTTTCAGTCACAGGTTCGACCAAGGTTGGTTCACTATCGATGAAAGGTTCTTTGGGTGATGCATCGGTCGTAACAGCTGCCTCGGCCAGAGCAGCATCTTCAACCGGGGTCAGAGAAGAAGCAATGCCTACCTCCTCCACAGGCCCCGCGTCTTCCACAGCCTTTACGTCGATCATCTGGGCTAAAGTAGCGTCATCAACACCCCTGGTCGTGGACTCGTCACTATCGACAGATTCGGCTTCAGATTCATCATCTCCAGTTTCATCCTCATCCGTGGATGTCCTGCATGAATCATCTGTCGAAGCAATTGACTCGCTCAAATACTCCTCGTCACCCTCGACCGACTCAGCTACAGATTCGTCGCCAGTTTCATCCTCATCCGTGGACGTCCAGGAAGAGTCATCGGCCGAATAATCTGACTCGGTCAAAGCAGGCTCTTCGGTTGGGTTTGATGCCGGAACAAACACTACCCCGTTTTCATGCCGTGCGCCTCCCGCAACGACCGCAACGTCAGGCTCGACCCCCTGGGTCACCACAGCGTCATTAGCGTCCGCAGGTGCGGGCTGTTTAGCCTCTACTGGCTTAGTCATAGTATCGCATGCTTCCTCATCCTTAGACGCGGGCGTTCTGGGTATGCAGTCGAACGCAGCAAATGTCTCGGTCGGAGCGGCATCCACGGCTGGGGGTGAGGTGACTGATCGTCGAGCAGAGTCAATACGGTGGCGGCGGGGCGCCTGTTTCAAATTAAGACGTGGTGGTTGGGAGAGCAAGCGGCGAGGGCGGGAAATGGAAAAATAAATGTAGCGAGCGTTTGTTTTACCTTGATCATTGTCGTGCAGGAAGCGGAGTGGGGCAGATCAAACATGCAGACCTGAACGGTGAAGGCGCGCCTGTTGCTGTTTCCACAACCAACTGTGCTTCGTTGCATTTCTAGATTATGTGACCTTGCGGCCGAAATGTTCTGCCCAACAGTGTTTGTCGCTTGTCAAAGCTGACCGTGGCTGCGGCAATGTGATCGTTCGTGCTACGTCATGTATCCAGAAACTTTGCCACCAACTGCGCTGTTGGTCATGCCAGCGGGGTGAGTCGAGTCTTAACGAGTATTGGGTAGCGAGCGCTTCCACGCCGGAGCGAGTGAATCGCTACCTAGATATGTCTCATATATCAATAATTGTATTTGTCGACCTTATGTGGTAGAGTACCGAAAACGAAACACGTCCGTCACAAGGAAGTGGCTGAGAAGCTTGTCAAAATAACATTTCCTTCGCGCGCTTCGACTAGAAAAACCACCCCGTAGTATTTCCACACCTACGGACAATCCCCTGTGTCCCATCAAACCAGTTTCGGCGATCCGCCATCAAAATATAAAGCACAACAAGGAAGCAACCCCGTAATACCTACCTTGTACAATATTCTACGATATTGCGCTCGATGCCTACTATTCTGGGCTCCTTTCGCAGCACCAACGTAACACGAATCTGAGCGGGAGAAAACTCGCAATGAGTACGCGAAGCCGTCTGACATACACAATATATTAGAACCGAATCTAATGCGCCAACAGGCGGACCCACACGAGTGTCGGGGATTAAACGCCTACCGTCTACAGGCACATCACCCATTCCAAAAAACTCACTGGCGAAAAATAAAAAAATGGTATACGAGGAAAAAATGCCGTTGTACGGATCCGCCCAGCGTATCTCACCGCCTCCGCTGCTGCCTCTATCTAGCTTTCTCGCATAAAAAACCTTGCGCGCGACGCTACGCATTTTAACTCCGACCATCATTTTTAGAACGTTAGTTTTTGCGTACCCAAGCCCAAGGGGAAAATGATGGCGCGGTCAAGCATAGAAGCATCAAAAGTAACATGAGTTCTGCACGAGCCCTCTCACAAAAAACCTTAACCCAACTACCGTCACGGTTCTACTGTCCATGCAGCCCGAGCTCCACCGTAAAAAAACATAACGGGGAAGTCGGACGAGAACCCGCGCCGGAGCAGCATGTACGCAAAGGGTCCAACCAGTAACGACGCCAAACAATAGTGACATCCCGAATAGTCTGCGCCTTTTCGTGCGTAAAACGACGGGTCGTGAACTTAATACACACTAAAGTACAAGGACAACACACCCTTCGCGATACCTACACAACCAATGCCGGTCAATACTTTCCATCACTGGAAATTCTCCCCCCCCCTTCCGGTCAGCTTTCAAGACGCACCCTCCCGATTGTGACATAAAAAAGTTTCAAAACGCTCTTCCCGACCCAACAGAGCCCCTACGATTTCGGCAATTCCAATCCTCGTACAGCACCCTCCAAGCACTTACCAAGTATGGTGTTGACAAGTGCCCGAAAAAAAACAGTGGGGGGGTGGTAACCCGAATTCATCTACGGCCCATAAGCCATTACGGCCAGGCAAAAAAAGTGCCTGGAAAGCTCCGTCGTGGCGAGGGAGGGAGGGAGGGGTTGTGTCGACCGACGGCTGGTGCAGTTAAAAGCCGATGACACAAAGCAACAACTACAAACGAACAGTGGCACCGAAAGTCTGCACCCGGGTAAGGTTTTTATGCCTCTACCGTTGTCTAGCCTAAACAACGGCCAAGGTTTCTGAAGTATACACAACAGAAAACCACCCCATCCGATACTACCCAAAATCTGAATCGAGACCTACGCTTTGCGTGATCAAAAACACGACGCAAACAGCAACCATACTATGAAAAAAAAGTGCGAGCCATGCCGCATGAAGTTGTCACGTGGGCAGGATGCACAGAGCAAGACAACAACTCCAGGCGCATAGCATGCATTCAGTAGCGTACATACACCCTGCGATATTCCCACGCAAAACGATACAATAAACACTAGGAAAATGCTGTGTGCTGCTTTTATCCCGCAGAAAACACACCACAACGCTCGCCACCGACTGCCCGGCTCCCCTTTGAAAGCTCGACTGCGAGACAGCCGCTTCAACACACTATTAGCCTCTTGGTGCGATATTCACACGCCTCCGCCCCCCTCCCCCATCTCAGGGCCACCCGTCTCGGACGAAAGGGCAATTGTGAGAAGAGCAACGCACAATGCGGAGATAATCGACGAACGGCGGGAGTGTTGATTCCAAGCCGCGGCAATAAGGTCGCGCGCGAACTCGGGCCGAAACGCTCTGCGGCCACAAACCTGTCGCGTAGAGTGAAGGGCACCGGATAACTAATCGGCCGACGAACAACGGCAGTGTGACGGGATCGAGGCTAACCGAACAGGCGACGCTGCTTCAAGAATATACGACAGATTACTTGACAAAAACGGCAATTCAACAGAGACCACAGAGACCACTGCGTTGATCAAGAGTAACAGCGTATTCTAACCCGGCTCTCCACCCCTCCCGCCAAATAATAGGAAGTGATATCGTAAACGCTCGCTTCAAATTATTTTGACGGGGAATTAATGTATCGGTGGGTTACCACCGGTATCCATTGCTGCTAGCTTCAAAAAGCAACGCAAGCCTATTCAGTGTCCATTGCACCAACCTCCGTGACGGTCGTCTGGTTTATCACCGCAGCAGAAGCTCCGACTGTCCCCTGAACTGCCGACCTGTCGTCGGCTGCCGGTT
The DNA here is from genome assembly GCA_031763025.1 of Macrocystis pyrifera. Taxonomy (NCBI): domain Eukaryota; class Phaeophyceae; order Laminariales; family Laminariaceae; genus Macrocystis; species Macrocystis pyrifera. The sequence continues at coordinate 2,724,774 of JASSKH010000006.1, forward strand.
TCCTTTCATCGCAGCTGGAAGAACCCTCTCCCTCCCCCCCGGCTGCCGCAGTCCCAACTTCAGCCTCCACTTCTTTTGCAATCCTTACGAGGAAGTCCTCTTCTCCTCGCGCCCTTGCCCCCACACTCTTCCCGTCATCCTTCTTAGCCGCCGCTGCCGCCGCCGCTGCCTGGGCCTTTTCCTTTGAAGCTGCCGCCCTCTTCCTCGACGAACGCTTGCGCTTCGCCTTCTTCTTGAAAATCTTCTTGAACATTTTTTGGATCAAGTTCAATTCTTTTTTCGCGCGAGCGGTGGCGTCATCGAACTCGCGTTCTGCCCTGGCGTCGTCCGTGCTTGCAGTTGACAGCGCATCGGACTCGGTAGCAGGCACCGCACGTGCGGGCGGGCGTTCCTCGATTGAATTTCCCTTTCCAGTGATACCGGTCGTATCATCCACGATGGACTCAACAGCGGCAACCCCTTTCGTCGAAGAGGGGTCAGGCATAGCCTTCGCACTCCTGGCGCTCTCGACAGGAACTGTGCCCACTTCAGCAACGATCGACACGGCTTCGCCGCTCTTCTCTGCCGCGGGGTGATCCTCGAGCTGGAGCAATTCACCGGCGGTAGCGGCGGGATACGTATCTTCTCCCGTCGCCTCCGCGGGCGCCTGAGCGCTCATGGCTCGGGATGCCGTAGATGAAAGGCTTTCTTCCACGGTTGGCTTAACCGTCGCGGACTCCCCCTTAACGGTAGGTATGACAGTTGGAGTAGCCTGTGGTTGGAGTGCAGCGTCCTCTGCCGAGGATGTGTCGGGGGGGGGGGGCTTGGCAGTAGCGGCATCGTGAACGCCGTGTGCCTGGGGCGTCTTGACGTTTCCGACTGGCTCGGTGTTTGCGGGCATAACCTCGGTCGCAATCGTCGTGGAACCGGTGATGGGGTATTCCGGCGCCAGCGCGGGCACACTCTCTTGCGTAGACCTGGCTGTGTCCGCAATGATTTCGTACGTCGCTGGAGGGTTTGCAGTAGAGGGCAACAGCGAAACGATTGCGGAACGTTCGATCAGTTGCGGCGCAGTTGTACGTTCTCTTGGCCCTCCGTTCGCCTATCAGCCTGGCAAATATGGTACTATACATCAAAACATCAAGGGGCCAAGAGTGTATACCTTGGGGCAGAAATGATTGCCTGGAACATAGCAGTCACCAACGACGAGATTCTCGGAACAGGCGGGGTTCGTATGGACCACAAGGGTTTGCCGTACAATCATACCATCTGCCCTGTTGTTGCCATGTCGCACCTAAACTTTCAATATGTATATATACCTAAACGTGCTACGTACGCATATTTTGTCCGGCCTGGGAAAAAATTCGAGCGCTGAAGACTTAACCCGAAAAATTATTCTACTCGACCACCGGGCTGGATCTAAAGGAAAGTGGTTATCTACCCGAACTATAGTTCTGTGGGATTAGTGCAATATTAACACCCAAGCTCAGCGTGTTGACATTCAGCCCAGACATTCGTACCCGTGGGCAGTACTTCGAAGACGCTTTCATGAAAAATACAGAGTGAACAAAAGCTAGGAAAGCGCCATCGAAGGTAGAGGTTACAATTGAGAGAATTACGACAAGTATGTCCCTTCAACGTACGGCTAGTCGGTCAAGCGTTGGCGCATTGGTACGCTTTGTGACGTTGTTGAAACGTTTTTGAATCAGCGTCATGAACGAAAACTCCAATGTATAATCACGAAGCCAAAACACCAATCGTACCTTCGAACTCAGAAGCCAGGGCGTCTGGAGATGATTCGTCCTTGGCGGCACAGACTGGTGCCTTGTTCACGGTCTCCACGACCGCTTCAATTACCATCGGCCCCACCCCGATAAGTGATCTGTCATCGTGCGCGGGCAGAGCAGCCGCAGATTCATTATCCGCTGCAGTCGTCTCACAGGAGACCACGTCCACCATTGGCTGAACGTTAACGTAGTCCTCAAACTCCACCTCCACAGCCTGCCTTTCCTCCTCTCCGTCGACGCCTATTGCCTGCTCGTCCGGCATGACGTCGTCCGTCGATTCTTCAACCACCGGGTCATCAACCGGCGCTTCCACCGCTGCGACTGCCGCGCCAACCGCACAGCGCTCTGCGCCCGATATGTCCTTGACGTCTTCCGCCGCAGTTTTGTCCACGAATGCCACTTCCGGTGAGATTGCTGCAATAGTACCAGCTGCAAGCCGGGCAGATGCTGCCGAATAGTCCATCCTAGCTGCAGCAAGGTCTTCGTTGGTGCTTTTTTCTTCTCCTACAGACACTGGGAAGACGAGAAAATATGCATGGTCGACGGGCAGGTGCTTAGATATTCAATGTAGAGGATCAAGCCCGTGGATCGTTCTTAAACTCTAAACGACTACGCAATTGATGTAGTCATGGTATGGCAATTGACTGTGTAACATGGTTGAAAACTATTCAAACAATAACATAGCGACGTCTGGAGGCTCGCACATTATGTTCGGCACGCAAACCGTTTCCATTCCGAAGTAACAGGTGCAAGCGATCCGTTGCATCTTTCAAGATCGGTTCCATTATCACGTATTGTGAGGTATGGTTACCCTTTTGCGATGTATCATGCATCCTCCAAGACGGCGGCAAATCATGGTGCTATCCAACAGTGCCGGGGAGCCCCTCAAAAAAACTTATCCAGTCCCGTCATATCACTCACCAGCGGAAGCGAGTCCATCTTCCTCCGCGGCCGCCGCCTCCACCCCCCTCTCCACACCCGAGCTCACAGAAATCTCCCGCGATACTTCCTCTTCTTTGGGAGCGGACTTGTCGCCGTCGTCACTCTTCACCTCCAACATCGCTGCCGAAGAAGGACTACCATCAATATCGACTGCAGGAGGAATCAGCGAGCTGCAGACAGAACCGGCGTTCTCTTCCACAGGCAGATCCGCGATTGTAGTCCTGGTTTTGGCGGGGGTCTCCTCATGACATACGGCGACTGAAGCGGGCGGTGCTTCTTCTGGTATCTCGTTTTGCGCTGGAGAGAGTCACATAGGCAACGGTTGGAGGTGTTCGGAAGAAATCCTTCAGACAATTGATATTGTTTGGCCAACGCATTACGGTACAGAACGAAGCGCCGTCGAGTGTGGGTGTACTGATGGAGATACTACCGTTGGTCACGTATCCTCGTTGCCCTCAATTAAGTGGGTTTGGTCAAACGCGCGGAATAGTGTATCGGGAATCCTATGGGGGCATGACAAGTATCAATGAATAGTATTCGTTGTGAGGTAAAAAACATACCAGGTACGCAATACTGCAACCTGCGCTGGACACTGATCACGAAGGACCGTTGACTAGGCAACCACTAGAGACCGTAAGCCCCATGGTGGCTAGCTAACATCACGGAAGTAGAAGTCGCTTTAATTTTGTAGTTGGCATCGCAAATTTAGATTTGTCAACGTGAGGTATGCTTATTTTGAATATATTTTACTGAAATACTCACCAGGGAACAGTTGATCGAGTTCAACTCGTCGACGGAGGTACTCTTGAGTTTTTTGTTTTCTTCCTACGACAACGACAATACTCAACCATAGATTTCCACGGAACAAATAAGTAAAGTGAAGCCTCCCAAGACTCTCACCGGCGTTAGTCACTCCATCCACGACCACAGTATCTTTCGTTTCGGGCTCCGCGTCTGCTACACCATCTGAATCGGTGTCGTCAAAGCTGACGCTCCCCGCTGCTTCAGTCGGCACGAGGCATTGTGCGGAGCAGAAGGCCGGGTGGGTGATTAATAAAGATGACGTGCGACCGACGTGCTGAACATTTGTTTTCTAGACCCTCAATATGACTCTGGGAGGCCACGATGCATTCCACGTAGTTTGTATGCATATTATGTGTAGCACATCTGATGAAACGCGCCAGGAGCGAGGGGAAGCGTATGCCCAGGCACACTAGAGGCCCGCCCGCACCGACAAGCGAGTTTACCAGGTACCTGGTACTCATCACCTTGTGTATGCCACAGACAACCAACACCTAGATCCGGACGACGAGGTATTTGCCATTGTTCCCAACTTGCCCGGTGTTGGTCCATAATACTCGCCATGTAGCGCCGACGGATCTATCTCTGCACATCAGCAACACGATGCTGCAGCCTCTCACCAATGCAAGCAATCGCACTCTCCCCGACGATCCCCACAACCTCAGCTTCAGGCTTGGAGAAAACTTGTATCTTGGCCTCCGCGGCCTCAGTAACAGATGCAGGAGTGTGTTGTTCCCCGACCAAACGTCCTTCCGCAGGTACTGTGGGACAGGTGCAGCCGACGGGAGATTTTTCAGACAGTGTCGTTAAACGACGACAGAGTGGTACACTACGAACTTTACATTACCTCCATAGTTTGAATTTCTACCCTAGAAATACGTTCTAAGTCGACTGGTGAAGAAGTTTAGGACAAACAATGCACTACAAGGCAGGCACGAGACTGCGTGCTGTCCATGCTCGTGGTACCTCGGTGTTCAATGGAAGGAAACTTGCAGCCAACGTATACTTGTCTATGTTCTTCCTAGCCCAATCCTTCAAAAACGATACTCAGCTAGCCTTCCTTGAACATTGTAGTTTCCGCAAACTACGCATCCCTCCACAGATCAGCACGTTCTTTCGTGACTATCCGAACGTGTAATACAGCGCCGTCAACCAAACTCCCGTCAACCTCTCACCAAACCTAGCAGCTTCCGATTCTTCGACGACAACCGCCACTTGCGCCTGAGAAATCGCGTCTACCACAGCCTCGACCTCGATTTCGTTGGTCACCGTGGTACCCGCACAGTTAACGGTCGCCGTATCTTGAGTTTCCATATCCCCAGCCACAGCTTCAACGATCACTGGTTCTTCCTCGCCTGTGGGAGTAGCTGGGGTGTCGTCGGCCGCAGCAGCTGAGTCGGTAACATCCTCGGCCGGAGTCGACGCAGTGACCACCACCACCTCCGCCTGAATCTCCGCGTCTTCCACAACCTCAGCTTTGGTCTCCTTGGCCGCCACGGCATCGACACTGTCGACAAGGTCCACGACCGCTGGCTGTTCAGTTCCAACCGGTCCAGCAACAGCCTCCAGGGAAGCGGTTGCATCCCCAACTACTGTTGTCTCGGTTGCGTCTTCAGCGACGGCCAGTGGCTCGATGGAAGCAGCATTTTCAGCAGGTGTCGCCGCAGCGACAACCGCCATATCCTCCTCACACACAGCGTCCTCCGCAACCTCGACATCGATGCTTCTGCTACGCGCAATCTGAACAACGTCCACGACCGCGGGCTCAACAGTCTCCAAGGAAACAACCACAGTCTGGGCGACCGCAGGTTCATTCCCAACGGCAGGAGACTCGGGCAAGGCCTCAGCGACAGCAGCTGCAGGCTCCATCGAAGCAGAATCATCGACCGGAGTCGGAGCTGTTACCACCGTCACATCAACCTCAGGCTCCACATCTTCTACAGGTTCGACCTCGATCCCCCTGGTCACGATAGAAGGTACAATATCCACGACCACCGGCTCTTCAGTCTCGACTGGCCCAGGCACAGCCTCTACGGCAGCGGGTTCAACCTCAACAACGGCATCCTCGGATAAGGCATCCGCCACGGAGGTCGTGTCGATGGGAGCAGGTACGTCGGTCGGGGTCTGGGCAGCGATTTTCGCCACGTCTTCCTCAGGAACGGCGTCTTCCACATCCTCGTCCGCGATTTCCCTGACCACCACAGCGCCGACAATGTCCACAACCGTTTGCTCTTCAGCCTCCACCGGTTCAGTCACCGCCTCCACGACCGCGGGTATATCCTCGACCGCGTTTGTCTCGGCTACGTCGTCGGTGACGACAGGTGGTTCGATCGAAGCAGCATCCTCAGCTGGCGTGGGGGCAGCAACCGCCGCCGTCTCCTCCTCACACGCCGCGTCTTTCAAAACCGCCACGTCGATGTCCCTGTTAACTGCAGCCTCAACAACGTCCACGATCTCAGGGTCCACAGGACCCGCAGACACAGCCACAGTCTCGACAACCGCAGGTTCATCCCCAACAGCAGGACACACTCGGAATAGTCGTCAGCTTCAGCGTCTGTCGGCTCGATCGGGGTAGTATCCTGAGCCGGAGTCGGACCCACGACAACCGCCTCGTCGACTTCAAGCTCCGTGTATTCCACCATCTCGGCCTCGATCTCCCTGGCTACCACAGCTGAGGAAAGGTCCACCGCCACCGACTCTGTAATATCCACTGGGTCAGCCACAGCCTCTACGGCAGGAGGTTCATCCTCAACCACGGCATCTTCGGGTAAGACATCCAACACAGTAGGTGTATCGATGTGAGCAGCTTCGTCGTCCGAGGTCGGGGCAACGACCACCGCCACCTCCTCCTCAGGAACGGCGTCTTCCTCAACCTCATCCTCGGTTTTCTCGATCACCACAACGTCGAAGACCTCCACGACGGTTGATTCTTCAGCCTTCACCGATTCAGTCACCGCCTCCACGGCTACGGATACCTCGTCGACCGCGGTTGTCGCGATTCTATCTTCGGCGAAGACAGCCAGTTCGACCGAAGCAGCATCCTTTGCAGGCGTGGGGGCAGCGACCGCCGCCATCTCCTCCTCACACGTCGCGTCTTCCACAACTTCGACATTGATGTCCGTGGTAGCCGCAATCTTAATAACGTCCACCATTGCGGGCTTCACAGTCTCAATGGGCACAAACATAGTCTCGACGACCGCAGGCTCATCTCCAACGGCGGCAGACTCGGTCAAATCGTCCGCGACAGCAGCTGGCTCGATCGCAGTGGCATGCTCGGCCGGGGTCGGAGCTGTGACCACCGCCTCGTCCATCGCAGGCTCCGCGTCTTCCAAACTATCGGCCGCAATACTCCTGGCCACCACAGAAGCGGCAGCGTCCACGACCGCCGGCCCTTCAGTCACCACTGGCTCAGTCACAGCCTCTACGGCAGCAGGTTCGCCCTCGACAACGACCTCCTCCAGTTTGATATCCGCCACGGCGGCTGTCTCCATGGGAATAGCTTCGTCGGTCGCATCCGGAACAGCAACCACCGCCACTGTTTCCTCAGACAGGACGTCTTCCGCAGCCTCACCGTCGATTTCCTCCATCACCACAGCGTCGACAACATCGACAACCTTTTGCTCTTCAGCCTTCTCTGGTTCAGCAACAGTCTCCACGGCGATGGGTGTATCCTCAACCGTGGTTGTCTTGGTGGCGTCTTCGACAACAACAGCTGCTTCGATCGAAGCAGCATCCTCAGCTGGCGTGGAGGCAGCGACCGCCGACGTCTCGTCCTCACACGCCGCATCTCCCACAACCTCGAAATCGATGTCCCTCGTGGTCGCAGTCTCAACAACGTCCACGGTCGTGGTCTCCACAGTCGCCACAGACACAACTGCAGTTCCATCCTCAACGGTAGCAGACTCGGTCGAGTCGTCCGCGACAGCAGTTGGCTCGATTGCAGTGGCATGCTCGGCTGTGGTCGGAGCTGTGACCACCGCCTCGTCCACCTCAGGCTGCATGGCTGCCATAATCTCCTTGATCTCCCTGGTCACTGTAGCAGCCGCACCGTCCACAGCCGCCGGCTCACCAGTCTCCACGGGCTCAGTCACAGTCTCCACCACAGCGGGGTCGCCCTCGATAACGACCTCGTTCGATGCGACATCCACCACTGTGGTTGTCTCCATGGGAACAGCTTCGTCAGTCGCATCCGGAACAGCAACCACCGCCACCGTTTCCTCAGACACGACGTCTTCCACAGCCTCATCGTCGATTCCCTCGACAACCACAGCGTCGACAACGTCCCCAACCTTTTGCTCTTCAGTCTTTTCTGGTTCAGCAACAGCCTCCACGGCGACGGGTGTACCCTCAACCGCGGTTGTCTCGGTCGCGTCTTCGATAACAACAGCTGCTTCGATCAAAGCAGCATCCTCAGCGGGCGTGGAAGCAGCGACCCCCGCCTTCTTTTCCTGACACGCCGCATCTTCCACAACCTCGAAATCGATGTCTCTCGAGGACGCAGTCTCACCAACGTCCACGGTCGCGGGCTCTACAGTCTCCACAGACACAACCACAGGTTGATCCCCAACGGCAGCAGACTCGGGCGAGTCGTCCGCCACAGCGACTGGCTCGATCGGAGGAGCATCCTCGGTCGGGGTCGGAGCTGTGACCACCGCCTCGTCGACCTCCGGCTTGGCAGCTACCACAATCTCCTCTTTGATCTCCTTGATTTCCACGAAAGCGGCAGCGTCCACGGCCGCCGGCTCTTCAGTCGCCACTGGCTCGGTCACAGTCTCCATGACAGCAGGTTCGCCCTCGACAACAACCTCCTCCAGTTTGGCATCCGCCGCGGCGGCTGTCTCCATGGGAACAGCTTCGTCGGGCGTATCCAAACCAGCAACCACCGTCACCTTCTCCTCAGACACGGCGGCTTCCACAGCCTCATCGTCGATTCGCTCCATCACCACAGCGTCGACAACATCCGCAACCCTGTGCTCTTCAGCCTTCTCTGGTTCAGCAACAGCCTCCACGGCGACGGGTGTATCCTCAACCGCGGTTGTCTCGGTCGCGTCTTCGACGACAACTGCTGCTTCGATCGAAGCGGCATCCTCAGCAGGCTTGGAGGCAGCGACCGCCGACGTCTCGTTCACGCACCCTGCATCTTCCGCAACCTCGTTGTCGATGTCCCTCGCGGACGCAGTCTCAATAACGTCCACGGCCGCGGGCTCCACAGTCTCCACAGACACAACTACCTCGGCAACGGCAGGTTCATCCCCAACGGCAGCAGACGCAGGTGAGTCGTCAGCGACAGCTACTGGCTCGATTTCAATAACATCCTCGGCCGGGGTTGGAGCTGTGACCACCGCCTCATCCACCACAGGCTCCGCGGCTGCCATAATCTCCTCTTGGATCGCCTTAGCCACCACAGAAGCGGCAGCGTCCACGGTCGCAGGCTCTTCAGTATCCATTGAATCACTTACAGCATCTACGGCAGCAGGTTCGCCCTCGACAACGACCTCCTTCGGTGTGGTATCCGCCACGGCGGCGGTTTCCATGGGAACAGCTTCGTCGGTCGCATCCGGAACAGCAACCAACGCCACCGTTTCCTCAGCCACGACGTCTTCCACAGCCTCACCGTCGATTCCCTCGATCACCACAGCGTCGAGAACGTCCCCAACCTTTTGCTCTTCAGCCTTCTCTGGTTCAGCAACAGCCTGCACGGCGACGGGTGTATCCTCAACCGCGGTTGTCTCGGTCGGGTCTTCGACGACAACAGCTGCTTCGATCGAAACAGCATCCTCAGCAGGTGTGGAGGCAGCGACCGCCGCAGTCTCGTCCTCACACGCCGCATCTTTCACAGCCTCGAAATCGATGTCCCTCGTGGACGCAGTCTCAACAACGTCCACGGTCGCGGGCTCCACAGTCTCCACAGACACAACCGCAGGTTCATCCCCAACGGCAGCAGACTCGGGCGAGTCGTCCGCGACAGCGGCTGGCTCGATCGCAGTAGCATCCTCGGCCGGGGTCGGAGCTGTTACCACCACCATGTCCACCTCAGTCTCCGCGGCTGTCACAATCTCCTCCTTAATCTCCTTGATTTCCCTAGACACCACAGAAGCCGCAGCGTCCACGGCCGCCGGCTCTCCAGTCTCCACTGGCTCAGTCGCAGCCTCTACGGCAGCAAGTTCGCCCTCGACAACGACCTCCTCCGGTGTGGTATCCACCGCGGCAGCTGTCTCCATGGGAACAGCTTCGTCGGTCGCATCCGGAACAGCGACCACCGCCACCTTCTCCTCAGACACGGCGGCTTCCACAGCCTCACCGTCGATTCCCTCGATCACCACAGCGTCGAGAACGTCCACAACCCTTCGCTCTTCAGCCTTCTCTGGTTCAGCAACAGCCTCCGCGGCCACGGGCGTATCCTTGACCGTGGTTGTCTCGGTCGCGTCTTCGATCGAAGCAGCAGCATCCTCAGCAGGTGTGGAGGCAGCGACCGCCGCAGTCTCGTCCTCACACGCCGCATCTTTCACAACCTCGAAATCGATGTCCCTCGTGGACGCAGTCTCAACAATGTCCACAGTCGCAGGCTCCACAGTCTCCACAGACATAACCGCAGGTTCATCCCCAACGGCAGCAGACTCGGTCGAGGCATCCTCGACCGCGGCTGGCTCGATCGCAGTAGCATCCTCGGCTGGGATCGGAGCTGTTACCACCACCATGTCCACCTCAGTCTCCGTGGCTGTCACAATCTCCTCCTTGATGTCCTTGATTTCCCTGGACACCACAGAAGCCGCAGCGTCTACGACCGCCGGCTCTTCAGTCTCCAATGGCTCAGTCGCAGCCTCTACGGCAGTAGGTTCGCCCTCGACAACGACCTCCTCCGGTGTGGTATCCGCTACGGCGGCTGTCTCCATGGGAACAGCTTCGTCGGTCGCATCCAAACTAGCGACCACCGCCACCTTCTCCTCAGACACGGTGGCTTCCACAGCCTCATCGTCGATTCCCTCCATCACAGCGTCGACAGCATCTACAACCCTTCGCTCTTCAGCCTTCTCTGGTTCAGCAACAGCCTCCACGGCGACGGGTGTATCCTCAACCGCAGTTGTCTCGGTCGCGTCTTCGATAACAACAGCTGCTTCGATCGGAGCATCCTCAACAGGTGTAGAGGCAGCGACCCCCGCCATCTCGTCCTCACACGCCGCATCTTCTACAACATCGACATCGATGTCCCTCGTGGACGCAGTCTCATCAAAGCCCACGGTCGGGGACTCCACGGTCTCCAAAGATACAACTACAGCCTCGACAACCGCAGGGTCATCCCCAACGGCAGCAGACTCGGTCTCGTTTCCACTGAAAGCAGCTGGCTTGATCGCAGTAGCGTCCTCGGCCGGGGTCGGAGCTGTGACCACCGCCTCATCTACATCAGGCTCCGTGGCTGCCACAATCTCCTCCTTGATCTCCATAGTCACCACAGAAGCCGCAGCGTCTACAACCGCCGGCTCTACATCCTCCAATGGCTTAGTCACAGCCTCTTCGGGAATAGGTCCGCCCTCGACAACGACTTCCTCCCGTGTGGCATCCGCTACAGCGGCTGTCTCCATGGGAACAGCTTCGTCGGTCGCATCCAAACCAGCGACCACCGTTAACGTTTCCTCAGCCACGCCGTCTTCCACAGTCTCATCGTCGATTCCCTCCATCACGGCGTCGACAGCATCCACAACCCTTTGCTCTTCAGCCTTCTCTGGTTCAGCAACAGCCTCCACGGCGACGGGTGTATCCTCAACCGCGGTTGTCTCGGTCGCGTCTTCGATAACAACAGCTGCTTCGATCGGAGCATCCTCAACAGGTGTGGAGGCAGCGACCGATGTCGTCTCGTCCTCACACGCCGCATCTTCCACAACATCGACATCGATGTCCCTCGTGGACGTAGGCTCATCAAAGCCCACGGTCGGGGGCTCCACCGACTCCAAAGATACAACTGCAGCCTCGACAACCGTAGGCTCATCCCCAACGGAAGCAGATTCGGTTTCGTTTCCACTGAAAGCAGCTGGCTCGACGGCAGTAGTGTCCTCGGCCGGGGTCGGAGCTGTGACCACCGCCTCGTCCACATCAGGCTCCGTGGCTGCCACAATCTCCTCCTTGATCTCCTTGGTCACCACAGAAGCCGCAGCGTCCACGGCCGCCGGCTCTACAGTCTCCACGGGCTCAGTCACAGCCTCTTCGGGAGTAGGGCCGCCCTCGACAACGACTTCCTCCGGTGTGGCATCCACCACGACGGCTGTCTCCATGGGAACAGCTTCGTCGGTTGCATCCAAACCAGCGACCACCGTCACCGTTTCCTCAGCCACGACGTCTTCCACAGCCTCATTGTCGATTCCCTCGATCACCACAGCGTCGACAACACCCACAATCCTTTGCTCTTCGACCTTCTCTGGTTCACCAAGAGCCTCCACGGCCACGGGTGTATCCTCAACCGCGGTTGTTTCAGTCGCGTCTTCGACAACAACAGCTGCTTTGATCGGAGCATCCTCAGCAGGCGTGGAGGCACCCACCGATGCTGTCTCGTCCTCACACGCCGCACCGTCTACAACGTCGACATCGATGTCCCTCGTGGACGCAGTCTCATCAACGTCCACGGTCGGGGGCTTCACCGTCTCCAAAGATACAACTGCAGCCTCGAGAACCGCAGGTTCATCCCCAACGGCAGCAGAATCGGCCGAGTCGCCAGCGACAGCAGCTGGCTCGATCGCAGTAGCATCCTCGGCCGGGGTCGGAGCTGTGACCATCGCCTCGTCCACCTCAGGTTCCGTGGCTGGTACAATCTCCTCCTTGATCTCCTTGGTCATTACCGAAGTCGCATCGTCCACGGCCGCCGGCTCTCTAGTCACCACTGGCTCAGTCACAGCCTCTTCGGGAGTAGACTCGCCCACGACAACGACTTCCTCCGGTGTGGCACATGCCACGGCGGCTGTCTCCATTGGAACAGCTTCGTCGGTCGCATCCGGAACAGCTATCGCCGCCACCGTTTCCTCAGACACGACATCTTCCACAGCCTCATCGTCGATTGCCTCGATCACCACAGCGTCTACAGCATCCACAGCCTTTCGCTCTTCAGCCTTCTCTGGCTCAGCAACAGCCTCCACGGCGACGGATGTATCCTCAGCAGCGGTTGTCTCGGTCGCGTCTTCGACAGCAACAGCTGCGTCGATCGACGCATCCTCAGCATGCGCGGAGGCAGTCACCACCGCCATCTCGTCCTCACACGTCGCATCTGCTACAACCTCGACATCGATATCTCTCGTGGTCGCAGTATCAACTACGTCTACGGTCGCGGGCTCCACAGTCTCCACAGACACAACCGCAGCGTCGAGAACCGCAGGTTCATCCCCAACGGCAGCAGACTCGGTCGAGTCGTCAGCAACAGCTACTGGCTCGACAGCAGTGGCATTCTCGGTCGGGGTCGGAGCTGTGACCACCGCCGCGTCCACCTCAGGCTCCCTGGGTGCCACCATCTCCTCCTTGATCTCCTTGATCTCCACTGGCTCAGTCACACAGCCTCTTCGGGAGAAGATTGACCCTCGAAAATGACTTCTTCCCGTGTGGAATCCGCCACGGCGGCTGTCTCCATGGGAACAGCTTCGTCTGACGCATCCAAAGCAGCAACCACCGTCACCTTCTCCTCAGACACGGCGGCTTCCACAGTCTCATCGTCGATTTCCTCGATCACCACAGCGTCGACAATATCCGTAACCCTGTGCTCTTCAGCTTTCTCTGGTTCAGCAACAGCCTCCACGGCGACAGGTGCATCCTCAACCGCGGTCGTCTCGGTCGCGTCTTTGATACCAACAGCTGCTTCGATCGGAACAGCATCCTCAGCAGGTGTGGAGGCAGCTACCGCCGCCGTCTCGTCCTCACACGCCGCATCTTCCACAACCTCGACATCGATGTCCCTCGAGGACGCAGTCTCAACAATGTCCACTGTCGCGGTCTTCATAGTCTCCGAAGGCACAACCGCAGCTTTGACTACCGCAGGTTCATCCTCAACGGCAGCAGACTCGGCCTCAGTGTCAGCGACAGCAACTGGCTCGACCGCAGTAGCATCCTTGGGCGGGGTCAGAGCTGTGACCACCGCCTCGTCCACATCAGGCTCCGTGGCTGTCACAATCTCCTCCTTGATCTCCTTGGTCACCACAGACGCCGCAGCGTCCACGGCCGTCGCCTCTACAGTCTCTAATGGCTTAGTCACAGCCTCTTCGGGAGTAGACTCGCCCGCGACAACGACTTCCTCCCGTGTGGCATCCGCCACGGTGGCCGTCTCCATGGGAACAGCTCCGTCGGTCGCATCCAAACCAGCAACCACCGCCACTGTTTCCTCAGACACGACGTCTTCCACAGCCTCATCGTCGATTCCCTCGATCACCACAGCGTCGACAACATCCGCAACGTTTTTGTCGTCAATCTTCTCTGGTTTAGCAACAGCCTGCACGGCCACGGGTGTATCCTCAACAGCGGTTGTCTCGGTCGCGTCATCGACGACAACAGCTGCTTCGATCGAAGCAGCATCCTCAGCAGGTGTGGAGGCAGCGACCGATGTCGTCTCGTCCTCACACGCCGCATCGTCTACAACCTCGACATCGATGTCCCTCGTGGTCGCAGTCTCAACAACGTCCACAGTCGCGGGCTCTACAGTCTCCACAGACACCACCGCAGCCTCGACAACCGCAGGATCGTCCGCAACGGCAGCAGACTCGGCCTCCTTTTCAGCAACAGCAGCGGGCCCGATCGCAGTGGCATCCTCGGCCGGGGTCGGAGCTGTGACCACCGCCTCGTCCACCTCAGGCTCCGTGGCTGTCACAATCTCCTCCTTGATCTCCTTGGTCACCGCAGAAGCTGTAGCATCCACGGCCGCCGGCTCTACAGTCTCCACTGGCTCAGTGACAGTCTCTTCGGGAGTAGATTCACCCGCGACAATGACCTTCTCCGGTGTGGCATCCACCACAGCACCTGTCTCCATGGGAACAGATTCGTCGGTCGCATCCAAACCAGCAACCACCGCCACTGTTTCCTCAGACACGACGTCTTCCACAGCCTCATCGTCGATTCCCTCGATCACCACAGCGTCGACAACATCCGCAACGTTTTTGTCGACAATCTTCTCTGGTTCAGCAACAGCCTGCACGGCCACGGGTGTATCCTCAACAGCGGTTGTCTCGGTCGCGTCATCGACGACAACAGCTGCTTCGATCGAAGCAGCATCCTCAACAGGTGTGGAGGCAGCGACCGATGTCGTCTCGTCCTCACACACCGCATCGTCTACAACCTCGACATCGATGTCCCTCGTGGTCGCAGTCTCAACAACGTCCACAGCCGCGGGCTCCACAGTCTCCACAGACACCACCGCAGCCTCGACAACCGCAGGATCGTCCGCAACGGCAGCAGACTCGGCCCCCTTTTCAGCAACAGCAACGGGCCCGATCGCAGTGGCATCCTCGGCCGGGGTCGGAGCTGTGACCACCGCCTCGTCCACCTCAGGCTCCGTGGCTGTCACAATCTCCTCCTTGATCTCCTTGGTCACCGCAGAAGCTGCAGCATCCACGGCCGCCGGCTCTACAGTCTTCACTGGCTCAGTGACAGTCTCTTCGGGAGTAGATTCACCCGCGACAATGACCTTCTCCGGTGTGGCATCCACCACAGCACCTGTCTCCATGGGAACAGATTCGTCGGTCTCATCCAAACCAGCAACTACCGCCACTGTTTCCTCAGACACGACGTCTTCCACAACCTCATCGTCGATTCCCTCGATCACCACAGCGTCGACAACATCCGCAACGTTTTTGTCGTCAATCTTCTCTGGTTCAGCAACAGCCTGCACGGCCACGGGTGTATCCTCAACAGCGGTTGTCTCGGTCGCGTCATCGACGACAACAGCTGCTTCGATCGAAGCAGCATCCTCAACAGGTGGGGAGGCAGCGACCGATGTCGTCTCGTCCTCACACGCCGCATCGTCTACAACCTCGACATCGATGTCCCTCGTGGTCGCAGTCTCAACAACGTCCACAGCCGCGGGCTCTACAGTCTCCACAGACACCACCGCAGCCTCGACAACCGCAGGATCGCCCCCAACGGCAGCAGGCTCGGCCTCCTTTTCAGCAACAGCAACGGGCCCGATCGCAGTGGCATCCTCGGCCGGGGTCGGAGCTGTGACCACCGCCTCGTCCACCTCAGGCTTCGTGGCTGTCACAATCTCCTCCTTGATCTCCTTGGTCACCGCAGAAGCTGCAGCATCCACGGCCGCCGGCTCTACAGTCTCCACTGGCTCAGTGACAGTCTCTTCGGGAGTAGATTCACCCTCGACAATGACCTCCTCCGGTGTGGCATCTACCACAGCACCTGTCTCCATGGGAACAGATTCGTCGGTCGCATCCAAACCAGCAACCACCGCCACTGTTTCCTCAGACACGACGTCTTCCACAACCTCATCGTCGATTCCCTCGATCACCACAGCGTCGACAATATCCGCACAATTTTTATCTTCAGCCTTCTCTGGTTCAGCAACAGCCTCCACGGCTATGGGTGTATCCTCAACCGCGGTTGTCTTGGTCGTGTCATCGACGGCAACAGCTGCTTCGATCGAAATAGCATCCTCAGCAGGTGGGGAGGCAGCGACCGCTGCCATTTCGTCTTCACACGCCGCGTCTTCAACCTCAACACTGATGTCCCTTGTAGACGCAGTCTCAACAACTTCCACAGCCGCGGGCTCCACAGTCGCCACAGACACAACCGCAGCAGACTCGGGCTTGTCGTCAGCGACAGCAGCCGGTTCGATCGGAGCAGCATCCTTGGCCGGGGTTGAACCTGTGACCACCTCCTCGTTCACCTCAGGCTCCGTGGCTGCCACAATCTCCTTCTTGATCTCCATGGTCACCGCAGAAGCCGCAGCGTCCACGGCCGCCGGCTCTACAGTCTCCACTGGCTCAGTGACAGCCTCGTCGGGAGTAGATTCACCCTCGATAATGACCTCCTCCAGTGTGGTATTTACCACGGCGGCTGTCTCCACGGGAACAGCTTCGTCTGTCGTCGCATCCAAACCAGCAACCACTGTCACCGTTTCCTCAGCCAGGGCGTCTTCCACAGCCTCATTGTCGATTCCCTCCATCACCACAGCGTCAATAACATCCGCAACCCTTTGCTCTTCAGCCTTCTCTGGTTCAGCAACAGCCTCCACGGCGACGGGTGTATCTTCAACCGCGGTTGTCTTGGTGGCATCTTCGGCGACAACAGCTGCTTCGATCGAAGCAGCATCCTCAACAGGCATGGAGGCAGCGACCCCCGCCGTCTCGTCCTCACACGCAACATCGTCTACAGCCTCGACATCGATGTCCCTCGTGGTCGCGGTCTCAACAACGTCCACGGTCGCGGGCTCCACGGTCTCCACAGCCGCCACCGCAGACTCGACAACCGCAGGTTCCTCCGCAACGGTAGCAGACTCGGCCTCGTTGTCAGCAACAGCAGCTGGCCCGATTGCAGTGGCATCCTCGGTCGGGGTCGGAGCTGTGACCACCGCCTCGTCCACCTCAGGCTCCGTGGCTGGCACAACCTCCTCCTTGATCTCCTTGGTCACCACAGAAGCCGCATCGTCCACGGCCGCCGGCTCTCCAGTCACCACTGGCTCAGTCACAGCCTCTTCAAGGGTACATTCGGCCTCGACAATGAATTCCTGCGGTGTGGTATCCGCCACGGCGGCAGTCTCCATGGGAACAGCTTCGTCTGTCGCATCCGCAACAGCAACCGCCGCCACCTCCTCCTCAGACACGGTGGCTTCCATAGCCTCATCGTCGATTCCCTCGATCACCATGGCGTCGGCAGCATCCACAACATTTTTCTCTTCACCTTTCTCTGGTTCAGCAACAGCCTCCGCGGCCATGGGTGTATCCTCAACAGCGGTTATCTCGGTCGCGTCTTCGATACCAACAGCAACTTCGATCGAAGCAGCATCCTCAGCTGGCGTGGAGGCAACGACCCCCGCCATCTTGTCCTCACACGCCGCATCTTCCACAACCTCGACATCGATGTCCCTCGGGGACGCCGTCTCCACAATGACCACGGTCGCGGGCTCCACAGTCTCCACAGACACCACCGCAGCCTCGACAACCGCAGATTCCTCCCCAACGGCAGCAGATTCGGCCTCGTTGTCAGCAACAGCAGCTGGCCCGATCGCAGTGGCGTCCTCGGTCGGGGTCGGAGCTGTGACCACCGCCTCGTCCACCTCAGGCTCCGTGGCTGGAACAACCTCCTCCTTGATCTCCTTGGTCACCACAGAAGCCGCATCGTCCACGGCCGCCGGCTCTACAGTCTCCACTGGCTCAGTCACAGCCTCTTCGGGGGTACATTCGGCCTCGACAATGAGTTCCTGCGGTGTGGTATCCGCCACGGCGGCAGTCTCCATGGGAACAGCTTCGTCTGTCACATCCGCAACAGCAACCACCGCCAGCTCCTCCTCAGACACGGTGGCTTCCACAGCCTCATCGTCGATTCCCTCGATCACCATAGCGTCGGCAGCATCCACAACCTTTTTCTCTTCACCCTTCTCTGGTTCAGCAACAGTCTCGGTGGCCACGGGTGCATCTTCAACAGCGGTTGTCTCGGTCGCGTCTTCGATACCAACAGCAACTTCGATCGAAGCAGCATCCTCAGCAGGTGTGGAGGCAGCGACCCCCGCTGTCTCGTCCTCACACACCGCATCTTCCACAACCTCGACATCGATGTCCCTCGTGGATGCAGTCTCCACAATGACCACGGTCGCGGACTCCACAGTCTCCACAGACACAACCGCAGCCTCGATAACCGCAGGTTCATCTCCAACGGTAGCAGACTCGGCCGAGTTGCCAGCAACAGCAACTGGCGCGACAGCCGTGGCATCGTGGGCCGGGGTCGGAGCTGTGACCACCGCCTCGTCCACCTCAGGCTCCGCGACTGTCACAACATCCTCCTTGATCCCCTTGGTCACCACAGAAGCCGCAGCGTCCACGATCCCCGGCTCTACAGTCTCTACTGGCTCAGTGACAGTCTCGTCGGGAGTAGATTCACCCTCGACAATGACCTTCGGTGTGGTATCCGCCACGGCGGCTGTCTCCATGGGAACAGCTTCGTCGGTCGCATCTAAACCAGCAACCACCGTCACCTTCTCCTCAAACACGGCGGCTTCCACAGCCTCATCGTTGATCCCCTCGATCACCACAGCGTCAACAACATTCACAACCTTTTGCTCTTCAGTCCTTTCTGGTTCAGCAACAGCCTCCATGGCGACGGATGTATCCGCAAGCGTGGTTGTCTCGGTCGCGTCTTCGACGACAACAGCTGCTTCGATCGGGGCAGC
Source organism: Macrocystis pyrifera (assembly GCA_031763025.1). Taxonomy (NCBI): domain Eukaryota; class Phaeophyceae; order Laminariales; family Laminariaceae; genus Macrocystis; species Macrocystis pyrifera. Next base: position 2,743,638 of record JASSKH010000006.1, read on the forward strand.
ATCCACAACAGGTATGGGGGCAGCGACCGCCGCCGTCTCGTCCTCACACGCAGCATCTTCCACAACGTCGACATCGATGTCCCTCGTGGACGCAGTCTCAACAGCGCCCACAGTCGCGGGCTCCACAGTCTCAACAGACAGAACCACAGCCCCGACAACCGCAGGTGCACCCCCACGGCAGCAGACTCCACCGAATTTTCAGCGATTGCAGCTGGCCCGATCGCAGTAGCATCCTCGGCCGGGATCGGAGCTGTGACCATCGCCTCGTCCACCTCAGGCTCCGTGGCTGCTACAACCTCCTCCTTGATCTCCATGGTCACCGCAGAAGCCGCAGCGTCCACGGCCGCCGGCTCTACAGTCTCCACTGGCTCAGTCACAGCCTCTTCGGGGGTACATTCGGCCTCGACAACGACTTCCTCTGGTGTGGCATCCACCACAGCACCTGTCTCCATGGGAGCAGCTCCGTCGGTCGCGTCCAAACCAGCAACCACTGTCACCGTTTCCTCAGACACGACGTCTTCCACAACCTCATCGTCGATTCCCTCGATCACCACAGCGTCGGCAACATCCTCAACTTTTTTATCTTCAATCTTCTCTGGTTCAGCAACAGCCTCGACGGCCACGGGTGTATCCTCAACCGCGGTTGTCTCGGTCACATCTTCGGCGACAACAGCTGCTTCGATCGAAACAGCATCCTCAGCAGGCGTGGAGGCAGCGACCGCCACCGTCTCGTCCTCACACGCCGCATCTTTCACAACCTCGACACCGATGTCCCTTGTAGACGCAGTCTCAACAACTTCCACGGTCGCGGGCTCCACAGTTTCCACAGACACAACCGCAGCCTCGACAACCGTAGGTTCATCCCCAACGGCAGCAGACCCGGTCGAGTCGTCAGCGACAGCAACTGGATCGATCTCAGTAGCATCCTTGGTCGAGGTCGGAGCTGTGACCACCTCCTCGTTCACCTCAGGCTCCGTGGCTGCCACAATCTCCTCCTTGATCTCCTTGGTCACCGCAGAAGCCGAAGCGTCCACGGCCGCCGGCTCTACAGTCACCACTAGCTCAGTGACAGTCTCTTCGGGAGTAGATTCACCCTCGACAACGACCTCTTCCGGTGTGGTATCCGCCACGGCGGCTGTCTCCATGGGAACAGCTTCGTCGGTCGCATCTAAACTAGCAACCACCGTCACCGTTTCCTCAGCCACGGCGGCTTCCACAGCCTCACCGTCGATCCCCTCCATCACCACAGCGTCGACAACATCCGCAATCCTTTGCTCTTCAGCCTTCTCTGGTTCAGCAACAGCCTCCGCGGCCACGGGTGTATCCTCAACCGCGGTTGTCTCGGTCGGGTCTTCGACAACAACAGCTGCTTTGATCGCAACAGCATCCTCAACAGACATGGAGGCAGCGACCGCCGCCGTCTTGTCTTCACACGCCGCATCTTCCACAACCTCGACACCGATGTCCCTCGTGGACGCAGTCTCAACAACGTCCACGGTCGCGGACTCCACAGTCTCCACAGACACCACCGCAGCCTCGACAACCGCAGGTTCATCCCCAACGGCAGCAGACTCGGTCGAGTCGTCAGCGACAGCAACTGGATCGATCGCAGTAGCATCCTCGGCCGAGGTCGGAGCTGTGACCACCGCCTCGTCCACCTCAGGCTCCGTGGCTGCCACACTCTCCTCCTTGATCTCCCTGGTCACCACAGAAGCCGCATCGTCCACGGCCGCCGGCTCTCCAGTCACCACTGGCTTAGTCACAGCCTCTTCGGGAGTAGATTTGCCCTCGACAACGACTTCCTCCCGTGTGGCATCCGCCTCGGCGACTGTCTCCATGGGAACAGCTTCGTCGGTCACATCCGGAACAGCAACCACCGCCACTGTTTCCTCACACACGACGTCTTCCACAGCCTCACCGTCCATTCCCTCCATCACCACAGCGTCGGCAGCATCCGCAGTCGTTTGCTCTTCAGCCTTCTCTGGTTCAGTAACAGCCTCCACGGCGACGGATGTATCCGCAAGTGCGGTTGTCTCGGTCGCGTCTTCGACGACAACAGCTGCTTCGATCGAAGCAGCATCCTCAGCAGGCGTGGAGGCAGCGACCGCCGCCGTCTCGTCCTCACACGCAGCATCTTCCACAACCTCGACATCGATCTCCCTCGTGGACGCAGTCTCAACAATGTCCACGGTCGGGGGCTGCACGGTCTCAACAGACACAACCGCAGCCTCAACAACCGCAGGCTCATCCCCGGCGGCGGCAGACTCGGGCCTGTCGTCAGCAACAGCAGCTGGCCCGATCGCAGTGGCGTCCTCGGCCGGGGTTGGAGCTGTGACCGCCGCCGCGTCCACCTCAAGCTCCGCGGCTGCTACAACCTCCTCATTGATCTCCTTGATCTCCCTGGTCCCCACCAAAGCGACAGCATCCACGACCACCGGCTCTCCAGTCGCCATTGACTCAGTCACAACCTCTACGGCATCAGGTTCGCCGTCGACAACGACCTCCTCCGGTGCGACATCCGCCACGGGGGCTGTCTCCATGGGAACAGCTTCGCCTGTCACATCCAAACCAGCAACCACCGCCACCTTCTCGTCAGACACGGCGGCTTCCACAGCCTCATCGTCGATTCCTTCGATCACCCTAGCGTCAACAACATCTACAACCTTTTTCTCTTCACCCTTCTCTGGCTCAGCAACAGCCTCGACGGCAACGGGTGTATCCTCAACCGCGGTTGTCTCGGTCGCGTCTTCGACGACAACAGGTGGTTCGGTCAAAGCAGTATGCTCAGCAGGCGTGGAGGCAGCCACCGCCGCCGTCTCGTCTTCACACGCGGCGTCTTCCACAACCTCGACATCGATGTCCCTTGTAGACGCAGTCTCAACAACTTCCACGACCGCCGGCTCCACAGTCTCCACAGACACCGCCGCAGCCGCGCGACAACCGCAGGTTCATCCCCAGCGGCAGCAGGCTCGGGCGTGTCGTCCGCGACAGCAGCTGGCTCGATCAGAGTAGCACCCTTGGCCGGGGTCGAACCAGTGACCACCTCCTCGCCCACAACAAGCTCCGTGGCTGGCACAATCTCCTCCTTGATCTCCTTCATCCCTCTGGTCACCACAGATACGGCAACGTCCACGGCCGCCTGCTCGTTAGTCTCTACTGGCTCAGTCGAAGCTCCACGGCATCAGGTTCACCCTCAACAACGACCTCCTTCGGTGTGGCATCCGCCACGGCGACTGTCTCCATGGGAACAGCTTCGTCGGTCGCATCCGCAACAGCAACCACCGCCACCTTCTCCTCAGACACGGCGGCTTCCACAGCCTCATCGTCGATTCCCTCGATCACCATAGCGTCGGCAGCATCCACAACCCTTTGCTCTTCAGCCTCCGCGGCCACGGGCGTATCCTCAACCGCAGTTATCTCGGTCGCGTCTTCGACGACAACAGCTGCTTCGGTCGAAGCAGTATCCTCACCAGGCGTGGGGTTAGCGACCGCCGCCATCTCGTCTTCACCCGTTGCGTCTTCCACAACCTCGACATCGATGTCCCTGGTAGCCGCAATCTCGACAATGCCCATGGCCAAGGGTTCCACAGTCTCCTCAGACACAACCACAGTCTCGCTAACCGCCCGTTCATCCTCGACGGCAGCAGACTCGGGCGAATCGTGAGCGACAGCGGCTGGCTCGATCGGAGAAGCATCGTCGACCAGGGTCAGAGTTGTGACCACCGCCTCGTCCACCGTTGGCGTCGCGTCTTCCACAAGCTCCGCCTCGGTATCCCTGGTCACCACAGAAGCGTCAATGTCCACAACCGCCAACTCTTCAGTCTCCGCTCGCCCAGCCACAGCCTCGACGGCAGCAGATTCACCCTCAACAACAGACTCGTCGGGTAAGGCATCCGACACAGAGGTTGTGTCGATAGGCGCAGCTTCTTCGGCCGGGGTCGGGGCAGTGACCACCCCCACCTCCACCTCAGGCACGGCGTCTTCCACAGCCTCATTGTCGATTTCCCCAATCACCACAGCGTCGACAACATCCACGTCCGTTGGCTCTTTAGCCTCAACCGGTTCTGCCACAACCACCACGACCACAGGTGTAGCTTCATTCGCGGTTGTCTTGGTTAACTCCTCGACGACAACAACCAAATCGGTTGGAGCAGCATCCTCGGCAGGCGTGGAAGCAGCGACCGCCGCCACCTCGTCCTCAACCGCCGCGTCTTCCACAACCTCGACATCGATATCCCTGGTAGACGCAGTCGCAACATCGTCCACGGCTGAGGGCTTCACCGTCTCCTCAGACACAACCACAGTATCGACGACCGCAGTTTCATCTCCGACGGCAGCAGATTCGGGTGAGTTATCAGCGACAGCAACTGACTCGGTCGGAATAGCATCCTCGGCCGGGGTCGGAGCCGTGACCACCGTCTCATCTACCTTGGGCTCCACGGCTTCCACTATCTCCGCCTCGGTATCCCTGGTCACCACAGCAGCGACAACGGCCATATCTGAGTGTTTTTCTGTCTCCATTGGCCCAGTCACATATTCGACGGCAGCAGGTTCACTCTCAACAGCGGCCTCTTCAGGAGAGGCATCCGCCACAGAGGTTGTGTCGATGGGGGCGTAGCTTCGTCGGCCGGAGTCAGGGCAGTGACCACCGCCACCTCCACCTCAGGCAGGGCATCTTTCACAAACTCATCGTCGATTTTCCCCATTACCACAGCGTCGACAACGTCTACGGCCGTTGGCTCTTCAACTTCTACCGGTTCAGACACAGCCTCGACGACCACGGGTGTATCCTCAACCGCGGTTGTCTTGGTGGCGTCTTCGACGACAACAGCTGATTCGACTGAAGCAACATTCTCAGCAGGCGGGGGGACAGCGACCGCCGCCATCTCATCCTCACATGCCGCGTCTTCCACAACCTCGACATCGATGCTCCTGGTAGCTACAGTCTCAACAACGTCCACGGCCAAGGGCTCCACAGTCTCCTCAAACACAGCCACAGTCTCGACAACCGCAGCTTCATCCCCGACGGCACCAGATTCGAGGGAATCATCAGCGACAGCAACTGACTCAATCGGAGTAGCATCCTCGGCCGGGGTCGGAGCCGTGACCACCGTTTCATCCACCTTGGCTTCCCCGGCTTCTACTATTTCCACGTCGGTATCCTTGGTCATCGCAGAAGCGGCAACTTCCACAACCGCCGGTTCTTTAGTCTCCACCGGCGCAGTCACAGCCTCGACGGCAGCAGGTTTACCCTCAACATCGGCCTCGTCGGGCAAGGCATCCGACACAGATGTTGCGTCGATGGAAACACCTTCGTCGGCCGGGGTCAGGGCGGCGACCACCGTCTCCTCCACCTTAGACACGGCGTCTTCCACACCCCCATTGTTGATTTCCTCAATCACCACAGCGTCGACAACGTCCACGACCGTTGGCTCTTCAGCCTCTACCGGTTCAGTCAGAGCGGTTGTTTCGGATACGTCTTCGACGATAACAACTTGTGCGATCGAAGCAGCATTCTCAGTAGGGGTGGGGGCAGCAACCACCGCTATCTGGTCCTCACACGCGGCGTCTTCCACAACTTCGACAGCGACATCTCCGGTAGACGCAGTCTCAACAACGTTCACGGTCGTGGGCTCCACAGTCTCCACAGACATAACCACAGTCTCGACGACCGCAGGTTCATCCCCAACGGTAGCTGACTTGGGCGCGTCTTTAGCGACAGCAGCTGGTTCGATCAGAGTAACATCCTTGGCCGGGGTCGGAGAGGTGACTACTGCCTCGTCCAGTTTGAGCGCCACGTCTTCTACACTCTCGGCCTCGATCTCTTCGATCGCCACAGCATCGGCAACGTCCACGACCGTTGGCTGTTCAGTCTCCACCGGTTCAGCCACAGCCCCCACGACAGCGGTTCTATCCTCAACCGCAGTTGTCTCGGTTGCGTCTTCGACGACAACAGCTGGTTCGATCGAAGCAGCATCCTCGGCCGGAGGAGGGGCAGCCACCACCGCCACGTCCTCCTCACACGCCGTGTTTTTCTCAACCGCCACCTCGATGTCCCTGGTAGCCGAAGTCTCACCAACGTTCACGGCCGCGGGCTCCACAGTTTCCACAGACGCAGCCACAGTCTCCACAATCGCAGGCACATCCTCTACAGCAGGAGTCTCGGGCGAGTCGTCAGCGACAGTGGCCGGCTCGGTCGGAGCAGTATCCTCGGTCGGGGTCGGAGCTACGACCACAGTCTCGTCCACCTCAGACTCCGCGTCTTCAACACTCTTGGCCTCGATCTCCCTGGACACCGCAGAAACCGCAATGTCTACATCCAACTGCTCTTCAGTCTCGACCGGCTCAGCCACAGCCTTGATGGCAGCAGGTTCACCCTCAACGACGGCCTCCTCGGGTAAGGAGTCCGCAACAACGGCTGTGTCAATGAGAGCAGCGTCGTCGACCGGGGTCACGGCGGCGAACACCACCACCTTCTCCTCAGGCACGGCGTCTTCCACAACCTCATCGTCGATTTCCCCGATCGCCACAGCGTCGACAGCGCCCACGACCGTTGGTTCTTCAGCTTCCACCGGTTCAGCTACAGCCTCCGCGGTCGCGGGTGTATCTTCAACGGTGGTTGTCTCGGTTACGTCTTTGATTCCGGTAGAAGGCTCGATCGAAGAAGCATCCTCAGCAAGCGTGGCGGCAGCGACCCCCGCTATCTCGGCCTCGCACGCCGCGTCTTCCACAACCCCGACATCGATGTATCTGGTAGCCGCAGTCTCAATAACGTCCACGTCTGCGGGCTCTACAGTCTCCACAGACGAAATCACAATCTCGGCAACCGCAGGTTCATTTCCAACGGCAGGAGACTCTGGCGAGTCGTCAGCGACAGCAGCTGGCTCAATCGGAACAGCATGCTCAGTCGGGGTCGCGGCAGTTTCCACCACCAACTCAGATTTCACAGATTCTGCGCCTTCTGCAACCTCGGCCTCAACTTCCCCGGTCCCCACAGTGTCCACATCGTCCACCACTTCTGGTTCTACATTCTCCACCGGCACGACCTCATCTTCGACAGGTTCTTCCTCCACGGCAAGCGTCCCGGGAGATTCAACCGCCACCGTACCTTGCTCGGTCGGAGCAGCATCCTCGACTGAGGTCTTCAATACGACCACCGCTTCATCTGCTTCACGATCCGCGCCTGTATCAACGGCCTTGATCTCCTTGACTACGACAACGTCCTGATCCGCCATCGTCCCGGGAGAATCGTCGGTTGAAGCAACTGCCTTGATGGTGGCAGCATCCTCGACCGGGGTCGGGGTAGCGACAACCAACACTTTCTGTTCATCACCCGCGTCTTCCACAACCTCAGCCTTGGTATCCTTGGTTGCCGGAGTATCGTCAACATCCACGGCCGTCAGCTCTGCAGTCTTCACTGGTCCAGCCACAGGCTCGACAATAACTGGTTCGTCCGTATCATCGAACGTTTTCGGCGAGTCGTCGGTCGCAGCAGCCACCGCGATCGGAGCAGCATCCATAACCGGCGTCGCTTCAGCGACCATGGCCACCTTCTTATTGGACTCCATGTCTTCCACAACCTCAGCCTCGATTTCCTTGGTCGCCATAGCATCAAAAACGCCGACATCCATTGATTTTTCCGTCTTCACTGGTTCCGCCTCAGCCTCGACGATCGCTACTTCCTCCTTGCCTGCGGGTGACCCGGCCGGCTCGTCGGTCGAAGCAGCTGTCTTGGTCGAAGCGGCATCTTCGGATACGCACGAATCACATAGATTCCACAAATAATCTAGAACGGGGACGCCCGCTACCTTCTCTTCAGGGTCTGCAGCTACCGCATTCTCGGCCTCGATATCCTCGGTCGTCACAACGTCAATAGACTCCACCACCGCCAGCTCTGAAACCTCCACGGGCTCACCCACACTCTCCACAATCGCTGGTGTTTCCTCGCCTACAGAAGTCTCGGCCGAGTCATCGACCGCAGGGACTGTCTCCGTCGGACTAGCATACTCGGCCGAGGTCAGTGCGGCCACCACCGCCACTTCTACGTCCGACCCCGCGTCTACCACAACCCCAGCTTCAATCTCCCTGGTCATCACAGCGTCGCCCACCACCGCTGGCTCTTCAGCCTCGACTAGCTCCGCCGCAGCCTCAATGATCGCTGGTTCTTCTCCTAGAGGAGTCTCGGACGAGTTATCGGCCACAGAAACTACCTCGGTCGGCGCAGTATCGTCGACAGGCGTCACGGAGGCAGCCACAGCCATCTCCACCGCAGACCCCACGTCTCCTTTAGCCTCGGTCTCAATCTCCCCTATCGCCACGGTGTCCACAGCATTCACAACTACGGCCTCCTCAGTCTCCACTGGCTCAACCACAGTCTTGACAATTGTTGGTTCTTCAACCACAAGCGTCTCAGGCGAGTAGTCGGCCGCAGCAGTACTATCACCCATGGTCGATTCAGCTGCCGCTGCTTGTTCTGGGACGGTCTCGTCAATAGTCGCTGTCGTCGCCTCAGTTGCACTTGTTACCTCGTCCTGAGTCGTCACCACTGGTTCAGGAATAGGGTCTGCAGGAGCGGCCTCCGGCTCAGATGGAGAATCGCCACTTCGTGCGGCAGGGGGTGGTTCTTCGAGCACAAGCTCGTCTTCTACAGGGAATTAACGGAGAGCGATGCGGAAGATATCGATGGAAAAGTGGCGTTATACGAAAATATTTCGCAAATACTCGTTTCGGACTACTCAGCATCAAGCTGGGGGGTAAATCTTCGAGGGGTCTGCGACTAGAGCTAAACAATGATTCGGGCTTACACCTGCAAGCCTTAATGGGGGTGGGTGAAAGAAAGATAAGCTTAGACACCTCAATTGTCATGTATGCGTTCTCCATCGTCTGTGTTAAGGAACCTGTGATATCGTACTTCAATGTCACCCGTATAGTTTTTTTTTCTTGACACACGCGGTCACAGCCGCACCGTTTCAACTTTGTACGGTTGCGTACAACGTAACGTCACCGCATTTTGTCATCACCTACTTGGAGGGGGTATGCGATAAACGATTTACCGACAGGAGGCCATTTGATCGGTGAAATAAACCATTTTCACTCAGTGCTAATGTTCTCTGGCGAACAAGCGGGTTCAAGCTGGATGTCCGAAATCTTCTCCGCCACGAATGCCCGGAGCTAGCGGCGAAGATGTGTCTTGGCCAACCACAGGTCTTCAAAAAGACCAAGAATAGGCAGGCGTTCCTGTAGCAAGAAACCATTGGTCTTGGTATTTTTTCTAATCGAGCCGGCTCGAGGTATTCCGAGGTACGTCTGTAAATATGTTGGCGCAATGTTTTGAAGACTCGGCCTCAAACTAAGTAATTACAAGGCAACGACGTAAAATATACGTGTTTCCGTTCAAAAGCCAAAATGTCTACACCGTTTTATCGAGCCAGATTCAGAATGTCTTGCACACGTCTTCTATAATTATTTTTCGAAAATTCTAGAGACGGCATTTTTTTTCTTTCGTTCGCCGAAACCGTTGGGTCCAAGGTGTTCTAAATTTCCCCAAAAAACCCAAAGGGCAACAAACGGAGCAAAACAAATACCGTTCCAACAAAAAAATTAAAAGAACCCTTGAAAGATGCGTGCAAAACTGAGGGTCAGACTCAAAACAACGGCGTCGACTTGATCGGGGGAATAAATTTAGGTCGTTAAACCTGGACCAGTCTGTACGTATGCGCCAAATGGTACGAAGGTAAAAACCTTACGCTCGGTGTCTTGGTCTCACGATTTTTGTGTGGTGTGACGCAGGTTCAGTCCACGGTATACGCCACTCATGACAATTTCCTACGCCGGAGCCAAGAACATGATTGTGGCCATGACTTAGACTTATGTTTCACTCTGCAATCCTTTGTGCATTAACATGAATATCAGGCAGTTAAAATTGCATCGACTCTACGTTCAATATATCATTGATTCTCCTAAAAAAAGCTTGTGAAGCGAATGACTACACCCTCGCGTCGATCGACAGATACCTAATAGGCTTGTCCGCAAGCCTTCAAATCACGCCGATAGACTTGGAAAACAAATAGACCACTCACCAACTGGGATAGCTTCTTCCTCCTCCACAGCTGGGGCCCCCGTGTCTACCACAGCCTCTGCCTCGGTCCCCTTGCTCACAACGGCGTCCACTACTGCGGTGGTGATCAGTTCTTCCGCCTCTTCTAGCTCGGACACAGGCTCGACAAACACTGCTTCCTCCGCCTCGCCCAAAGGCGATTCCGTGTCGATCAAATTAGTATCCTCGACAGGTACCGCCGCTGGTGGCGGTACGTATTCTTCGGCCACCATCCCGGTCTCTGCGCGCGTCACCTCGGTTGGACTCGAAACCTCTTCCAGGGTCGTCGCCACCGGTTTGGGGGCGGCATCCTCGGTCGCTGCCGTTGGCTCCGGCCCAGGGGCGTCGCTTGGTGAGGCACTTGATGCGTCACTTGATGCGGCAGTGGGTTGGTCCTCGGCCTCGTGTTCATCGCCTGCAGGTGAAAGGTTGAGCACGAAGTGGAGGTGACCAACAGGCAAGAATGTGGTGAGTGACGTGATACCAAGTACTACAGTAGTTTCAGCATTTGTGTTTATTTCTTGGCGGACAGTCACTTGCTCCGTATCAGGAATATTAGAATATAGTCAACACGATCACGCAAGGATTCACCGTATTCTATTCAGCAATGAGCGATGCGGACATGGTGAGTGTTGTGCAGACAACACAGCAACTGGCACGGAAATATTTACCAAAAACTGTCGTAAGATAAATGATGTACGCTGACGGCGCGCGAGTATTCTTTAGGCCAGTGGCGAGCCTTGAGGAGACGATGACAGCCATCGCCCCCATTTTTTTGCCGTTCGTGCTGATATTCTCGGAGACTAAACCTGAGGCCTCGTCCTTTCTGGCATAAGTAACATGGTGGATATTACTTGACCCCACCGAAGCGAACCGTAACAGGGACGCCAATAAACCAACACGTGAACTACTTCGGCACCCCAATCTGAGAAGGCGGCGATCTAGCTGTCGACATCGCACGGAGTGCGTAAATATCCTGGCCGTGCTTCAGGCCGTGCAATCTAGAATTGTGCAACCACCAGAGCGTGCCCCCGTGGCTCAAGGTGCACACTCTAATGTTGAGGTATTAGATGTCCTACTCTACGGGTGCGTGGCACCGACGGTATCTAAGGAAAATTGCATAGCGAAAACCTGTTGCAAGCTTACAACTCCTTGCTGCTCATGAGTAGGCCGGCGTAAGAATAACACAACGAACTACGGCTTACGTTATGCTCTACCAGTACATACTACTTAAAACATGTTCTAAGACTATCGGAGCGTTCTGTCCACGGGCTTCACGGCGCGGATGAGGTACGATCGATCGCTGAATGGCAAGGCTGACTTCGGAGGGTAGAGGTAGGAGTGAATTTTGATACTTGACAACCAAATACATCGACATTCTAACCGAGGGGTGAATCGAATGAGCCCGAAAGGTGAGCGACTGGTTCAGCAAGAAGGGGGCAACAATAAGAGGTCGGCATAATGTCTATATCAACAGTCCTGATACTGCATATCATGAGGTGATACAAGATACACCTGGTATATCCATAGTCATATCATGCACAAAGTGACTGTGATATTTTATGAGGTATCAAGCATGAGCGAATAACCTTCGCCGCTGTGGTCACCCATTCCACGTACTTGAAGCATCTTATAACGTACAGCATGATAGAATATATCATGAATATCATGTAATATGTGATATGCTATGATGCACCACAAATCACTTCGATAAAGTACCAAAAAAATTCCAAAGGCACCGTCACAGCCCTAGCCCATCGCGTGCTTGTTTTAAGGATGAAGCGATGACCTCGAGACTAGAGGTGAGCACCGCTAGAAAAAAAAACAGTTTTATCCGGTCATTGTAATTCCAGCAGGCGTGTTCGAGCAACCGTTTTTTTTTTTAAAGAGTTTTTTATCGGTTGACCGGTTGACCGGTTACCGGAAGAAAAAAAAAAACGGAAAAGAAACGCGGTAACTGGCTAACCGGAAGAAACGGCAGCACGGATCAAGCTCATTACAGCAGTATCTTGATACTACTGCTGGTCTGCAATAATAGTGACACTTGTAGCGCCTACAGCAATACAAGCACGGAACAAGAACAACCTAAACGACAGTTACACTGCCCATGGGCTTGTCAAGTGTACGTGCATGCCTCAATTTTCGTACGTACATACACATCTATCATGAGGGGGAGAAACCATAGGGCTGTTTAGAAGCTCTACGCAAAATGGGTACTACTTCATACTGGTAGGGGTATACACCTGGTACCTGGTATATATGCTTGAAGTATTTATAGTACCAAACGGCAATGCCGTCTACATATCAAATTATATACCCGGACTTGTCGTCACCTGCGTGTATCATATCATACCAGACTGTTGTTGCAGTGCCAGTGAGTAGCATACCACCGTGTGTTCATTTCGTAGGCTACCGATGACTCGGTTACCACAGAAGCGCCACACACTGAACACAAATAGCCATTGTTTGCCAACGATTTGAAGGTGTTTAAGGTTCCTATCCGGTTTTAACCGCTTACCAAAAACGCTTTAAACCGGCTGAGAAAAAAACGCCTTAATCCCGTTTTTTCTTTTGAGAGTGACGCCCCCTTATCCGATTTTCGGGGGGGGGGCGTTCCCTCTTGGTATCCACCTCTACTCTCGAGACACGAATAAGATCGTTAAATCAAGTGACTTAGCTTTAATTGGCCACCCAATCCGAACCTTGTACCCTGGTACATACCACATATCAAATGGTGTGATCTGATACACGTCACGATATGATAAGAGTATATAAATTCCACACCTTGGATAACGTAGCACGTAACGCTTTACGTTAATGTTAGGCGTCAGTAACAAAAAACCGTAACATTACGTTACCTCGTTACCTACTGTCTGGATTTTGTGATAACATAGTGTTAGTGTTTTATGATGTTGGCGGGCGATCGCGTACCATTATGTTAGAGTGTTACCTTGATCCCGTACTGACCGTAGTATATCTGTTGCGGTGTTAGGGTATGCAACCCATAGCGTGTAACCCTATGTCAGCGTGTCCGCGGAATTCCTTGTGTCTATCGTAACACACGTTGAAGGGATAACGTACATGGTCAATTAGACGTTAACATTATGTTACCGTGTTAGCGACATCAGCCTGTTGTGAGTAACGTTATGTTAGTGTGTCAGCGAGATTCTTACTTGCTACCGTAACACCCTTTACAAGGCTAACGTACACGGCCAAATAAACGCGTACATAACACTATGTTAGTGTGCTAGTGAATTCCTAGTGGCTATCGTAAACACGTCAGAGGGATGATGTATATTGTCAATACTTAACACAATGTTTCCGTATCGGCCGCAGCAGCAGTCTGTATCGAGCGACGTTATGTGAGGGTGTTAAGGAAGTCTTGCTGCTTATGCAACACACGTCAAACGGACAATGTGTATGATCGATAAAACACCAGTATTAAGTTAAATGTGTTAGCTCGTACGCAATGTATGTAGTGACACAAGTAAGCAGATAACGTACACCCCCAATCTAACATCAACAATGGGTTACTGCCGTGGTAACTCGTAAGTGCGAGTGTGCAGATTACGTTATAGATGGATAACGTACTGTGTCATAGATGGATAACGGCAATTTTTTAACGTCACGGGACAGCTTTCGCGGACTTTTATTGCTCGCCGCGCAATGTATATAAAACCCCTGTTCTGGCAGGTACTGGAGCAATGTATAGTCATTCCCCTTGACTAGAGAGCCAACTTTTATTAGAATCCTCGACAGACATCGATCGACAAAACCAACGACACTGTCATGAAATCTGCACGGAATGCGCTCGTTAAGGTCTCCGACCCAGCCTAGTGTCACAGCGCTCACACCTCGGTCGGTGATATGTGGCGTGGGCTCACCAGGCGTCTGATAAAAAACATTTTGGCGCTGATCTGTAGAAGACACACGAACAGAAATCTCGACCCTTCTCCGATGGTCAAAAAAAGGCCATTTTTCAGGTTTGACATCAATCGAGAAACCCAACGATTACGTCACGAACTCTGAAATGAAGCGCGCTGGTTAGAGGCTCCGACCCACACTAGTATAACAGTTCTCACACCTCGGTCGGTGACATGTGGCGTGGGTGGGCCAGGCGTCTACTAAAAACATATTTGGCAGCTGGTGTGTAGAAAATAAACGACAAAAACTCTCGATTCCTCTCCGTTGGCACGAAACCGAACTTTTTTTAAAGTTTTGACGAAGAGCATAGGACACCGCGGACAACCTCTCGCCCCCTAGACCACGGATTTCAATGATACCTCCGAGGCCGGAATCTACACTCATTGGCCTTGCCCGGTACGAAGCTCGTTGACCGTGGGTGGATTACATGTCGAGATCGAAGGTCAATCGTCGCGTGACCCGTATTATTTTAGGCTTGCCATGGATAACGTACTGGCGGGGTTTCCAGAAAAAATGAGGCGTTTTTTTTTTGCGAGGATCCCTCTTAAATATCCCCTGTTTTGGGGTTTTAAAATATGGAGGCGTTTTTTTACCGGGGATGCCATGCTATCCTCCACCCCGGGGATGTTATTGTAGGTATCCCCTACTGGGATGTCGGCGAAATTGGATAACACGGCTACGTTATGTTACTCCCACAAGCCGCTTTACCACTAACACAGGTAACACATGCTAGATCTCGGGAAGATCCAAAGGGTAACGTAGTAACATTACGTTAGAACGACTTCGGCCCCAACCGTAACTCAGTAACATAAAGTTAGACCCCGATTGATTTTTTATGGCAACATGGTAACGGAACGTTACCATCAGATATTTACTGGCGGTAACACCGCAACATAATGTTACAGAGTCTTCCGCATTTAGGCTAACATCCTAACATAATGTTACGTATGGGCCAGCTAAGACGGGAACGTATCTAACGTGCGTTAAGTGTTGCGTTAACCGAGCCTAAGGCAATCAGATGGGGGGTCCAGATAGCGTAGTGTTAGTACTATAGTGCTGGCCACTGCGTTAGGTTACATTAGTGTGTTCTCTGTAACACAATGCTATGTGTTAGTAGTGCTGGCGAACATGGTAACGGTATGTTAGAGTGTTATGCATAACACTCCTCCCGAGGGTAAGACTATGTTAGTGTGTTGTGTCTAACGCTGCGTCGACAGAAACATTATGTTATCGTGCTAGTAAATATGCGGATATCGATCTGGGCATGTTAGAGTGGTAAAATGCACGTTTTTCGTCAAAGCCTAACACTGTGTTACGGTGTTGAAATAGTTCAATGACTGATCACGGCATAACATAATGTTACTGTGCCAGAGCTGAACGAGACCGTGCAGCAACATAATGTTAAGGCACGTGCATGTTCGTGGGTTTCCAGTGAATACGGTGTTACCGCGTTACCATGATCGCTCCCCGAGTGCTAACACTATGTTAGTACGCTACCATGTTACTGTGTTAGACTCCATAACGGAGGTAAGTGTTATTCGAGTGTTACGCTATCCGATGAGTGATTAAATTCATTCTATTTTCATTCATGCTACCGACCTCAAGCGAAACCATCCTTTTCGAAGATTGAGGGCGGCAGAGAAGAGCAAGACTAATTCACATCCCGGTACGGGACCAATAGCCGGCCAGCAAGGGGGGAGCGGGGTTGTGCTGAAAATAAGTTAGTCGTGGCCGCTGATAGAGCGGCTGACTCGTACCTCTGACGGTAATATGACGCATACCTCGGCATGCCGTTGCCCGTACCCTCCATCTAGACTGTCTTTGCTTTGTTCTATGTCTGCCTAGCTGCTTTATTTTTTCGTGTGCGTGCATTTTCCTGTGCCTTTTCCCAGACGTTTGCTGCATGGTCGTTTGGTTTGTTTGAGTGTTTCTGTTTGGTTGTACTTTCTCGGCAACGACCGTGTTTTGTATGAGCAGGCCCGATCCCCTTTGTGAGCGAGTACGCGACATTAAAATCCTGTACGTTAGTACACATGTAACAGGGTACCGAAGTAAAAGGAAAGTGCAGCCAGGGCAAACACGGGCACGCAATGATGTTAGGTAGGAATCTTGAACATCCGCGAGGCGGTTTCGTCGGTCCGCTAGTGGTACTCGCGCCGCTACTGCTTACCTACACTGCTATGATGACTGTTATTTTTTATTATTAATACGACAATGTTGCAGCCTGAGCTTCAACACTCATCACTCAAAAGCACCCTCCGAAAGAAGAAACCAATAGGCGTTGAAGAAGCATTCCCCGAAGAAAGGAAAAACAAAGGGTCTTGTATTATATTTTATAGCGCCACGATAAGAATTACCGGGAACCAGGTACCAAGTGATATATATATTTGTACAATCAACGTGATACGAAGTACCAGGTGTATGATAAGATATGATTTAATGTATGATATCATATCATAACTAATGATATACCATGTTTTATATCATATCGTATGCATATGATATGACATATACCATGGGTATATGATATATCATTTTACATCATAGCATGTCATTCGATGATGTGTACATCATTATTTCTCACATGAAATGACATGATATGGTAGTATGTGATAGCACTCCTCCACGTTGAGTGGGACGTTTTCTCCATGATACAACTTCTTCGAACCCCAATACTCAGCACACAGGCTTTACAACTCGCTACACAGCTGAATTCGTGACATTTGTAGAATATCACAAATATTTTATATACTATATGGTGTGATATGACACGACGTGACAAAATATGACATGACAGGTCGTGGCAGGGCATGACTGACAAGACAGGACGTGATATGATATGATATGGCATGGCATGACCTATATGATGTGATAGTATGTGATATGATATAATATATTGTACGATACTATATGATATCATATCATGTGATATCATGTGATATGTTATGCTGTGATATTATGTGACATTGTATCATATGATGTTATATAATGTGATATGATGTGATATCATATGATATCATGTGATAATATTATTTCATAAGCTATCATGTGAAACGATATGGTACGGTGTGATATCATATGATATCATGTGATAATACTATATCATAAGCTATGATGTGAAACGATATGGTACGGTATATCATATTAGATATGTTTACGTCATGGTATGATATAGCACATGATACAACACGATCTGACCTGAGCAAAATATATATCGACATTATACTGTTTCGTGATAATGCTACACTACTGTATTATCATAGTGTCATACCAGGTATGGTATACCAATCCAAGTATGCAACTTTAATATGACACCGAGCTGTTGATAGGGATAGGGTTGCAGTCTGTCTTGTTTATCAGCTTGATTCGTTGTGCGTTTCGAATATCACCCGCCAGCTCACACTACAGTCGTACCACGCCGTCAGTCACATATCCCGCTGGGATACTCACCAGCACGAGCATCTCGTTCGTCCTCCGCGACCACCACCACTTCCACTTCAGGCTTGGCATCTTCTCTAATATCAGCCTCAATCTCGTCAGCTACGATGACGTCCGCGGCTTCAGCATCCTCTGATCTTCCCGTCTCCACCGGCGTGGCTGCAGCTTCGACCACCGGTGTCTCCTCCTCGCCCAAGGGCAATTCACGGGAGCGGTCAGCCGGAGCAGCATCTTCGGCGTTGGGTGCCGCGGCTGCCGGAATAGTTTCTTCGGTCACCCCGTCGGTCTCCGCAGACGTCGTCTCGGTCGGACCCGCTGTCTCATCTAGGGGGGTCGCTGCCGATTCGGTGGTGGGTTGTCCGCTGTCAACGGCGGAACCAGACTTGGAGATGTCGCACGAGATGCTGCCGGGGGCGCTTTGTTCGTCGGCCACAGACTCTCCTTCTGCGGCGGGTACTGCAGTCAACGCGACGAGGGGCATCATCGACGGGCGGGCGTTTGCTTCCGCATCGTAGCATGATAGGGACTTACTGCTCATGCTTGTTTTGAAATACCGATCAACCGGCATCATCCTCAGGGAATTGCCACCATTTAGAGTGCATTTTCAGCCGCCAGGTCCACTAGTGCAGCCGCAAGCGATTAAAACACGTTGTTGGGTGCGAATCCTGATGTTCGATTCCGAGCCAGGCCCACCGGCATTAGCCCGGTGGCTGTTGGGTCCACGTGTCCCTGGAAGAAAAGCAATACCTCCATATTTGATTCCCAACGAAAACAATAACTCAACAACTTAGTTCGAATTATCTCAGCCGTGTCGCACTATTTCAGCTCATGCCCGAGCCTCGGTACAACAACAACCAACGCAGACAACCCCCCTTGCTCTTTCACGCTCTGGGCTGTCTTTTATATCCCACACGTATCGAAACATAGTCGGCCACTCACCGGCATGAGCAGTTTCTTTCTCTTCGGTGACCACCACTTCAGAGTCCAAATCTACAAGTAACGCGGCTTCGGTCTCGTCGGCGACGACAGTGTCCGCGGTTTCCACAACTGCGGCCGTCTCCACTGGCTCCACCACCGCCCCGATCACCTCTACAGTGGTCGCCTCGGTCGGGTTCGTTGACTCGTCTTGGATCGTCGACGTCGATTCGGCGACATGGTCGTCGGGAAACGCTGCCGGCGCCGATTCGGTTGCGTCACTTGGCGCGGCAGCGGGGGCATCTTCAGCCACGATATCGTTCTCTACGGGCACTAGCAGGTACGTCGCGAAAGCGGCACGGAGACAGATGAGAGGGTTGAGCAGAGGCGTCACATGGTTGTCATCCTGTGCCAATGCTTCATTGATGGTTACAGTCTCGTCAAGTTGAAAGACAGCAACGCATAGAACGTGACGGGTTTCATGGTGTGGTTATGCAGCGGCGAGAAAGGCGATCGTGGACAAGGATGGATGGATGTCAGCTGGATTTCCCCAGATGTAGAGTGGTGGTTGTTCATTTTCGCGCCAACGACGTAATACAGTATTTTCGCTGGCCTGCGCAAAACGCAGTACCTATCGGCTACTGGAACCGGCGCCGCACTTGGAAAATTTGACACAAGAAGCATGCACAAAAATCTACACTCGGCGCAATCGACCAAAATATCGTTGTCGAAATCGTTTGGCTGCGTTTATCCCATGCTGGATGAATGTACAATAACACGAGTAAACGACGTTGGTCTATTAACAGTCCATTCCAGCTGCACCTCGTACCTTATTTATAACTGTTCGGTACCTCACCAAGACAACTTCAAAAGAAACCTTCCTACTGCGGTAACCATCATAACATTTCAACCTCATTCACAACGATGACGGCATTTTCGTATCATCAAGTATTCTAAAGCGGGGATAAGCCTGCTTGAGCAGCATCGATTGGCGAATTTCCATCGAACACTCACCGGTACACGCATTTTTATCCTCCCTGCTGACCACCTTGGCTTCTGTTTCAGGCTCCGCGACTTTCTCGGCTATTTCGGAGGCAAAAACTCCAACGGTGGCGACGGGCTCTTCGACCCCTTGTTGTTCGACCACAGCCTCAACCGCCGTCGACTCCTCCTCGCCTGTGGGTAATGAGTCGCCCGCGGGCGATTCGAGTGATTCGTCGGTAGGAGCGGCACCCTCAGGTGGGGGTGCCGGGGCCGTCGGTATTTCTCGTTCGAGCACTGCGTCGATCTCCACGGCCTCCGTCTCTCGGTAGTCCCAGTCGTGTCGTTTGTTGTCGGAGCCGTCGATCCCGCGGTAGAGTTTTCAGACGCGGCCTTCAGCACGAGGTCAGATGGGAGTCTTGGCGCAGGTTCAGGTTGCTCTTCAACCGCAGGATCCTCTCCTGCAAAAACGAGGGATAACGCAATGTGGGCGTCATCAACCCGTCAAAGTTGTACCGCTATCAGCTACAAGCATACTTCGTATCACTTGGTGGGCACCATGCGCGTCTCTTACCCTACTGTAAGTGCCAGGTATCCATTATCAACTTCGAGTTGAGGATGTAGAGCGTGGACTGTACACAAACATGATTCAGCAGTGGCCGCTGTATGTATGAGCGACGAACGGAGCTACTTACCATACTCGAAGAAATTCTTGGCACCAAGGTTAAGTTTTTGCCCGGCTCCATGCCCTGGTGGGGTTGAAACCGGTTCCGCCGCATCTGTACGCCCTCGATCACCTACCCTCGTATCCTCATGGACAATCCCGCGCCCGAAAGACCTGACCAATTTATTACCATTCATATGTTCTCTTACAGCCCCCCCCCCCCCCTCCCCCCCAAAGAGTAAATTACAAACTATCAACACCAAGCTTGCGCACACGTAATAGATTACACTGTCAACCACGAGCCTCTTCAAAAACTCACCATCACCCGTAGTTTCCTCCCCCTTTCTTCGGCCACCACAACCTCCGTTTCAGGCTGCGCTTCTGCCTGCGCCTCGGCCTCGGTCTCATCGACGACGACGGTGTTCATGCCTCCCAGTGCTGGCGTAGGCTCTTTCACGTCAGACGGCTCCGCCGTGCCTCCAGCGACAGCTGGATCGTCGCACCTCGACGATGATGGCCGGCACTCATCGTCCACGGAAGTAACGACCTCGACCTGGTGAGCCATGGCTGCTGGTACTTCTTCGATGGTCGCCTCGGTCTGCGCGGGCGTTGCCTCGTCCCGGGTCATCGAAGCTAACTCAGTGACAGAGGTTTCGGGTGCGGTCGCTGGTCCGGTTCCGAAGCATCGCTCGGTACGGCAGCGGATTGTTGGTCAACGATAAGGTCTTCTCCTGTGGACGCTGGGTGGGACAGGGCGCGGGCGTCATCGAAGGGCGGACATTTGATCAGCGACGCTTAATAATAAACAAGATGAAACTACTTTTAGGGGGAGACTTGGTAGCATCGAGTCGGTAGCTTCCATCCGGAGGACGGCGGGTTGCCTGGTTTGCTCCTGCAGCAGGAAACAGCGCGTAAACGTGGGGCGAAGGACAGTGCTTGGTGCGAAGCGAGTTGAGCCCGACGTGCTAAACGCGACTTGTTGGGCGTTTTGTTTTCTCTCGCGGACAAGTGTATATGTTTATACCTTATCACGGAGAATATAGTGTCGTTAATGTATTCTGAACTCTACGCTGAGCGCTTCACTCAGGTCCTGGAAATCGTCCCCCCAACGAAATGATATAGCTAGAAAGAAAGCGTAAGAGATGGTAGAGAAGAAGAAGAAACGGAACGCGAAACTCGTAACACAGTTGGAAACAGTACATATGACAGCAGCTAAAAAAAACTAAGATGCTCGAATACGACTAGTAGTACAGTATTAAGAGCAGAACTGGGAATGCACCCACTCCAGACAAATAGAGACGTGAGAAAGTTGAAGCGGCAATGTGAAGTAAGGAACACGCCAAAAAAGAGGTTGCCAGCCATAGTTGATAGAGCTGTATGGGAGAAAGTAATAAGAGGGCGAGCTGGAATAAGGTAGGATGGTGTAGTTGAGAAAGTATGGAAGGATGTAGGAGGAAACCAAGAAGCCGTGATGTCCGCCAGGAAATTTGGGAGGTACAAGGCAGAAGTGGAAGAAAGGATAGAAAGAAGGGAAAGGCTAGCGCTAAGAAACAAGGTGGAATAGGGAAAACACTTAGATATAGGAGGGATTGAGGGAAGGAATAGGAATGAAAACTTATTCGCACGGCTCAATGGACTACGCGAAAACGCTGAAACTGCGCTTTCGTGTAGGTGACCTGGACCTGCCAGAAAGAAGAAAGAGATATACCAGTAGCCAGGAGGAGGACGAAGTAGATGCACAGATGTGCCCGTGTGGCAAAGCAATAGAAAGTAGAACTCACATTGTAGGAGCATGCGAAATATACAAGGAGGAACGGGATGTGTTGGAAGAGGAGATGAGGGAAATAGACGAATGTGACATGGAGGATTTTGATATACTAGATAGCAACGCGAAAACGATCTCTATCCTAGGAGATAGATGGTGGCCACAGGCGGCCAAACAGGAAGGGGATAAGATTAGAAAAAAGTTCCTATAATTTGTAATATGTGAAAACAACGCAATGAGCGCCCAATTGTTGGAGGTGTATCTATTAGGAGTAGGAACGGTGCTCCGTCTCGAAAGGGATGCGTGGGCAATGGTCAAATGACTAAGGCAAGCAACAAATGAGTACGCCCCCCCCCCCCCCCAAGTTGGGGTTTTTGAGACCGTCGAAGACGCTGACGAGTGAAGTATGGCATAGCATTAGGCATGAGGGAACGGGGCAAAAACGCACGACACACATGCCCGAAAACCTGACCCAATTCCCACATTATGCTTGGTTCTGTACTTCCTCTCAGACGCCGTGTTGGGCGGGTGTGAGTGGAACCAAGGTTTAATCCAGCCGCATAAATATCGTTTTGGAGCTGACTTTACGTCTCACGGCGATCTTTGTGTCTGTACGCAAGACACATTGCCAAGGGTAGGTGAGAGTCGTCCCGAATAGAAGTAACCTCGGCAATCATATGATTCCTTTCATCTGACAAGATAATTGCCAGGTATGTGATACCGAGGAGGCTAACTTGGATTACAATTGGACCATGGGGAGTCCAGTTGAATGCTCGCTGTCTCGTGAAATCAACAACGTAGCTACCCAGGCACACCCCCAGACACGTGAGCCATCGCAGTCAGAACAAGCGGTCCTGATAACTACATGCCTCCTTCTGCACAGGGGGGTTTTGTCAATGGATGTATGTATTTCACGCCCCCCTGGCAAGCAATGGAACCGCTCGGAATGCTTCAGAAGAAAATCGAGCCATCCGGTTTCGCAGGCTCTATTTCAGCACGTTGAATTAGGGTGTGTATCATTATGCTGTAGCGACAACAGTAGTAACCTAACTCAACCGTTGACCAGCTGCCGTTGACACGTCACGCTTCCTGCGGCAGGTACAGGCAGCCCGTTCACTCACAACCAAGAATATGGCGAAAAACTTCGATTAAAAAAACTCATGACAGAAAAAAATTGATCGGACGATTCATCGAACCATAAATAATCTTCTTTTGTTTCAGGATCTGCAAATATAATTTTTTCGTGATCCCTTAGTCCTCGAATGCACCAAAACCCCCAGGTATTGCGATATTTTCAACACGGGAAGCGCCGTGGGCCAACCAAATATTTTTGGAAGCTGCCACTCGTCGGGTAGTTTTTTTTGTTTTTTCACAATAAATATCCGACCTGGGTGCAGTTCTAGCTTTGCCAACGAGCATCGTTCTAGACTGAATTAGGCTTGCACACGAGAGCAAACGAACCCGCCCGTGGGCCTAACAACCACAGAGTTACCTACATGCCTCAGTATTGATAGTAACTACGGCTGTTTTGTTTATTTGCTACCAGGTGTGTAACACCGGTGTTTATACACACGGCGGCCACGAGAGTACCGTGTGTACACATATAGACTATATTTGAGTTTCACCTGGAACAATTTGGTCCGCCCCAGTAGCCATCGCTGCTGCCGCCTGCTCTTCTACGTTTTCACCTCTCGTCGAGAATTGTTCCACGGACGAAGCTGTACCGCTAACAACCTCACCATCCGCGGCTGATGTGGCTGCCTTTTCCTCTCGTACGATAACCCACTCGGCAGCGTCCTCGTCTGCCGCCTTGGTTTCCTCGCTGGTTTCGACTTTCGTATTGACGGTCGCGGCGGGTGCAACGGCGGTTTCGGATGAATCCGCCGGAGACTCGGGAGAGGACGCCGGAGGCGGCGTTGGTGGCGCGGACTCCGCGGTGTCGGAGTCGTTGTTCGTAGCCTTTGTTCTGTTAATGAGGGCCAACGGTGTGTTTACCGTGTCCTTGGGGGCGGGAGTAGTCGCGCTCAAGTCGTTCGCTGCGTTTCCCCTGGTCTGGTCTTGCACGGTTGGTGCGGCAACGTTGTCGGGGGTATCCACGTTCATGGCGATTTCCAGGTCGTCGTCGTGATGGACGTGGCGATAGTGATCGAGGTTATTTTCTTGGTTTGTTGACCTTGCCGCTAGTTCCTGTCACCGGCGTTAACGTGGTTGCCAGGCAGCACTTCTTGTAATAGTTTAGTAGTAGTCCGTAAGAGAAAGAAGCGAAAGCACCGCTTCGGAATCCTATTTTCACGAGGCAACGGCAAGGCCAAGGGCAGGGGAAAGGGCGGGGGCAAGGGCAAGGGCGAGGGCAAGGGGAAAGGGGAAATGGAAAAAAGGCGCGCGGAGGGAGGGCATCAGATCATGAGCACCTGTAAAAAAACACTGGGGACGGTCCAGTTTAATGAAATAGAGACAGTGTATTGAATCTTAGTATTGGAGATCAATGGATGAAATAATAAGTTCTCTCGATCTCGAAGCGTCTACGGTGGCTACAATATTATTCGCACTTCATTCAGTGGCGGGAGAAGGTAGGTGCTTGCCCGACGCTGCGAGGCAGTAAAATCACCGCGCTTCGTGACTCCCTGGGGTGCGCTAAGCAAGGGGGCAACGGGTGGCACTCGAGAGCTCGAGAGCTCCACCGTGTCGAGCGTGCTCGGCAAAACATTATGAGCCGTTCAAGTTTTCATTTGTAACTACTCTACAGCGGCAGTGCATACAGCAGTAGTACGTACTGTAGAACTAGAACAAATGCTACACAAATATCTACACTATACATACACTATACTGTCTATATACCATATATTCAATAACAAAGAACCTGGTAGTCAGAACTGACCCAATGGCAGCCAGACGAGAGGCTCGGCCTACCGCGCGCGCTGCATTTGAAAGGGGATCGATCGCGCTGCGGTCGCGTGGTCTGGCACACGTGCCAAGCTATCTATTGCAAAGAACGCTTCTAATCTCGGATCCGCTACGTGCAAAATGTGAGACCGATCGACCTCTTGTCCTATTATACCTGGTACCTACGTGCTTGCTGTGCACGCTACAGGCACTCAACAAGCGTTAGGATAGCATACGGGAGTCTCACCGCCGTTGGAAAATATCTACGGCGTATGTAGAACTGTTGGCTGTACAGCCTTGGGGTATACTACAACTACTATCAACACTATCGCGTTGTATGCAAGCTCGGCAGCGTAAAGCCAGGCGGGACCAGCGAACGCGAGAGAGAAAAAGACAGACCAGAAAACAGCTCACCTCAGAACAAGTGCGAGAGTGCGCGCGAGACACCGCGGTTTGTCACACCAGCCCCGCCTGCCCGCGTGGTATTGTAAATGCATTTATCACTTCTCGTATCATCAGCGTCATCAGTGACCTCACAAAAACTGCTGTACAGATCTCCGGTTTCATCCTCCTGGTCAAAACGAGCCTACATAAATATATCTAGGTTTAAAAGTTAACTCAGAAGGCAGAGAAGAAGGCGCAACTTTCGTATCTTGCTGTTAATGTGAAAATCGCGCCGCACTTTCTTCCCCTAGCTCCGGATAAGTACCCCATACTTTTTACATTGAACTCCCTGCTGCTGCTCGACGACGAGAGTTCTTCTCCGATCAGGGGGAGCGCATCTGATAGCGGAAGATTGAGAGGTGCTGGCGGGTTTCGGGTTGAGCGTGCAGACGGGAACACGAAGAAGGAGCCAACTCGCTAGCTTCCCAGCGCACAACCTGCCCTTTGGTTGGTGGCATCATCGCCTTGTGTTCTGTCCGCGCCTCCGCCCTCATCCGTTTTCATAAGAAACGAAGAACTGGAATCAGATCAGCGAACCAAACGGAGCAGCGGCTGTTCCCTGAGCGTGCGTTGGCCCGGGACGCCTGTGCTCGCCGTAGTGGGTATAGAAGGGGAATAATAGAGCCATGTCGATCAAGCTGCGGGAGCTCATCCGGGCGGTGCGTGCGTGCAAAACCGCCGCAGAGGAGCGAGGGGTGGTGGCTCAGGAATGTGCGCGCATCCGCACCGCCTTCAAAGAGGAGGACATCGAGTTCAGGAATAGGAACGTCGCCAAGCTTCTTTTCATCCATATGCTCGGTGAGTGCACGCACGTGTACGTGTAGCAGCGAGTGGGAAGGGGCTCGGCGTGGATGGAGGGAAGCGTCTCGCGCGGTTTCAACGCAAAGCACTAGGCGCCTCGTCGGCATCAGGCCAAAACGTTCCGCGAATGAAATCTTGTCACGCGTTTTGTACGTTGAAATGCTCATCTCTCTTCTACTCTGCTGTTCACCAGACACCGCCGCAAAGATTTATGTGAAAACAGCAGCAGCAGCAGCAGCCAGCAGCAGCAGAAGGGTCACAGCAATCGGAACGCTCCTCCCGTCCCGCTGCTGTATGCAAATTGCTTCGTCTAGCCTAGCATTTTACATACCCCTCCTGCCGACTCAAGGAGCTGCTTGCCCATGGGGAAATGCATGCGTTGTTGCTATGTTATTAATGGTATATAGCGGCATCGGCCGCGCTTTTCCAAGGCACGCAACTCTGACCGTGAAGCGCGCGGCAGTTTCATGTACTCAGTCGCGTGTACCTGGTACATGGAGCAGCAGTAGTACGGACGTGCGTGGAACACGTGCGATGAGGCAACACACAACACACGCCCTTGGACGAATTTCCGAGCTGATTTTTCGCGACGGCGAGGAGAGTGAAAACGCAGAGCGATGCTTCAGGGGGGAAAAAATCTCGACAATATCATTCCAAAGCCACGATTTTCGCTGTGTCGTCCCCGCGTAGTTTAGCTTTAGAAATGCAGTCCCGGTTTTTGGGGCCAAACCAGCCAAATTCCAAGTAAATTTGTCCCCAAAACGGGACTGCTGTCATACTGAAAGAGTTACGAATGGTCTCCAGAAATCATCCCAGCGGTGTGTCTTATTTTGCGTATGGTACGGTACCATATCGGTCCAAATGTACATAATATAGTCTACATTCGGCATGGTTTACAGCAGTATGTAAGGTAGTGTGTAGAGACGTTTTCGCATTTTTTGTTTGTTTTTGTTCCAAAAAATACGCGAGTTGGTTTTTTGTGTTTTTCTGTGTTTTTCCCCAAATTTCGCTATTTTTTTGTATGCCAGGCGTACGTACATCGCGATGCCGTTAACTTTCGTCTGCCAGTATGCGTAATGACCCAATTTCGTTCGAGAGCGTGTTCTCAGAGGATGCGCTTCCGATCTCGGGATATCGATCCCAGTACAGCTCCCACAAAATGACCTATAGTCCACACTAATTTATACCTGGTACTTGTAGTCCACACTATTGTAATAACATAAAATCCTCTTTTTTTCGTCTTCATTCCGAGAAATTTCCCAGGCGGTCGGGGTTAGGGTTGTAGGAGGCCATGATAGACCCTCGTCGATCCAGCGTTCTTGCGAAATCGAAGAACGACAGCAGAAGTAGAACATCAGCACCGCAGCAGCACTTTTTACTTCACTGCTGCTGTAGTTGTACGTACATACATATTCGTAGTTGTAAGTTTTTTATCACACCAGGTACTGCGACGGGGGTCGTACGATTAATATTAATAGTAGGTGTTTGAGAAGCGGGCTCTGCCAGAGGGGCAGTTTTAGGATTACAGTAGGTTCGATAGCGCAGCAGCAGTGAAAACAGCATACCTGGTTCATATCCAACAGCAGCGGAAGCAGCGGAAAACAAGAACGCCTCCGGAAGGGGTTCAAGTTGTGGCGAAACCACTTGAAATAGTGTGTATCTATCATCAATAGTGCCTGTCCAGCAGAAAAGAGAACCCGGTGACTGTGGGGGGATACTCCGCCATGTCTTGGAGGTACATTTTCCGATTTAAAAAAAAAATCAGCTGTGAACTCGACAATCTCGTGGAATCTCAGGTGCGAGCTATAGTAGGTTTAGAGCTGGATGACGCGTGGAAATACCCGCGGTTGATATTAATTCGTGCCTGGTAGGTTTTGGTTGTGTGGTAATTTTCAGATTTCCAAGAACCGTGACCTCGTCGGAAAGCACATGGGTTGACTGGAAGGTGAGGATGTCTGCTAATAAGTTTCTTCGCATGCAGCATTACTGAGGTACGTCTTGCGGTTCTGTAGAGCTTGAGGCGCAGCCGTCACATATTATGCATGCACCCGAGCGCGGGGGAAGAGAGACTACCGCAGAACCCTGCTGTCCTGCTGCTGGACCTGGTATTGCATGTCGAATGCCGGTGTACGATACTCCCTTTGCTGATCGCGTGTGAAGCGCAAAAGGGCATTCGACAGCTTCGTCACGATCGCCTTCGGCAAAGTCAAAGGGCGGCCTTCGCGCCGGTGGGTGTGGAAGTATCTTAGAGAACGTTACAGCAGTAAACTACTAATATTACATACCAGGTACCTGGTATAAAAAAATATATGCAACACACTAGCTGTGGCATCGAGGATTTCGCCGACACTCATCTTTGCAAGCTCTGCGTGATGCTTCGATCGCGCGCACTACGGGTTTTGTATGGCCTGATGCAGGATGTAGGATGTATATTCCTTTTTGAGGTGAATTCAGGGAATGTGTGTATTGACTGAATTACGACTGAGTTGCCTACGTACCCATGGGCAACGTGGTGCACTCTTACAGCAGTTGCGGGATGGTGTCGGGCGGGCGCCCGAAGTCGTCAGCGTTGAGGTGCCGACACCGCTCAGGTCTTGCTTTGTTTCGTTCCAGAATGTTAGCTTGTTGTACTGTAGTCTGTCTTTCGACCAAGAACGACAATACCTTCTGGCGATTAGTTGATGTGATAAACTTGTGCTTGACGTCAAAATCGCGCTCCCCGTGAGGCTCCCACAGCCCTATCTACGCGCCCTCGACCCTGTCCCCTACTGCACGGGCGCGGCACAGTTGTCTATCCATTCGTACTCGTAGTGGAGGCCGGTTGGTGGCAACGAGCAGAAGCGGTCTTGATGTAGGCTACAGCAGGCAGCGTTGAACAAACGGCTCCACGATATGACATGTCACGACATACCACGTCATGTCGTGCCACGACGTGTCACGGAGTGTCACGACATGACACGGCATGACACGGCATGTCACGCCACGCTAGGTCACGACATGTCGGTTCCCATTACGGCATATTACAGCATGCCACATCACGTTGCGGCTTGTCACGTCATGTCACGACGTATCTCCATATGTCACGATATGTCTCATCCTTTTACGACTTGTCAGGTAAGGTCACGCCCCACTGCGACCTGTCACACCATATCACGATGTGTCACGATACCCCACGATATGCTCCCCGTTACGACATGCCACGTGAGGTCGCGTACGATCACTTCGCACTACAGCATGGCACGCCATACCACATGTCACGATATATCACGTTACGCTCGTGCTGCTGTATGTCGCCTAGCGAGCAAGCACCGATGACGTGCTCCTTTTATAACTTCCGGCAGGCTTTCTCCCATTCCGGGAAAACGCTTATTGTGTCCCCTATTTCGAGCCCAAAACTGCAAGAACTCACTTCCCGTTACGACATGTCACAATCATATGTCACGTCCCATTATGACATTTCACACCACATGTCACGTGACGGCACGTCACATCTCGCCTCCCCCATTCGTGTCGCGGGCATTTTTGCCTCCCTCCTGTTTGTTTTTTTTTTTTGTCTGTTTTGATTTTGGCCAGGGTACCCTTCCCACTTCGGTCAGATGGAGTGCATCAAACTCATCACGTCGTCGAACTACATGGACAAGCGCATCGGGTACCTCGGGCTGACCCTGCTCCTCACCGACCAGGAGGAGGTGCTCATGCTCGTCACCAACTCTCTCAAGGCACGTTTTTTATCTACCGACTGCTTTGTTGTTAGCGGTGCAGTTGCGATGTGGTTTCGGGTTGCTGGTTGCTGTCTGGTTGACTGGTGGTCGGTTGTTGCGTACAAGGTATTATAGTTGCTGTGTTGTTGCTGTGTGCTTGCCTTGTGTTTGTTGTATGTGGTGTCTCTTTGTGTGTTTGCTGTGTGCTTTTTGTTCTGTGGTGGCCGTTGTTAGTGTTGTGGTTGTTGCTGTTGTTGCTATTATATCGTTGTTGCTGTTGCTGTTGCTGTTGCTGGTGATAGTGTCAACACTGTTGCCCTTGTCGTCGCTGTTTCTCTTGGGCACAGGTGGACATGCACAGCGACAACGTATTCGTGGCGGGACTGAGCCTCACCACGGTGGGAAACCTGGCCACCCCCGACATCGCCCGCGACCTAATGATGGAGGTTGACCGGCACTTGAGGGGTGGCAGTCCCTACCTCGTCAAGAAGGTAAAAAAACAACGCTCGACCGCGTGTTGACGGAGTCTAGGCGTGGCTGGATTGGGTTGGGTCTGCCACTGGATGTAGCCGCTCGCTTGCCGTTTTTTTGTGTTGATCGGGTTGCCCTTCGGAGTTGGGGTTGTGGGGAGGGTACGCGATGCTGCTGAGTGCGGGCACACTATGCTGCAGACAGGGCTGCTTGTTTGGTTGCTGGCTTGCTGGCTTGCTTGCTTGCATGCTAGCTTGCTTGCTCTTGCGTTCTTGCTTGTTTGGCATCCTCATATTCCCCTCACCCCTGCCCCCTCTGTCCTCCCGCCTCGCTCTCCTGTCTGGGCTTGATGGTGCTTTCGCTCTTGTGTGACCCCTTTTCCTTTTTGCGTTGTTTAGGCTGCCTTGTGCTGCATCCGCATCCTACGCCACCTTCCAGAGCACGTGGAGGACTTTATGGAGCGGATCACAGACGTGCTGAAGGACAGGCACCACGGTGTCCTCGTCGCGGGCGTGCAGCTCATCACCGCCGTCGTCGAGTCGAACCCTAAGGTGTTGGGGGTATTGGGTATTGGGGGTATTGGTGCACGGAGTCGATGGATTGTTGAAGTATTGGGTATCGGGAGTTTTTTGGGTAACATATATATAGGAATCGATGTATTCGTGAATTACAGACGTAGCCTAGTTAAGGCTGTCTTAAGATATTGGGGGTATTGGTGCACTGAGGTGAGTGGCGTGTTGGAGTACACACTTGGGATGTTTCTCAGGTGTTTTGGGGTGTTGAGATTTTTGAGGCTTTGATGTGTTGACCTACAGCAGATATTACGGTGTTGGGGTATTGGGGGTGGACTGGGGTTCGAGGTGTTGTATCGGGATATGTTTTATTACGGGGGTACACAGTTAATAGGACCTATGGTATACATAAAAACATATATATTTACCTGTTTTTACTAACAAAATTTGGTCCCGTTAACTATGGACCCCCGTAATAGATGTGTGATTTATTGATGTATGGTGCTGAGGTATTGGGCGTGATGGGGGTACTGATATACCTGTCAAAATATTGGGATCTTTGTTGGGTCGTTGTGGTTAAATGTATCTATTCATGTGTTAACTTTCAGTAGGGATTGGGGTGTAGGAGGTATCGGGGTGTTGATGTGTTAACCTGGGTATTGTGGTGTTGATGTATTTAGGGTGTTGATGTATTGGGGTTCGAAGTATTGAATTGTTGAGGTGATTTTTTTCGGGGCGTTCGTGTGTTGATGTGTTAACCCGCCTGGCAGGCAGTACGGTGTGGAGGCACTAGGTGTGTTGGTGCACTAGGTAGGTGAGTGGAGCGTTGCAGTACAGCACTTGGATGCTTGTTTGTTCTTTTTGTTCTTTTGAAGTACTATGAATATTGTGTTGATTTAATGATGTAACTACTTTCTAATTGCGATAGGTTGCGGCGTTCAGATATCGAGGTGTACAGTAGTGAAGTCGAGGTGATGGGGGGTTGAGGTGCTTCGGCATTTGAGGTATTACGGTATTGAGCTACATGCTTGACGTACTGGAATGTGTATTGGCGCTCGGGAGTGCAGTAGGAAACGATGTATTGATGTCATATACCTGGTATCAGGTACCAGGTACCTTGTAGTCGTGTATGGCCGTCTGTGCTCTTGGCTGCTGAAAATGGTTTTCGTTTTAGATATAGTATAGTTGGCCCGCAGTCCTAATGATGCTTTCCTTTCCCACTGTTGTTTTTTTTTTAAAACGATCTTGTTTTTTTTTTTTTAAAACGATCTCGCATCGTTTTATTTCGGGTTTTCCAGGAATTAGCGCCGGCGTTTGCGTCTGTGGCTCCGTCTCTCGTGCGACTTCTGCGGAATCTGCTGTCGGTTGGGTATGCCCCGGAGCACGACGTGGCTGGTGTGTCCGACCCTTTCTTGCAGGTTTGTTTTTCGTGCTTGGGAGTTGGGATATACCAGTGTGTGATATTACGGGTGGGCATATGTAGTAAGAATCAGAACCCACGATAGACCCCTAAACAATTTATCCCCCTGAGTATGTCCGGATACCATGTTTGGTTCTAATCATCGAGTTCCCCTGTAAAATACGACATAATTTTTTATCAGACCTTAGCCAGGGATGTTTCATCACCTTCCCCCCCCCCCCCCCCAACGAAACAAATCCACCACGCCTTATCGCGGGAGACACTGCTAGAGTGGCCCCATTCTATTCACAGGTTGTTTTTTTTTTCCCCCAAATGTAAGTGGAGTTTCTAACGGAGTTGATAGTGGATAGTAAGAGGTGCAATGATAATTGATTCTTCGTAGTCGGAGATGGGTGGGTGGGTGGGTCGGTGGTCGGTGGGTATGGTACATAAACCATGCTCATTTTTTTTGTTTTGGCTTGCTTGCCATGTTCTTGCGGACTGAGGCTTACTACTGTAGGCTCTCTTGGAATCGCCTGGACTGACCTTCCTGCTACTGGTTGTTCGAGGCTTGCTCGTTTGCTTCGCCCTTCCGTTGCACCTATACTTCGAAGTGCAAGTATACGTTCGCTTTTGCTATTGGATGTCGTTGGTGATGCGGCCTGCGCTCGCTATGTTCGCTCTTGGGTTACGCTGGCACTCCCTGCTCGTGCTCCTGGCTGTGTGGCCTCTGATGCCTCGTCCAGGTGCACATCCTGCGCCTTCTGCGGCTATTGGGGCAGCATGCTGAAGAGGTGACGGACATGATGTCTGACGCCCTAGCGCAGGTAGGCGGGCTCGAGTGGTGTACGTGTGGTGGGATGCTTTGGATTGGTTTAAGGTCGGTGGACATGAATGGTGTGTTAGCCTCTGGCACAGCTACGCGGACGAGAATAGTGTGTGGCGCATTAAGTATGATGAACTTGTTCTGTATTGATGGTAGGTCGTCGAACATGACTGACATTTGATAGTCTAGTCTGGAACAAGGTAGGTGGTCATGTCCTTTGGGTCGGTGGACGTGAACGGTGTATGATGGAGACAAAATGGTGTACCGGTGATACTCTAGTCTTTAGGTGGTACGTCGTGCGAACATGAATTATGTCTATTGCCATTTGCCTCGAGCAGGCGGTTCATGGGTCGGTTTTGTACCGCTGTCGACCGGCGTTTTTCTGCATCTCTATTGCGTTGGACTTCTGCGGCTGAGCGACGGGATGCGAGTACGTACGTACGTGTACCGGACGACGCCTCTCCTATCAAGGCTACACTTTCGTGCCGTACGTGTACCTGCAGTTAGAATCGTGTCAGCGCGTCGTTTGAGTGAAATTGCGCGTAAGTCCACAGGTGCGTGCTGGTGCCCCTCTATGCCGCCTATCCCTCCCTCGTGACTACCGGAAAACACGCAAGATAACACACCTCCTCGCACACTTTTACGAGCTGAGATTCTCGACAAGCAACGGAGTATATGGAAAGACCTCGACGAGATAACTCCAAAGCCACCATTTGGTTGTGCATTGTATGTGTGGGACCCCCTTGGTTTAGATGAAACCGGCCAGGAATTTCATCCCAGTGGGTGTGTTATCGTCAGCATTTTTTGCGGTATTTTTATTCCGTCTCTGTTGTCTCTCTCCGTCTTAACTCCAATATAATGCATTCCGTTCTCTCTTGATCACTTGCCCCTTTTTCTGTCTTTGTTTCGCTCTGTCCCCCTGTCTCTCTGCTGTCTCTCCCTGCTTTCTCTCGCTCTTTCTCCGTCTTCTCTATTTATTCTCTTGTCTGTTGGCCCTCTTGCCTCTGTCCTCTTGTCTGTTTTCCTTTCATCAATTACTAATAGGTGGCGAGCAACACGGAGACAGCGAAAAACGCAGGGAATGCTATATTGTACGAGTGCGTGCAGACGATCATGACCCTGGACACGGAGGCGGGACTCAAGCTGCTCGCCATAAATATTCTTGGCCGGTACGTGACCGTTTTTTTTGTTGTTCTCGTCCCTTCCTCGTCTATCCGAAGAACATTCTTCGTTCGAATACGTACGGCACTTTGTTACGTATACGAGCTTTTTTTTTTCGTTTGAACAACGACTTTTTTTTTATCGATTTTGTTTTGTTTCCCTCCATAATCACTGCACAGTGTTCCGCTCACACTGGTCAACCGGAATACATCTATTTGCAAGCGGGGATGGGATAGGTTACCCCATCCCCCCACCCCCTCCCACCCCCCATCTCATCTAGCTAACGCACCGACAACAGAAAGCCTCCTGATCGCGTTAATGACTCAAACAGACATCATGCATGAGCGTTCACAGCCCCGGTCTACCCCCTTCGGAACCCCTGTAGCACGACAAACTACTTGGTTTTAGACTGGGATATTTTTGGGGGTTGCAAATGAGTTATAGCATAAACGCCTTCCGTGTCTAGTAGTACATATTCTTGGGCGACGATAACGACAACTTCCGGTACGTGGCGCTCGAAACAACTACCAGGTATTAGCCTAGGATACGTTTTCCAGCTGTAGGTTAGTTATATAGTCTGAACGTCTTCCGTCTCTTGTGCAGATTCCTCTGCAACAAGGACAACAACATCCGGTATGTCGCGCTCAACACCCTGGGCAAGGTGGTGCAGCTGGATTCTGCCTCCGTCCAGCGTCACCGAGCGACCATCGTGGAGTGCCTCAAAGATCCGGACGTTTCCATCCGGCAGCGAGCGCTGGAGCTCATTCATCAGGTGAGCCCTGCCGTGCCGTGCCGTGCCGTGCCGTGCCGTGCCGTGCTGTGCCGTGCCGTGCTGTGCTGTGCTGTAGCATTGCAGTGTCCTGTGCTGTAATGCATTGCAGTGTCCTGTGCCTCCTTGTCGCGTGCAAGTTACCCTTGTTGTGCGGTGCTGCAATGCATTGCAGTGTATTGTGTCACCTTGTCGCGTGCAAGTTACCTGTTGTAGTGCTGTCCTATCTTAACCTATGTTCCGTTCGTCGTTCGGTGCTGTGTTACGTCGTGGTGTGGTGTGGTGTGGTTCGGTGTGTTCTCAGTTGGTGAACGAGTCGACGGTAGTGAGCCTGACGAGGGAGATGCTGAACTACCTCGTGGTCGCCACGCCGGAACAAAAGGGGCAGCTCTGCGACAAGATCTCCGCTTCGGCCGAGAGGTGACTCACTCAGCAATCTATTATTTCATTTATTCTTTGATTGATGTATATATTCCAGTATACTCGTACCAGGTACCAGGTACATGCTTTGTTGTGCCTGGTATGTATTATCCTCTCTAAAAATGGCTCCTCTCTGTTTTGTCTGTCGAACGAGAAGAAAGGTAGCCAGGGAACAGTTGCAAATATGTGGGACTCTGGTGTTTCCGGCTGGGTCGAGCTGAGCTGGGTTGGGCTGGGCCATGTTGCTGTTGGGCTGTGTCGTGTTATTTTTTCGCGCTGTTTGTTGCGATTCGTTTTTGTTTTGTTCTGTTCCTTCATGTGTCTTTGGATGTTCTTTTTTGTGTGGGTGTGTTTTTTTAGGCTTTGTGAATCGTTTGTGTGGGGAAATCCGCTCGTTGCGCGAAGGAGGTTTTTTGGCAAGCGGGCAAGGGGAGCGGTTTTGGTTTCGAGCGGTCCAAAGTGCCTCGTACTGGACTTGTTTTTTTCGTGCCCTGAGGCGGCGTTTCGATGTGTGCCGTTTTGTCGTGTCGGCTTTTTTTTTTTCTTCTTTTTTGTACTCCTGCTGTAGAGTTTTCATGTCTTCATTTGTAGTAACCCTTTTACCACTGCGTAAGTTATTCAACTCTTATCCTAAGCGTTTTGTACCCAAAATGTGTGCTGAGTCCTAATCGAGCTAACATTTTACTATATTGCATATATATATATATATATAAAATATCCCGTGTCCGAGCACTTACAGTAGTGTTTTCCCGAAAAGTGCTATTACGGGGGTACATAGTTAATGGGAGCTATGGTATACATAAAAACCCATATATTTACCTATTTTTACTAACAAAATTTGGTCCCGTTAACTATGGACCCCCGTAATAGTACGAAGAGAAAGTTGGCACAAGTACGAAATTTTTACAACAAACTTACGTAAACATATATATATATAATATATATGTCCCAGTGTAGTTCCAAGTAATATGTCTCCAAAAACGTGGGTAATGTTTCTAAACGGGTTAAAGGGCCAGTTTGGGTGTGTGTTTTCTACTGTTTCTTTTTCTTTCTTTTGTGATTTTCACAGCGTGTTGATGCCTGTTTGATATTTTTCTTCTTCTCGCTGTGGTTTTCACAGCGTGTCGATGCCTGTTTTTTAATATGCATTTTCTTTTTCGTTGTGGTTTTCGCATGGTGTTGATGCCTGCAGCGATGTCTGTCAGCTTCTTTTTTTTTCACGTGGTGCGACCTCTCAAGAGGGACACGGATAGTAATATGGGATTGCTTTTGGTTGTTTTACAATATTTTGACCCTGCGAAAAACACGCGTCCGTCCGTCGTGCTGTTTACAGGTACGCCCCGGATCGTCGGTGGAGAATAGAGACCCTCATCACCATGCTCAGCATCGCCGGCAACCACTGCAACGAGGTATGCCATCGTTGGGGTTGCAAAGGGTACTCTTTATTTTTCGTGGGAATGTTGTAGTAGTGGCAGTAGTAGTAATACCATGGCAGCAGTTTAAAATGGTATAGCAGATATCTGAAACAGAGAAGAGGGGACGCCCGCAGGGTGGACCCCTTTTCGCGAAAGCCTTATTGCTGCGCTGAGAGACGGTGATTGTAAGTATGTACACCACTCCGTGAGCGATATCGCAGCTCAACAACAGCACGACAACGTAGAAATAAGCTACAGTAGGAAAAAAACGGGGTGCTGTGTTTACAATTAACGCGGGAGTAGTAACCCTGGATGAGAGTCTCCGGCTGGTCGCAGCATGACGCCTCGTTGCTCCCAAACTGTGTACTGGTACGAATTAACCTATTACGGGGGGCCATAGTTAATAGGACCAAATATGTCAGTAAACATATGGAAATATATGGGTGTTTTTGTGCGTACCGTAGGTCCTATTAACTATGGTCCCCCGTAATACGACGCGATGTTACAACAGTACTCTGTGCATCAGTATTTTGAGGGTAAACACAGAGTAGGAGGGTGACTCACTCACTCACTACCAGGTGCTCTACATACCCATAGAGCACCGCTTCGTCCCCTTTCGTTTGTTTGTTGACGCACATGCAACACCACGTAGATTCTAAGTTTCGATGCATGCCGTCATATACAGGTCACCCGCAGGTGCGAAGAGGGTCTTGCTTGTTCTCGTGCCCTTTGTACTGTAACGTACCCGGTAGCGTTTTTTATCGAACCATCTTTCCGCTGCAAATAAAATAGTGTGCACCCAATAGACCCAACTCTAGTTCCGAATAGTTCGTTGCAACATCGGGAATGCAGTCCTGAGGGTAGGGTATTGTGCAGTTAACTCTTTTAGTACTGCAGTCCCATTGTGGGGACATACTGCTTAGAATTAGAGTGGTTTGTCCCCAAAACGGGACTACTAAAAGGGTTAAATGGGAGCTAAAAATCCAAACCCGCTGAACCTGTGCTTGTACGTGGCAACAGACCAAGCGCAGTCCTGACATGTGGGCGTGGTTCCGACGGGCTGACAAGCTCAAGTAGCCAACGTGCAGATATTGTGGGTGAAGACCACGCGATTGAGTTGTTAAGTAGGGCGGAAAAAAAGGCATTGATGAGCGAAAAAAAAAAAGGAATCGAACGCGACGCTCGGCGTTCGGGTCATGTATCAAAACTGTTGCCACGGATGGACAAACCTTCACCTCGCGGAGGTGACTTGTCAAACCAGTAGATTAAACCAATAGTTTGGCTGACCCCATGCTCAAACCTGTTGACCTGTTGAAAGAAACAGGTACAAAGTGTTTACGATAGTATTACGATGTACCGGGTGCACCATTTTTTTTGTGGTCATCATGAGAACTTTTCGGCTCAGCTCGTCGGGGGGTTTTCCACCCTCAGTAGTCTTGTGGACAATGTATGTGCTGGCAGTAGTATGAATGCTCTGGTGCGGCGGAACTACCAGCCCAATCAAAACAATCATACAAATCATCACGCGCTCACAAACATGTACAACGAAAACAGGCTACAACCAGGTACCAAAGTGTTTACGATAGTATTACGACGTAACAGGTATACCATTTTTTTCGTGATCATCGGAACTTTCCGGCTCATGTCGCCGTGGGGTTTCTACCCTCAGTGGTCTTCTGGACAAAGTATATACTTGCTGTAGTATGAATGCTGTGGTGCGCAATCAAAACAATCATACGAGTCATCACGAGCGCACAAACGTGCCGTACAACAAAAACAGGCTTCGTGCCAGGTACCAAAGTATTTACGGTAGTATTACGACGTTCGAATGCCATTTGTTCATGTGGTCATCACCGGAACTTTCCGGCTCAGCTCGCCGGGGAGTTTTCTACCCTCAGCGGTCTTCTAGACAATGTATATACTACTGTAGTATGGATGCTGTGGTGCGGCGGAACTACCAGCTCAATCAAAGCAATAGTAAGAACCATCACGCGCGCACAAACATATATTAATGGTACAAAAAAACTGGCCACGTAACAGGTACCGTAGTGTTTACGGTAGTATTACGACCTACGAATACCATTTTTTTTTCATGTGGTATTCACCGGAACTTTCCGGCTCAGCTCGTCGGGGGGTTTTCTACCCTCAGCGGTCTTCTGGACAACGTACGTACTTATTGTATTAATAGTATGCATACTGTGGTGCGGCGGAACTACCTGCCCAATCAAAACAATCATAAGAACCATCACGCGCGCACAAACATGTAGTGCAAGAAATACAGGCTACGTACCAGGTACCAAAGTGTTTACGGTAGTATTACGACCTACGAATACCATTTTTTTTAATGTGGTCATCACCGGAACTTTCCGGCTCAGCTCGTCGGGTTTTTTTTTCACCCTCAGCGGTCGTCTGGACAGTACTTAATGTAGTATGCATACTGTGGTGCGGTGGAACTACCAGCCCAATCAAAACAATCATACATATCAAGCGCGCACAAACATATCGTACAGAGTCAGCAAATAGTAGTACCAGGTAGCGCACGCTCATACATCCGCAGGCACTCTTCGCCCTATTGCGACTGTACCTAATATCCTACACTAATTTCAACTATTAATACGAAGTGTCTCCAAAAATGTCGTTGCAGTTGCCCTAAGGGCCTGTTTCACCACTGTCTAAAAAATCCTGTAATCATTCTTAGGTAGTGTGTCCCCGAATACGTGGATGCAGTTAATCTTTGAAAGAAGAAGCTGCGAAATGCACCCGCTCTAATGTCCTCTATTTTGGTTCGTCCTTCCTCAAAACGTGAAGGCAGTTGTGCCAGGGACCTCCAGCGCGCGATGTCGGCCAGATTTTAGACAGCGTTTTTCCTGCTCCTGGCGGACTGGCTGCTCCTGACGGCGTTGCTACTTCTGTCGGCTTTTTGCTGCTGCTGCTGCTGCTGCTGCTGCTGCAAACGAGCAGGTTGCCCATCTCAATGATCCTATGAATACAACAAACCTGGTGCATACAATTTGTATCGATAGCATATATATAGTAAACGAGGACACTGCTGCCGTGGTCTGCAAATTTAATTGTTCGCCCCACGTACGTACGTACGTACGTACGTACGTACGTACATACAGCAGCAGCTCAGGTGTTTGGGACCCCATGTAGACCGACCGAAAAAACGTCTATTAATAATAGTGGCAGCAAGAAAAGTGTGGAACATCACACGAGGGTGGTCACTAGTGTTGGATATCGAAACCATGAACGTTTCGGTACGATAAGGCCAAAATAACTTCGATAACGAGAACGATAATTATCGTTATCGTACCGATAATGCGGAAAAGTCGGTAGCGATAACGATAATGGAGGCGAAAACCGGCGAAAAAGGCCATTTTTCTTTATTTTTTGGGTCGCGTCATCACCACGAGGACCCGTAATACAAGTGAATACAACACCAGCAGAGGGTTCCCAGGATCAACGTATTCCAGGTTGTCGTCCTCGCATTGACTCATCGCCACAATACAATGCAGACAAGCTCCTATAACTCTGGAGTGGAAGAAATACCTCGGTAAAAATAAAACAGCCAAAGAATAGTACACATGATAACTGAAGCACATGTACACCTCAGACAAAAATAAAAGGGAGATCCGCGCACGTACGTACCAGATACATGCGGTAGGCTGTACAAGTCGCCACAGAAACCGAGAAGACCACATACTACCCAGAAAAAGTGGACTGGATGGAAAAAACAACTCGACGTCGAAAAATCGAAATCAATCAAAATCGGGCAAAAAAAAAACAAAAATCGAAAAGGGACGGGAGATAAAAAAATTCAATTCAGGCAAGAAAGCAAGAAACAAGAAAGGAAACATACGAGAGAATGCGCATGTTTTCGCAGATTGCAGGCTCTCACACTACGCGAGGGGTGTAGAACAGAGATCAGAGCAAAAAGACAAACATACGTACTCCGCTACTAAGAACACCAGGGAAGCAAAAAAGAGACTAATACGAAGACAAAAAACAAAAAGGCAGACAGGTATTGGCTACCAGGTATACCGGGTATTGTGTATCGTGTACCATGTAAATGAGACCAACTATTATGGGAATTTTTTGAGACGTTATTTCTGGAGATTATTTTTCTAGTTCTGAGGCTCCAAAAATATGTGGATGAAAAACGACAACCATCTATTATGGCTTCTGATCGTCAAAACTGGTTTTATATACAGTACCAGGTAGTATTGATTGGCTGGTTTCGTGACGAGGCGTCCGAGAGCTGGTTCTTTTTTTACATGGCTGTGGCCCGCGACATTTTCATCCAAGTTGTTTCTCGGTTGTCTCGGCGCGGCTTCGCTCGTCGCGAACGTTTCATAGCGGGCAAGTCGTCCTCCTCGTCGTCATCGAGGTCCGCGATTGCAGCGGCTGCCGCGAGCGTGGTTTCATTGTACTAGAGGATCATCGCCGGGCATGTCGAATCGGCATCGCTGCTGCTGCTCCTCCTGCTGCTGCTGCTCTGCTGCTGCTGCTAGCTAGTAACTGCTGCTGACGCTGCCGCTGCTATCGCTTCTAGGTGATGGAGAGGCCATCTCCCACACGAGCACCGTAGGCCGTACGTACAGCTAGCCGTTGGTGTGAGTGGAAGGTGTATGTACTGCTGTGGTGGACAAATGGGCAACAGAAGGCAGAGCATCCAAAATCCAAATTCTCAGTTCCTAGAGGTACGCGACACCGCTCAGAACTGGGCTCAGTTCTGAGAGGATTTGCTGATTTCTGCCCCCTCCAGGAACTGAGACCAAAAATATCGATGTTTTTCTGACCCATGATAGATGGTTCTTATTTCTGAGCGTCGGAGATCGCTGAAAAATCCAGAAGTAACGTCTCAAAATTTTCCCATAATAGTTGGTGTGAAGAAAAAAAATACACCTGATCAGGTTTATTATGGTGTATTATTATTGCGGGGGACCATACATAGTAAATAGGACATACGGTACACACAAAAACCTATACATTTCCCTATTTTTACTAACAATATTTGGTCCTATTTACTATGCACCCCCGTAATAATAGAAAGTAGAAGATATGGAGCTGTTAAGTACCAGGGCGCAACGACAACCACAGCTCAACACAAAATGTATATAATGCCGCACAATGCTATTCGGAAGAACTTTGTATACGTACTCACGAACCCAACCGTCGCCGCCACACAAAAAAAAAAAAATCGCTTGTCCTTCCTGCGGAGCGCCTCCTGTGAGATTCCGCTTGACCATGCCAATCCGTGCTAACCGTCCAAAAACACGAGGGCATCGACTTTAAAAAAATAAAAATAAAACAAAACATCGAAATACCGAACTTTTTTCGGTTCGATAAAAAAAATATATATATATCGAACGATATATCGAAAGTTTCGGTACGATATCCAACACTAGTGGTCACCATGCTGCCGGCGCGCACAGGCTGTGCAGCAGCGCCTTACGCCGCAGGAGTCCAGATGCACCCCTCCCTACCCTATTGAATCCCTTTGGGGCGGCGGGCCCCCTTTGATAGCGACCTAAAACAACGATACACTTTTGGTGATACCAGTCAACCGTCCACGAGGAG
Source organism: Macrocystis pyrifera (assembly GCA_031763025.1). NCBI lineage: Eukaryota > Phaeophyceae > Laminariales > Laminariaceae > Macrocystis > Macrocystis pyrifera. Next base: position 2,785,803 of record JASSKH010000006.1, read on the forward strand.
CGTGAGCGACCGCCCAGCAGCAGCACAGCAGTATGGGTAGGGTTCTGCTGCGCCCGTGTCGTACTTCGTACGACTCCTCTTGCGGTGTCACTCGGACACCATGTTGTCGAGTATCACCCCCCCCCCCCCCGCCCCCCCCCCCCCACCCCACCCCACCCCAATCACGCAGTGACCGTCCGCCGTCGCCGTATTGCTAGCCGTCATCTTTGGATCGTCAAGTTTTTCTCCCAGAAGTCCCGTGAGGGTTGATAGCGCCCCTGGGCTGCTTCGCGTGGCCGATGATGTACCGTGTCACACTAGGAAGGGGATACGTGTAACATACCACTATTAGAGTGTTGAGAGAACACAAGGGCGGTAGTGGTAGGATGATACACTCTCGGGTGGTAAGATAGCACACCCCTGGGATGAATTTCGGAGCCGACGTTTCTTCCCCAAAACCAGGAAGGCGCACACGGCAATGTGACGTGGCGGTTTCGGGAAAATTTCGTCGAGTCCTTTTCCCTAGACGCGTCGCTCGGCGTTTGCACTCTTCCCGTTGTCGATAAATCAGCTATTATATGCTGACAGTCCGAGTGACATTCGTCTGAGAGGGTGTGTTATTTTTTTACCACCCGTGTGATACGATGTACGGGAATCGCTCGACATTGTCTATTTTCGACGTATTTTCCTCACGTCCCACTTTTGTTTTTGGGCATTTTTTTCCCCCCTCTGAAGTCCCAAAAAGGGGAAGGTATGTGGGCGGGAGGGGGGGGTACGACTAATGAGAAGCGTGTACCAGGCTTCCTCGTAGTAGCCGTCTCTTGGAACGGCGTTTCTCTTGAACCGGAACGGGTGCTTTACTGTTTCTCGTATATGCCCGTGCCAAGCCGTTCGGCTTCGTTAAATCGGTCTTTATCTTAAGTCGCGCTCTCTTACATCGGACCCCCCCCCCTGTATTCACAACGATGGCACAAGCTCGCGCGGTGAAGTCAACGGACCGAAGCAAGCAGGAACAAGTTTTTCGAGCCGCTCGCCGTACGCAGCAGATCACCATCCGTCTAAGAGGCCAAGAAGGAACGCTGAAATGCAAGGGTAGTAATGAACTAAGAATGGTTGCCGGGCATTTTTCAACTCTTGTGATATCGTAGAGCTCCCGGTTACTGTTGATGAGCAGCATCCGCGCATTTTCAGCGTATACCAGGCACGGCGGACAGCGGACAGCAGCTCTATGCGCTTTTACTTGCAACCATGTATACCTCCAACCTATCAACAGTACTGTGACTCCTCGGGAAACAAAACTCAGGCAACTGTTGTAATTTCAGGTGCATCAGCTCCATGTCGGAGGAAGGCAACGACCCGAGAAGCAGTCACCCAAGTAGTATTCGGTCTATTGATAGTACAGCAGCCCTTACTGTATGTACCACGTACGCCCTACCGCTCTGGCCAGGAAAGCACTCCCCGCTTGGACTATGATATTACATACACAACGTGGCTTATATTACCAGCCAGATTGGAATTGATTGTACGTATTGCAGGTTTCTCGGGAGAACAGTTACTCGCACCCACGGGTAGGCCACAGTAGCAGGTGCAGTAGCAACAGCAGCCCCATGGGCGCCCTTTGTTTGTGTGCGCAACTCGCCGAGCAACAGTGGCCCAAGTAGTGCAGGCGTAGTAAGAATACAGCAGCCCCGCGCGTGTACTTTCCCCGGGAAGTAGCTGCCACGTACATCGGTAATGTCCTGGTGGCATTGAATTACAGCGCATCTCGTATAGGGGGGGGGGGGGAGAGTACTGCTGGTGGTATACAGGTGTGCCATGGGGTTCGTCTGTGTACATACCATGTACGTATCGTACAATGGAATGCAATGCGTATGTATGCATGCAGGCCCTTGGAAGGGTGCATTTTTTACCGGGCATGGTTTGGATATAATATATCCGTCAGCTCCAGACTATACTGCTGTGGCGAGCATCTAATATGTGCGCATATGGTCGTACTCGTATTCCGACCTGTTGCAAGTGTTGCATCATGTTGTACAGTAGTATTACTCGCACTCCATCCAGCCCATTTTTTTTTTTTTTGGTCATCATTTGTATGCGTATGTCGTACGACCTGTCAGTACTACGGCCTACGTACGGCTTTTGTTCGTTGGACAGTTATTTCAGATGATTGATGATGTTTCGCCGTATTTTCTGCTTCTTGTCGTTATTTTCACTGTCATGTTTTGAAAAATGACTCCCTTTGGCACTGCGAAGAGAATCTATGTTCTTCGAGAAAAAGTGGCGACTAGAGCATTTGGCCGCACGAAGCACCCCGAGCTACGGCGTACGGCTTTATTTTGTTGGACAATTATTACAGATATTATTGATAATATCACGTCGCATTACCGTTTATTTTCGTTGTTTTCATTGTTGTGTTTTTATAATGAGCCCCTTTGGACTGCAGAGAGAACCAGGTTTTTCGAAAAAAGTGGCGATTAGAGCATCGGCCGCACGAAGCAGCCCGAGCTATGTATGATATAATGCACGGAGATCTCCGACACGTGCGCGCCATAATTATTATTGGATATCGGATATCGGATATCAATATCGGAATCGAGTTGGGTACGGTACCGACAATAAGAAAAAAACTTAACGGTACCATTCCGATTTTTGATAACATGAAAGCTTTCGTTCAGTGTCAGCACAAGAAACACGGGGATGCCAAAGGGATGGAGGGCGAAACTCGTTCTCACCAAGATATATAGCAAAATCCGATATATCGATATATCGCAAATTTCGATACGATTTTCAGCACCACAGTGTAATCAACAGAGGTGTACCGTTATTTATTCATCGTCCTTGTACATGCGTGGTATTCCAGTATATCCAGTATATCCAGTAGCTATGTTGATACCAGATAGCATTTTTAATTGCCTGGTACTATTCTACCGTGCTATTAATAAGTAGTTGTATTTTGTTGTAAAATATGAGGGGGGGGGAGTAATACTTGTTGACCCCTTGGTGCCTTCGTGTTCGGGACATCGCCGGAAAACACCAACATGATACCTCCCCCCCTCCCTATGAGAAATGCCTCCGTTCGTTGTCTCCTTCCGTGACAGCACATGACGTTGGGCACGATAATGTGCACCCCGCCCCCGCCCCCCCCCCGCCCCCCTATATCAATTGTATGGTCATACAAGACGCTTCGCTCCGCGGGCGGCCTACGCCGCCCGCTACGCTCTCTCAGGAAGGAAAAGTACATCAAATTATGCGAATCGGACAGAGGTCCATGATTGAATATTATTATTATGCTTGCGTTCCGACAATATAGCGTAGATGCCGTTCCTATATAAACCAAATATCCTTTCGTAAATCAGTAGTATCCCTCATGCACTTCTCTGCCAGTCGTTTCCCAGTTTCCATTCCCCACATCATTCATTTTAGCTATTGCATATTGTTTTTTTCATGACTGTAGTTGCAAACTGCCGACTTGATAGTGCCAAGAGTCCCGGCGCCATGCTTGAGGAGAAAACAGCTCGGACGCCACATATGCTTCGCGTCGCGGGCTGTTTTCCGCTACGCTCGCTCACATGTCGTACGTACGCACACACCCCAGGTAGGGTACTTATTTTCTTCTTTCGATATGCTCTGTCTGTACTTGTATGTACGAAAGATAAAGCCCAGCACGGCACAGCAACACAGCGAAAACAATGAAAATGAAACCCAGAAAAATTCTGAAAGAACCCCCCGTCCCCCCCCCGTCCCCTTTCGTGTAGTAATTTATTTACTACCTGATTGGAACACCATAAACCGGTCAAAAAGAAAAAATGAAAAAAAGAAAAAGTCAAACGGCAGAGCTTCTCTCTCAGCCTCGTACGCCGCCCGTCCCTCTCGCGACCATCTCGCCACCGATTCGGTCCGGGTAAAGCTTTCCTCCCTCTCTTCCACAGTGAGCCCCGTCGCCCGCCTCGCATGAAGGCCGGTGCTCACCGTGGACCTCGTTCGCCAGCTCGACAATGTTGGTGCTCAGACTGGGTTTAAGTTTCAGCCCGGTTGCAAAAATAAGCACCGCTTGAATATTATCTTACAATCCCGAACGACCCTTACTCGTACGTGCTCTATAAAAAATCACAAATTAAATGGAGGCCAGACAGAGCCTATAGATGCATCCCTCGTGTCTCGAGCCACACGCGACGCCTAGGCACGAAAGCGGCGACCGCGTTCGGTGCAACTCCCCATCTACCCGCCAGCACCCGCTGACACCCGCGACGGTGCCGGGTTCGCCCGAGGCGCCGTGCTCGGAGTACACGCACGCACACGAAACGAAAGAAGAAAAAAGGAAAAGGACTGAAAGTACGAAGAGAAATGGAGAAAACAAAGACCCGCTAGAAAGGTCCGGCAAGTAATAAAAGGAGGCGATTTCCAAGTGGGAGCTCTGAGAGGCCAGAGATGTACGAACCGAGCACGCTCAGAGAGTGAGAGGTCTAAGTAAGTAGTTCTATGGCCACGGCCATGCATGACACGAGTATACCCGCCAGAAAGTAAATCAATTCATTCGGAGCTGTCATCCATGTGCTATAAATATAAAGTCCACGTCACAAGCGGTACTTAGTGCATACGATGCATCTCACCCTCCATGCGACTAGCCCACCAATCTCACGCCGGTTTGCGCTGGGTGCAGGCAATGTCTGTCTGGTCGGTGAAAAATCGACTTTCTCCGTTCCGAGATTGTAGCGATGCGAGGGTCTCTTGTCGTATGACTAGGGCTATGCACGAGATCGAGTACATCTCTCCTACTAAAAAGTTTCCTTGTGATCGTCTCTGAAACAAAACGCCTCTTTCGTCACAGCGCATATGGTAGGTGGTCCGCGTGCCTATCAAGATCAACTTCGTGGGTTCAAGTCTCACCGAGTGCATGCCCGTAGGGACTTTTTCTTGCATAAAAATTGATAAGCGGAAAGCGCGAGAGCGTGAGTTAGCTACATTCGATGAAAATCGACGAGCAGTGGGAATGCTGAATGAACCCTATGCGCGACAAAAAATAAAGGCACGTACCGGGGGGGAGAAGGGACGACACCTGTGACCACGGCTTGTCCAGAAGATCGCCGAGGGTAAAACCTCCTACGAGTTAGGCTGGAAAGTAAAAGTGATGATTAAAATATATATATATATATATATATGTAATATGGTCGTATGACTACGGCCATGGATGATAATGAGTACACCCCCCCTCCCCCCCTATATTATATACTCGCTATTGGGTTGGCATCGGTTGGCGAGGACGCTGTAAAACACGCTTCTCACGGCGTGAGCTAGACAGCCAGGGTACCGTCTTTTTGTTCGTTTTTCGGCGGTCACCATGACTGGCGGTCGAGTTAGATCATGTTTGTGCGGAGAGAGCTTAACTCCGCACAAGGGGGATGATCGTACCTCGTAGTGTGTATATGGTAAGGCACCCTGCGAGGCAGTTACATAGTAACCCTATTGCTGTCTCTGGAAGTGGCCACACGAGGAAATATATCAATCCATTGACGCTGTCATCCATGTGTAAGAAAACCCGCCTCAAAAGCGGTTCTTAGTAGGACGCAGCTCACCCTTCATGCGACTCGCCCAACACCTCACGGCGCTTCGCGCTTGGTGCAAGCAACGTCTGCCTGGTCGGTGAAAACCCGACGTGCCCCGTCCCGGCATTGTAGGGATGCGAGGGTCTATGGTCATTCGACTACGGCCATGCATGATAATGAGTACCCCCCCCCCCCCCCCCCCCCGCGCGCGCTCTGTCACAACGCGTCCGTGTTATCGTCTCCATCCGTGACAGCGGATGACGTCAGGCACGATAATGTACATCGGACAGTGCTCGGAGTTCCACGGACAGGCGGTGCACAGACTTGCGGAGGCCCTTCGGGAAGATCTCGTCGCTGCTCCCTGCGGGCTGATCAAAGTGGCCGTCTGGTCAGTGCAGAAGTGCAGTAGTCTCTGCAGTGCAGTGGTCTATTATGGGGGTCCATAGTAAATAGGACCAAATATTGTTATTACGGGGGGCCATAGTTAATAGGACGTATGGTATACATTAAAAACTATATATATTTACCTATTTTTACTAACAATATTTGGTCCTATTTTCTATGGTCCTCCGTAATAGTAAAAACAGGGAAATATACAGTTTTTTGTGTCCAACGTAGGTCCTATTTACTATGGTCCCCCGTCATAGTGCTGTAGCGATCGACGTGGCCGTCTGGCCGATGCTCGTGGTGCAGCAGTGCAGCAGTCTACAGCAGCAGTACAGCGACGATCGAAGTGGCTGTACGGTGAGTGCTACTTGTAGGGCGGGAGGGTAGCAGTGTAGTAGTACAGCAGCAGCGACCCATGTGGCCGTCTCGTCGGTGCAGTGGGGCATACTTGTAGTAGCCATCGATGTGGCCGCCTGGTGAGTGCAGTGGTGCGGTATGTAGTGCGGTGGCAATCAAACTGGCGGCCTGGTCAGCACTACTGTAGTGCAGTAGCCTGCGGTAGTTGGTACCTTGCATGAGGCAGAGGGAGCTGTGGTGGTGGTGGTGGTGGTGGTGTGATTGTGATTTTTTTGGGGGCGGTCGGTCGGTTTTGGTGGTGGTGGTGGGGTGGGGGGGGGGGGGGGGGGGGGGGGGGGGGGGGGGGGGGGGGGGGGGGGGGGGGGGGGGGGGGGGGGGAGGTGAGGTGTCATTATCGTGCGTGGCCGTATCATACGACCATAGACCCTCGCATCCCTACAATGCCGGGACGGAGCACGTCGGGTTTTCACCTACCAGGTAGACCTTGCTTGCACCAAGCGCGAAACACCGTGAGGTGTTGGGCGAGAAGCGCGGGGCGGGCGGCTGTGGCAGGGGTGATTGTTGCTGTCGGTGTTGGGTTTGAGGTTGCTGTCGCTGTTGCGGTGGTTGATGAGGTATGATTTATTGGTGGTTGTGTTATCGCTCTTAAGCCTCAGCCCTAACCGTAAGGCCCTTAGTGTGATAGCTCTACTATTGTAGTACTCGTGTCACGTGTAAAATTGAATGGCATTGTTGTATTTTTGTGCGCGTTTTTTTTTTTTTTTTTTTTTTTTTTTTTTTTTTTTCACCTCCTAGTGTTTTCAAACGTTTAATTTTCTTCTCCCTCTTCGTTCGTTCGTTTGTTTTTTTTCGTTCAGGTGTATCGGAGAGTACGCCGACCTGTTGGCCAGCCCTCAACCCGCCCTACCCGCTGTTGAAGGAGGCGCTGGTGCAGGTGCTAGTCCGGCGAGGGAGGCAATGCCGGAGGAAGAGGCGAGTGTTCTGAAATTTACAAGGCACAGCTCGGACAGGTCATCGAGTCCCACTTCATCTGCTGTAGATCTGACAGGGCGGATAGATTCCCTCATCGGTATGATCTGTGTGATCTGTGTGATCTATGTTATCTGTGTAATCTGTATGATTTAGCTCATGTTGCCGGGTCGGAGCCGTACATTCTGCGTGATTTAGCACATATTTTCCCTGGGGTTGGATCTGCACAGTGCGGCAGATCCCGCACAACCTGTCACGACGGCAGGTGAGGAACTAGATGATCTATATCTAGATAGATAGATAGATAGATAGATCATGATCGGCCCGAGATGTGGAATGCTTATGTTTGTACGTACCAGTAGCTGTTGGTATGATCCTGGTGATACATATTTTGTGCCACGTCGGACGGAATGTTGAAGGACCGTTTGGTCTTCATCTCTTAGGCCTGGCTTGTGCTTCAAATAAACGTCCAGAGGGGCAGCTATCAATAGCAGCAGTACTACATACCTGGTATCGTATTTGTACTGTATTTGCATCACAGTCGTCGCTATATATATCCGGAGGAGGTGAGGGGGCGGATGTTGTGGAAGCGCCGTAATGTTTTTAATATGCTGATGAAATATTTCCAATAGCTACGTATGAAAACACGGTAGCTACGAGGCGCGAATGCAGGCTCCTGCAGTGTAAACGAGATTTCATCGCTACGCTGCTTCAACATGACGGTGCTGCTGAATTATTTTTATGAATAGAACTATTAATATCAACAGCCGGCAATCAACAGGAGTATCCACAGAGTACCGGTGCTTATTTACCTCGTATCAGGTCTTGATACTATACCCCCCCCCCCCCCCCCCCCCCCCCCCCCCCCCCCCCCCTTGAGTTCCACAGCTTCCCTTCAGATTTTGTTGCTCTCAAAAAGGGGTATGCACATAAATCCATCCTTCATTGTGTCGTACAAGACCCGTACCAGGTACTAGGTACGCGCGATCCAAGTACCACTTGTATCACACACAGCTTGCAAAATATGAGTCCCGACGAAGTCCTCGATCCCACAGCGGTGCTTTTTTCTTCGTCTTTTTCGATGAAGACTACCTCCCTCATTTCCTTACCCACTGCGACCCTTTCCTTTTTGTTGTCAGATCGTCGACCTCCTCGAGGACCTGCTGAATCACCACAGCGCTACCGCCTCCTCCCGAAGCAGCACGCTAACCGCGCTGGCCAAGGTTTCCTACAGACTTGGGGGCGGATTGGGGGAGGAGGGGAAGGCCAGGGTGGAAGGCTTGCTGGAGGGCTTCCGGTCTTCCATCACGCTGGAGTTGCAGCAGAGGTGTGGCGGTGCTTCAATTTTGTATTGTGGCGTTTTGTCGTGGAGGGGGAAGAAGGGGGGATGGGGATGGGGTAGAATCTTGGCCATTTGCTGTAAGGGCCCATCTTATCGAGGACTTGTGGTTTTTTCAATTTGATTTGATTTTTTTTTTGCTAATTTAATTTGCATCTGATTGGCCGAAGAGTGAATCACCAGGCAGGCATTCTCAAGGCAAATTAGAATAATTCAATTTGAGTGTAAAGTCTTTCGGGACTTTTTTTGTGTGACTTTTTAATTTTAATTTGGAATTTGGGAGTTGATCAGCCTTGATGTAGCATGTTCATGGTAGGTCAACACCCCCGGTGGAGTCTGGGGTGATTCTTGGCCGCTTCGGTGACCACCGTCGAGGCGATAAAACGCGTAACCTCAACGAGAGGCGACCAGAGCGATAGCCGCGCCCACGGCCACAGACCATAGCACATCGTACCCCGGCGGTAGCGCCTAAAAAAAATCATGGCGGCCGCAAGCCCAATTTTTCAGCCTGCTCGATCGGCCAACCATCACGAAAACCGAGCAAACGAGCAAAAAAACAAAGGACACGCTCGAGACCTCGATAGCTGCATCACCGTTGCTGTTCCGCACGTGGCGCTTGAGGGCTCCCTCCGCCCACCCAAGACACCCTGAGAGTGATAGCTCCCTATCCTGCGCCACCAAAAAGAAAAAGAGGCTGGCGGCGGCGCGCACACGACAACGCAAACCTTCGCTCTCGTCTACGCTCGTCGCTGTTTGTCGGCCGGGCGTTTTGTGACGCGGAGCGTTTTTCCAGGTTGTTCCGAATTCCTTTTTTGTGTGACAATGAATGCGCCGTTTCCCGATAGGATACAAACTTCTTTTTTTTTTTTCGAAATCAAATTAAAATCTATTGAAATTGAATTTTTATTTCTAATGAACGAAATTTAGCGTTCCCCGTTAACATGGGCCATTATGCTTCGTACGTGGTACGTATGTGAGGCGTGTAGTGCTTTCGGTCGCTGGGTTGCACGGGAAAGGTGTGGCCATTTGCTGCGTATTTAGGGCGTGTGGTTTTTTTTCCCGCGCGATGATATGTTTTTTCAGGGAATTACGGAGGGGGGGGGGGGGGGGAGGGGAGGGCAGAGAAGTGGACAGGGCGGGAGCGGGGGGGGGGGGGGGGGGGGGGGGGGGGGGTACTCGTTTGTTGCTTGCCTTAGTCATTTGACCATTGGCTACGCATCCCCTTCGAGACGGAGCACCGTTCCTGCGCTTATTAGGGGCACCTCCAACAGTTAGGCGATCGTGGAACTGTGTCCATATATTGCATTAAAAACTTTTTGCTAATCGTATCCCCTGCCTGCTTTGCCGCCTGTCGCCACCATCTATCTCCTAGCATAGTGATCCTTTTTTTCGCTGCTATGAAGTGTACCAAACTCCTGCATCCGGCGGGAGCGGGGGCGGAGCTGAGGTGGCTTCTCGCCTCGCTTCCGTGACCACTGTCCGTTTGTGGTGTGTGGTGGCGTGCTCGTCATTTGCGTTGGAACATCGTGCATGTTGTTCGCGGTGCCGCGCCGTCCGTTGGCCTCGCGCGAACGCTGTTTTCCTCCCGCCTGTTTCTGCTTGATACCCCACTCGAGAGACGTCCTCGCTCGTACTTTGTTTCGGTACTGCTCCTGAATGTATTATGATGTCGGGACAAAAAAAAACAGCATCCGAAATACAACAGCCGCGGCTAGCAACAGCCTAGAACCGTCCGGTCGAGAAGCGGCACCCGAGAACCATCGGCCGACCAAACCGTACCATCCTGGGCCGTTGCCGTGCCGGACGGGGCCGGACTGATTGATAAGAAACCATCTCAATCGAGAGACCATCTCCAAACGAGACCAGGCCAAAACCTACAGTAGACTTGCCTCAATCGAAGCGACAGGTGCCGCTCGAGTGCCGAGAGAGAGAGGAGACAAAGCGTACCGACATTGTCCACAAAATATCAGGAGCGGTTGTGTGTTAGTATGAATACCCCAATGGTGCTTACGTTTCCGGGTATGGTATGGTGATACAAGCAGCGGACCCTCCCCTCCCCCCCCCCCCCCCCCCCCCCCGTCCCCTCTCTCTAGAAGTACCCAAGTCTCTAGGAATACCAATGCGGTCCGTGCACTGTGGGACAGAGTGGTATATTCAGCAAAAGGCCCCTGTATCTCCCGTCTCTCGTGGAAGGGGTCGCGTGTCGCGCCGCCCCGAGCAGAAGAACCCTGGAAGGCTTTTTCGCCGAGGGTAAAGCCATTTTAGAAGTGCACCCACCCACGTTTCGGGTAAAAATCGCTTGGAATATGAGGAGGAACTTTCACGCCTTTGACAGATGATCTGCAGATATATCATGATCTAGATATTTCAGGGCAGATAGATCATCCATTCCTGATATTACGATCTGTATGATCTAGCTCATGTTGCCGGGTGGGAGCCGTGGGGTCTGCATGATGTAGGACACGTTTCATGGGTTGGGTCTGTTTTCACACTGATCCTGCACAACATCTCGAAGCTAGATGATCTATCTGATCCGTAGATGATATATCTGATTATGTAGATGATCTGTAGATGATCTACCTGTCCGGCGCTGGTGGAATGTTGCGAGGGTGAGTGCAGTAGGGTATATATTCCGGTGTGCTCTCGCGGTGCCCGGGTAGCTGCCTGAGCTTGGCCATTATCATCAGGTTTTTGATACCCGAACACCCGAGAGTACGTACCCTGCTACTGCACTCGTCGTAAGCAAAGAGTCCACACCTCGGACAGAGGGTCATACAGATCATACAAATCATTCCCACAGTTCATGATCTGCATTTGTCAAGGCAGTCAAAGTCCCGGGCTTTTTTTTTTTTCAGCTTGTGCTGCCGGGTGGGACCCGTATATATCTGCATGATCTATCTAGCACGCACATGTTTCCTTGGTTGGATCTGTATCACGCAGATCCTGCACAACTTCTCTCACTACGGCAGGTGACGGACTAGATGATCTAGATCATGATCTATCTGATCTGTCTGATCGAGGTGTGAAAGAGTCTTCTCCTTCTCTCGCATCATCGGTCCTTTCTGTGTGTCTGCCCTGTCGTTGTTGTCGCTCCACCGGCATGGAGAAGGAACGACCCTGTGACCCTGGAAGATTAATTTTCTTGGCGAGGGGTAATCGCGAGTAGAAGAGTAGGAGAGTACTCCTCTTGTCTCCGTGAGCCCGTCCGTTTCAAGCTGCTCTGTCGTTGCCTCACTGGCTTGGGCCTCCATGTGTCTACTGGCGCAGCGACATGAGTGTCACCCCCCCTCCCCCATCTCTACACTCACTGCTGCTGCCACTACTGCTCCTGCTACACCACCACCACCACTATTGCGGGGGGCCATAGTTAATAGGACCTACGGTATACCCAAAAACCTGTATATTTCCATATTTTTACTATTACGGGGGTCCATAGTTAATAGGACCTATGGTGTACATAAAAACCTATATATTTACCTAGTTTTACTAACAAAATTTGGTCCCATTAACTATGGACCCCCGTAATATCAATATTTTGTCCTATTTACTATGGCTCCCCGTAGTACTACTGCTACTGCTACTACTACTACTACTACTACTACTACTACTACTACTACTACTACTACTACTACTACTACTACTACTACTACTGCTTTTACTACTACTACTACTTCTGCTTTTACTGCTACATACCACTGCAGTACTGCCAATGTGCTGATGTACTCTAACTGGTACCTCCTCGTCTGTGTCTTTGGTTTGTCTTTTCGCCTTGAACAGATCCTGTGAGTACCTGAACCTCCTGTCACCGGAGTGGGATGGGGTGAAGAAGGAGGCCTTGGACCGCATGCCGGTCATGGACGAGCAAGCTTTCCGCGAGAGGTTCGTCGATCAGCCAAAATCTTACTGTATCATCCTTTCTTTTTTTCATGGGACGTCCACATTTCCGTCTTGTTTCTTTTTTCTTTTTTTTTCTTTTTTTTTCCCTTCATGTTCCGCTTTTTCTCTGGTTTGTGGACGTCCGTCTTTTCGTATCCAGTACGTTTTGCATGCGATATATTTTCCTGTGTCGTAGTTTTGTTACTATGCCCGGCTGTCACTGCGCTTGTCGCTTCGCGAAGGTGTAATCACCCCGAAGCCCCTATCCCCCTCCCCCCCCTCCCCACCCTACCCCACCCCACTCCAACCCCACGCGACTCCAGTCCACTCCACCCCGACCCCAATCCACCCAACCCCATCCCGACTGCCGTTCCCCTTCTTCTGCTCCCAGGCGCGCTCGATTCATGATGGGCATGGGCGACTCGGACGCGGGAGACCGCTCCCCTGTGCGAGGGCCTCGCTCCCCGGCCCCGGCGGGAGCTAAACCGTCCACGGGTCTGGCCGACATCCCTCCGATCGAGTCGGGGCTCAATGGAGATGGTGGTGGTGGTGGTGGCGGTGGTGGTGGTGGAGATCTCCTAGACTTGGAGGCCATCTTTGGGGGAGGAGATGCGCCCGAAGCGTCCCCTGCCGCTGTTCCTACGGGGGGGGGCGGGGGATCGAACGGGATTTTGGGAGGGGGGGCGTTGTTGGCGGATGTTTTTGCTGCAAGCCCGGGGTTGGCGGTGACCGTGCCAGGGGTTGTTGGTGGGCAGGGGGTGGGGGGAGGGGGAGGGGGCGGGGTTGTGGGGGGGGGAGGGGTAGCGGAGCCGGCTCGGGATGACTTCGGCGGGTTCGAGGTGGCGCCAGCGCGAGAGGAGAAGATAACGGTAAGATTGGTGTGCTGCTGCAGTAGCTGAAGTAGGAGGAAGAGGAGGAGGAGGAGTTGTAGTAGTGGTAGTGGAAGTAGGGGCAGGCTCAGCGGTAGTAGTAGTAGCAGTGGTAGTAGTAGCAGCAGCAGCAGTAGTAGCAATCGTAGCAGTAGCAACATACCTGGTAAGCAATAGATGGTGATTGCCGAATCGATGGATGGATGGATGGATGGATTGGTTGGAAGAATAATGGATGGATTGATGGACGTATTTCGTCTAGATAATAGCGTTGTTCCCGATAGCTATGTACAGCCTTTAAGAGTTCATTACTATATACAAGGTACAAGGCATGCTCCTGCTGCGTGTTGCCACCAATACTGCTAGATCCGCTCTATCGACCGGTCACGTACTAACCCTCCCCCTCCCCGAGCGCCCCCCCGTTCGCCATGTACAGTCTGCTAAAATTGGGATCAGAAAACCATTTCGTCCCGTTGACCATCCCGTTATTGAGCCCCCCCCCCAATATATTATATACCTGATATAGATATATATATAGGTTGGGTTGGCGTCGGTTGGGCGACGGCGCTGTGACACGTATCTCACTGCGTGAGCTAGACAGCCAGGGTACCGTTTTTTACTTGTTTTTTTTGCGGTTTCTACGACTGGCGGTCGAGTTAGATCATTTTTTGTGTTCGGGGAGAACCTTTACTCCGCACAAGGGGGATAATCGTATCATGTAGTGTGTGTATGGTAAGGCACCCATGAGGCAGTTACATAGTAAACCCATTGCTGTATCTGGAAGTGGCCACACCAGAAATTAAATCGATTCATTGATGCTGTCATCTATATGCAAGAACATCCGCCTCTAAAGCGGTTCTTGGTAGGATGCAGCTCACCCTTCATGCGACTCGCCCAACACCTCACGGCGCTTCGCGCTTGGTGCAAGCAATGTCTGTCTGGTCGGTGAAAACCCGACGTGCTCCGTCCCGGCATTGTAGGGATGCGCGGGTATATGGTTATACGACCCAATATGTGGGCCCAAAATGGGGAGAAAGAGGCTCCCCAATGTATTTCTGAAGAATACAAAGTGTAGCATTGATGGAAAAAACTACTATCAACCGCGTATTCGAAACGGACAACATTTTCGATTCAGACAGTGGTTTTTGAGACACAACGCACCAAAGCAGGTGCTTCGGGCTTATTTTGGGCCTATATACTACCAGGTATGTATAGGCTTCCGTGATGAGGCAAGTAACAAGCGAGTACGCCCCTCCCCCCCCACTCCGTCTCGAAAGGGATGCGTGGCCAACGGTCAAATGACCAACCCAAGCAACTAATGAGCATGACCACCCCCCCCCCTATTGTATATATACTATATATATGGGTTGGGTTGGCGTCGTTTGGCAACGACACTGTAAAATATGCCGCTCATTACGTGAGCTAGACATCCAGGGTGCCGTTTTTTTTTTTTTTTTTTTTTTGGCGGTCGCCCACAGCTGGTCGTCGAAGTAGATCATTTGTGCGAGGTAAAGAACCTTTACTCTACACAAGGAAATTGATCGTATCGCGTAGTGTTCAAGGTAAGGCACCCAAGAGGCGGTTACATAGTACTCACATTGCTGTATCTGGAAGTGGCTACACCGGAAACTATACCAACTCATTGAAGCTGTCATCCATATGCAAGTCCGCCTCACGAGCGGTTTTGAGTAGAATGCAGCTCGCCCTTCATGCGACTCGCCGGACACCTCACGGCGCCTCGCGCTTGGTGCAAGCAATGTCCGCCTGGTCGGTGAAAACCCGACATGCTCCGTCCCGGCATTGTAGGGATGCGAGGATCTATAGTCATACGACTACGGCCATGCATGAGATCGAGTGCATCTCTCCTATCGAGTACCCCCCCCCCCCCCCCCCACGCTCCGTCTCGAAAGGGAGGCGTGGTCCTTGGTCAAATGACTAATGCAAGCAACAAATGAGTTTCCCCCCTCCTCCTCTCCTATATTTTATGTATAGGTTGGTTTGGCTGACAACGGTACTGTAGAACATGCCGCTCAGTACTGAGCTAGGCAACCAGGGCTCTGTTATTGTTTTGTTTTTTGGGGGGTCAGTCACAGCTGGTGGTCGAGATAGATAATTTGTGCGGGGTGAAGAACCTTTACTCCGCACTAGGGGGGTGATCGTATCACGTGCCGGCAGTTTATCGTAAGGCACCCAAGAGGCAGTTACATAGTACTTCCATTGCTGTCTCTGGAAGTGGCCACACCAGAGAGTAAATCAATTCATTGACCCTGTCATTCATGTGCAAGGCCGCGTGGTTCTTTGTAAGATGCACCTCATCCTTCATGCGACTCACCCAACACCTCACGGTGCTTCGCGCTTGGTGCAATCAATGTTTGCCTGGTCGGTGAAAACCTGACGTGCTCCGTCCCGGCCTCGTAAGAATGCGAGTCTATGGTCATACAACTACGACCATGCACGATATCGAGTATACCCCCCCCCCCCTTCCCTCCCCCCCCCCCCCCCGGACACCGCTCACCGTGCCAGGCGTTCGACAAGAGCGGGTTGCGCGTAGAATTTTCCTTGTCTAAGCCGGACTCTCTGGACCCCTCGAAGAGCGCTATCTCCGTCTCGTTCAGCAACACTTCGGCAGAGGTGAGGAGGCAGCGCGATGTGGTCGGGTGCTGCCACGAGGAAGGGGAAGGGGGAGCATGAGGGTGCAGGGCCGTTTTTTTCGCTCGTCCTGTGTTGGTATGGCTTGGCCTTGCTCGGCTTGGCTTGGCTTGGCCTGGCTTGGCCTTGGCTTGGCTTGGCTCGGCTTGGCCTGTCTTGGCTTGTCTTGTACTTTTTTTTATCCCGTCTTGTCTTGTCTTGTACTTTTTTTTATCCCGTCTTGTCTCATCTTGTCTCACCGTTTCCTTCCCCCTTTTAGAGCGTTTGTTTCTGGTGCAATGGAGCTGATCGCGCACCCGCCTACCTATCTTACGCAAGCGAAAACAGCGCTCTTGGGTTTAACGAATTATGCCAGGTAGAAGCGAACACAGAGAAAATGTTTCGTGTTCCGGCTGCAAAGTATTCGAAACGGATCCCATTGTCCGTTTTTCAATTCTGCCAGCCGTTTTTTTTTTTAAAGATATAATCCGCACCCTCGAAGAAAAAAAACGACAGTGAGGAGTGCCGCGGTATTAAAGGAAGCGACAGTGAGTGACGCCTCAGTACCGTAGAAAACCACCCAACCACTGTATACCAGGTACCTGGTAACACGCACGGTAACGCCCCCTGGGGTTAATAGCCGAGGTGAGATTGTCGTCACTAAGGGGTCACGCACAACGAAAATGGTGTGCGTCGCTCGGCGTTTGCACCCCCACCCCGTTATTGAAAAAAAAACACCGTGGAAAATAGTCCGAGGGGCTCTGTTGTCTCGCGTGTTGTACAGTAGATGCCAAGCGGGGGCGGGGGGAGGAGAGGGAACGAGTGCGAGAACGCAGCGCGATTAGACCCGAAACCCATTTGTGTATTCCTATTATAGTATGTATTTGGTGCCAGGTGTGTTGTTAATATTACCAGGGATCTTCACGGGTCATGACCCAACCCGCGGGTCGGGTTCAGGAGGCCGTCGAAAATCTCACGGGTCGGGTCGGGTCGGGTCAGAAGGTTTTCGAAATTTCAGGGATCGGGCCAGGTCACCCTGACTCGACCCGACACGCGAGGTTTGACCGGACCCATGAACAGCAGCCTTGCCTTTGATAGAAGTGAAGTTTTTTTTTCCAAAAATGAAGGTATGCACGTGTTGCGTTGTACGTACTGTAGCAGACGTTTAGGAAACGCTTGCGGCTCGGGCGACTCCCTCCCTCCCACCCTCCGGCGCACGGAGGCGCTGCCGATTAGCGGCGTCGAAAACAGCCATTGTGTACATGCTGTAGTGTGGTTGTCATGGCGTCAGAGAGTTTCGATACCGTAGCAGAAGGCGTGCGCTCGATCCAGCAGAAATGCTGGCAAGGGCGATGTCTGATATTTTAGGTGAAAGGCGGTTGTGGTGAACGCGCATGTCCAACGTAGCTGTTCCAATGGGTCGAAGACTGATACCAGGTAATTGCATGGTAACGAATATGAACATAGTATCGAAATACCGGTATTTGCGAAGTCACCCACTCCCATCTTGCCTCGCGTCGCGTACAACATGCTTTGCCGTCTTTTTTTGTTACTTTTCTTTTTTTTTCCTCGTGGGCGAACGCCTCTCCAATTGGCGAAACCGTCCGCGCGTATCGAGCCCCGTATCCCCGACGTACTCTCCCGCCGCCGTACCTTTTTGTTCTTGTATGATACGTGTAAATCGTTGTCAGGCCATCACCGGCTTGGTGTTCCAGGCAGCGGTGCCCAAGTCGTTCACGATGAAGATGGGCTCCTTGTCCGGGCACGATTTGGCCCCACACAGGTGGGGAGCTGCAGCTTGTTGTGAAACGTTGTTGGTGGTGGTGGCGGTGGTGGTGGTGGTGTTGTTGGTGATGATGCTGCTGTTGCTGTTGTGCTGCTGCTGTTGTTGTGGACGTTGTGGTCAGTGGCGTATTCTTATTGGGTGTTTTCACGTCAAATTATAAGCACCCCCTCTTGATACTCCGCCGTTGCGGTTGCAAGAGATACCAAGCTCAACCGCCCCGGAAAGAAAACATGAAAGGCAAAGGGGAAATAGAGAGTATACCCACAACGGAAAAAAAAAAAACGCACGAAGAAGAGCGCACATAAATCTACCAGGTACACCCTACACAGTCGGACGAATACCCAGCGCTTTGATCATTCCCCCTGCGCCCCTTTCGCCGCCTTACCCTCCCTCTCCTTCCATGTTGCCTTGTTGGTTGGTTCGACTATATTTCGCCCACCGCAGTTCTGGCGTCGTGTCTCAGACCATCAACGTCACAAACGCCATGCAGGGCACGAAAACCCTCATGATGAAACTCAAGGTGCAGTTCCATCGCGGGGCTGTGAGTGTGGCGGAAGTCGCCCAGGTGGCGAAGTTTCCGCCGGGCTTTTGATCTGATCTACTAAATGAAGCAGCAGCAGCGGCGGCGGCGGCGGCGGCGGCAGGAGCGGTGGCAGCAGCATCCGCAGCGGCGGCTGCAGCAGCAGCGGCAGTTGCTCTTACCACGCTATTAAATTGTAGATCTCCGTTGCTTGGCTGGCTTGTGATCTAATCTTCGAATGCAGCAGCAGTGGCTTTTACCATGATATTAACTACTAGATCCGCGCTACTGCGGCTTCTGCCCTTTTTTCTGCTGCGTGACCCGGCTGGCTATTTAGTTGTTGAGACAAATAGTGCGTAGCCTACAGTGAGTATAGCTAAAGTGGTAGCCGGTTTGCTCTATTAATAGGAAGCGGTCCGGGATGGCTGTGTTGGCGCGAACGTCATTTTTTGGAAGCTGTCGGTAATCGTGATTTTAGTTTGCAGGAAAAACAGTCCCGAGATTTTTATTTTAGGAAGCAGCCCCGACCGACGGCATTTCTGGGATTTCCAGTCGGTAGTAGACGCTAGTGCTCGCGTACTTAGCGGAGGAATGGTGGGCCCACCAACCAGCATCCAGCACGAAGTCCTGGCTGTTCATTTGTCTGTCTTTTTTTTTTTTTTTTTTTTCCCCGACGACGCTCGCGGAGGGTATTGGTTTTGTTTCTTTGCCTCGAAAAACACACGCGCCCTCTACCTCCATGTCTCCTCTTAATAGGTATTTTTTTCGTTTTCCGATCGTTTTGGCGTTTCATTTTCTGTGGTGCGATCGGTAAAAAAAGAGGCGGGGGTGGGGGGGGTGGGGGGGACTAAACGGGGGTGCGAGGAATTAGTAGCCACCAAAGCACACAACCACCCGACCACCTACTCACTATCAAGTGGGGTTTGCCTAAATACATGTGTTTTCTTGCCTCTTTAACGCAAATATCTCTAGATTTTTTGTCCTTGGCATATCTATCATGTGCCCGAACTCGGACAATAAATAATTAACTATTTCAAATACGCAATGCAGAAGTTGGAATTTTTCATTATTTAATTGTGTGTTTTGATCAGATTGCATCCCCAAATCGGAAAATAATTATTCCAAAATCAAAGTAAATAATGCAAACTTCCCGCTTCTCTCCCCCTTTGTAGTACAATATCCTCTAGGTTTACCTGGAGTTTTCAGGAGCAAAATTATAACCTGTCCTACTGGACAAAATGACCAAAAACGGTGCACCGGTGATTTTTTTTTTGCCAGTTTACGGTACAAAAAAATCAAACTAGGAAATCAAGGTACACCAACTCCAAGTTAGACAATTTTTCTGTCAAGGTATACCGTTTTCTGGCAAAATATCAATGTCCGTCCGTTGAAGTCACAAGGGAAATAACAAAAAAAACGGTACACCAGTGTAGTTTTGCCAGTTTACGATACCAAAAATAATACGAGGTAATCAGGGCACACCAAGCCCAAGTCAGATGACGTTTTCTGTCATGGTATACCTTTTTCTGGTAGAAAACCAATGTCTGGTGTATCTGGTAGCTTATAATTACGAACAAAAACCGCGTTCATAAATATAAGCGCTTTCTCATACTCGTTCGTATTCAGACGAATAGTCATCAAGCGTATCTTATATTTCTGAAGAACTCATTCGTTTCGTGTGCCGTGTACTCAAAGCACGGCACCGCGGGCGAGCCCGGCGCCGTCGCGGGTGTCAGCGGGTGTTGGCGGGGGGGGGGGGGGGTTGCAAGGAACGCAGTCGCCGTTTTCGTGGCTAGGCGTCGCGTGTGCCTCGAGACACGAAGGAGGCATGAATGGGCTGTGTCTGGCCTCCATCTGTGGAATTGCCGATAGAATTGTAAAGTCTATAAGGGTCGTTCGGGATTGCAAAATGACATTCAAGCGGTGCTTATTTTCGCGACCAAGCTGAAGTCCACAGAGAGAGCTACGCGGTCTGAGCGCCAACTTTGTTGACCAGGCAAACGAGGGCCACGGTGAGCACCGGCCTTCACGCGAGGCGGGCGACGGGGCTCACTGTGGCAGACAAGGAGGAAAGCTTTACCCGGACCGAATCGGTGGAGGTGGTCGCGAGACGGGCGGGCGGCGTACGAGGCTGAGAGAGAAGCTCTTCGATTTTTTTCTTTTTGTCCGGTGCAAGGTGTTCCAATCAGGCAGAAAATATTGCATGAGAGGGGATGGGTAATTTTTTCTTTCCGAATTTTTCGGTTTCGTTTTCATTGTTTACGGTGCTGCTTTGCCGTGTGCCGTGCTGTGCTTTCTCTTTCATACAACATATTAAAGGAACAAAATTCTCAGTTTAAAAAACTGAGCCTCAGTTTCGGTAAGTGCAAACTTGTCTGTCTACCTGTCCGTCTGTCAGTCTGTCATAGCTTATATTTTCGAACACTTTCCAATGATCGATACGTATATAAGGTCGTTACAGATGACATTCGCACGACGTATTCGACTCTTACGAGCGTCATATTCTGAAACTTACTATACCACCGGGCAAATTTAGCCATATAATACATCCACCACACCGTACCATCATACCATAACACCAACATACCATACCACATACCGTGTTTTTTCCGTCTACCATACCACCAACATCACGTACCGTGTTTTTTCCATATAATATATCAAACCGCCGCCGCTGTTGCTGTTGCCTGCTGCTGACGTGAAGAGGAACCGCAACAGTAGGCCTATCAATCGGCAGCGAGCAGTGCCGTGCTCTACTCGTGCACCTATCACGAGAAGCTAGGAGGGGGCACGGGGCGAGGATGGTTGTTCTTCTCTTCTCTCTGCCTCTGAATAAATTAAGTCATTTAGGCACTTGAAAAGAGCGAGCTGAAAAAAAAACTCAACTACTTCTAAACAGAGTGAGACTAAGAACCACAGGAAAACAACAGGCAAACGAAGCACAAACCTCCAGGTAGCCGCAGCAGGTTGTGGTAAGAGTAGGAAAGCCAGGTTCTCCCTACTATTACGGGGGACCATAGTAAATGGGACCAAATTTTGTTAGCAAAAAAAGGAAAATATTTAGGTTTTTGTGTGTACCGTAGGTGGTATTCCCTAGGTACCTAGGGTATCTAGAAGCAAAATTGCAAACTTGTCCCATCGGACAAAATGACAAAACACGGTACACGAGTGATCTTTTGCCAGTATCTCTGCACCCTCGTCGTCATTTCCATCAACAGGAAGATACCCAGCCAATTGCAAAGCTATGCTTCGGTGTTTGCGAAACGCGCATAGATCCCGATCATGACAGTCGCCACGGGGTCGTCAGGGGGGTGATGCAGCAAGCACCGCCCAAAAGTTTGAGCACTGCCGTGGCCACGCCTCGAATGGTTCTTCCCAATCCCTCAATGCGGGAATCGTTGGGGTCATCCATGGTCGCGGCCGGGACGGCGGGGGCAGGGGTAGAGATACGAGTCGGCGCATTGCGGGTGGATATCGCCAGGGCGGGGTCGGGGGGGGCGTACTCATTTGTTGCTTGCCTTAGTCATTTGACCATTGACCACGCATCCCTTTCGAGACGGAGCACCGTTCCTACTCCTAATAGAGACACCTCCAACAATTGGGCGCTCATTACTTTGCTAATATTACCCCCTTCCTGTTTGGCCTCCTGTGGCCACCATCTATCTCCTAGGATAGCGATCGTTTTCTCGCTGCTATTCATTGTATCAAACTCCTCCATGTCACATTCGTCTATTTTCCTCATCTCGCCAGGGGGGGGTGGGCGGAGGTAATGGCGGTCGTAGACTGATGGAGGAATCCGGAGGTTGCCAGGAGTGCGCACACCGCAAGGGTAAATGGTCTCAGATCGACCCTGGATCCATATTTGGACGAGCAACGGCGTATCGTGCCTGCCAACCCTGGCCCAGGGACGGAAAACATATTCGTTGAAACGCAGAGGAACATTGAATTTTGTCCTTGCAAGTTCCCTTTGGTCCGTGGATCGTACGAGGACTCTAAAAATGGCTGGGTTGGTCGCCTAGGTGATTTCTTTAGTTGCCACTGACGTTGAATATGGGATGACG
This sequence comes from Macrocystis pyrifera, assembly GCA_031763025.1. Classification (NCBI taxonomy): domain Eukaryota; class Phaeophyceae; order Laminariales; family Laminariaceae; genus Macrocystis; species Macrocystis pyrifera. The sequence goes on from JASSKH010000006.1 coordinate 2,808,117, forward strand.
TGCAGGATTTGACGTAGCACTGGCTGCTGCTGAAGACACGTTTTGCGATTGAAACCGTCTTCTTCTTAACACACGTCGTGGCAATTTCCGTGTATTGCAATATGTTTTCTTGGAAAAGGCCGAGGGCGACGTAGACTCTGCGTTGGGAGTGTTGTCTAAAATGCAGTGAACTTCGTCATTACACCACCAGACAACTCTCATGCATCCATGTTCAACATAGTAGCATATAATACGCGATAGCAGTTCCATCGGTCACGTTGCGGCGAGTATCTCATGTGTGATCGTTCTGTGTCGTCGGCGATGAAATTCTAGAGCAAGCAGCAGCTGCTAGCTGCAGTGGTGATACATAATATCTTTTCTAGTTTCTTGTTGCCTATCTTTGTGACGACACCCCCACAACCCTTCACTTGCAACAAATATACTGGCACTGCCAGACTACCCGGAAAGCACCAGGTAATCCAACGTGAAAAACCGTTTGGCAATCGGATTTTATCTCGAACAAATATACACCATTACTTGAACTCGACTTTTAACGTTGGAAACAAAATCTTGCCCTCTAACAGAACACAGGTAAAGGAGCCCACTGTAAGAGTAAATGACAAGAAAATACGAAATTTGATATCCGTGTTTTGTTGTGAACGGGCCAAATTGCGAATTTAGAGGTTGAAATATTCTATGATTGATGAGCGAAAACCCACGCATACTTTATGTGTATCCCTGAGGAGGTCAGGGACTAGCCGAAACGAAACTAAGCTTGAGCAGTTTAAGCGGACGTCGAAAAAATACGATGTAATTGATGAGTCCAATATTTAGATACCTGGTGAACAAGAAGAGAGCTCGCACACGAAATCATTCTCACACAGTTCGACAAGCACAGCAATCTCAAAACGGGAAGCGCGCGACCTCAGCTGACCAGTGAACTACGTGATAAAGAGCAGAACCTTCCTGAAAAATTGAAGGTCAATCTACCAGAATTTCCGTAGTTTCTAGTTCCTGGGCCGTCCGTCTCCGCTGTGATTTCTGTTCCTCAACGCATCAATCGGTGAGAGTGTCCTTACACGGTATCAATTGCCACGGATTACGCATGTGGTAATTCCGGGGGGCACCCCGCTCCTCGGAAAAGGTCGGGACGACAATTCACCGCATCAATCGGTGAGAGTGTCTTTACATGGTGTCAATTGTCACGGATTACGCATGGCAATGTTTCTAGCATTTCACGCCGTCTAGTAGGTAACAGAGGCTCACCCCGTGGGAAGGCGCACTGCGTATGATACAACGGAAACCGAGTCACGAGATAAAACGTACCTTTCACGAATAAGAAATTCGGACTGGACCAGCATTCCTGTTTCTTATTTTTCCCCACTCTTATAAAGTGTTTTGAATTATAGCTCGCCCGAGAAAAACGCCTGTATATATTTTCTATATACATATTTCTTAACCCCTACCCATGGTCCCTGAGCCTTTTCGTACGCGTTCATACGAATATCCAAGCGTAGCTTTTATTTCTGAACAAATACCTCACGAATTAGAAAAATCCCAAAAAAGGACGAAACGGAGGGAAAACGTTCAGAATTTGCAAAAAAAACGAAAACGAAAAAAAATGCAGCATCTTCAAACAAGTAAATTCTACCTAGCAAATATCTATGTCGCGAGTCGCGAGAGAATTTCCATACCTCCGTCCAACCTTTTATTAAGTGGTAACACCTAGGGAACAGCAGGGCAACCCTTGCCCTGCTCTACAATTTACTGTGGTCCTCCGCAATAGACTACTAAACAAGAGAGAAAAAGGAAAACATATTAGTCGAACCGACGTTGAAGGTGCAAGGTGATGAGGTGATAAATGATGTGAAGGTGCAAGGTGATGAGGTGACATATGAAGAGGTGAAGGTGCAAAGGGAAAACGATGGCACACGCAGCAGCCGCACATGGCAACAGCAACCCCAGCAGCCACGTCTGCAACAGCAGCAGCAGAACCAAGTGGATTCGCTAAGCGCTTGCGACAATCGCCTGGCACGGACGACCGATATGCGCTGATGCTGGATGCTTTGCTATTGCGTTGCTTGGCCAGCACCATCAAGTCATGATGTACCTGGACATGCGCTGATGGTGGATGTTTTGCTATCACCATTGCGTTGCTTGGCCAGCGTCATCATGTGATGATGTACCTGGTACAAGAACCTATATTTTATGCAATTATTGATCAAGAACGAAAAATGGAACATTTATGTGAAGTTTTCGTTATTCGTACTGCTGTCTGTCTACGACCTGCGTAACGCACCCAACGAAAGCTGATACGCTTCACTTTGCACCAGGTACGCCTGAAGGGTAGCATGATGGTTGAGAAGATACGCACGGAGATACTCTGGCATTCATTCCATGAAAGAGAAAAAGGAAAAAGTCAGAGAGAATATTGTCGTGTCTCCCCGCAGGGGATGTCGCTGACACTTGAAAAGAACGAGCTAAAAGAGAAAAAAACACCACTACTTATAAACAGAGTAAAAGACAAGGAACCAAGGGAAAATAACAGGCGAACCAAGGCACAAAGCACCCTCCAGGTAACCGCAGGAGACGCACGGAAATAAATGGTATTCATTCTATAAAACAAAAGGGAAAAAAGAGAAGAAAGAGAAAACTATCGTGCCTCCCCGCAGGGGATGCGGCAGGCACTTGAAAAGGACGAGCTAAAAAACAAACCCACTACTTATCAACAGAGTAAGACTAGGAACCAAGGGAAGATAACAGGCAAACCGAAGCACAAAGCACCACTACTTTTAAACGGAGTAAGACTAGGTCAAGGGGAAAAAACAGGCAAACCAAGGCACGAAGCACCCTCCAGGTAACCGAAGGAGACGCACTGAGATAAATGGCATTCGTTCTATGAAACAATAGAGAAAAAGGCGAAAAGAAGAGAGAAAACTGTTCCCTCGCCGCAGGGGATGTGGCAGGCACTTGAAAAGGACGAGCTAAAATCAGATCTACTACTTATAAACAGAGCAAGACTAGGAACCATGCGAAATAACAGGCAAACCGAAGCACAAAGCACCCTCCAGGTAACCACAGCAGGTTGTGGCACGAGTAGCATAGCCAGATAGCCAGGTTCTCCCTACTTGTCCGCCTGGTGCCTTGTTACCTGTCTGCCGTCTCCATCCTGCGTTCGTCAACATGTCGAATGTCCTCTACGCACCACGACGAATATCCCATATCCCCGCCCATTACGATCACGAGCAATACCGATAGCAAGCACGCAGACGCTCAGCGCTCGAATGCCTTTCATCAAGGGCAATAACAATACGTATACCCTACCTGGGGTATGTACGTACACGGCTTGCGGCGTTCGGGTTGTTTTCTTGAATGGAGCATGTGGAGCTCTTGACTATTGCAAACCGCCTATTTACACCTAATTGTTTGGATCGTTTGTTATTGCGTCTCATTCTCGTTCATGAATACATTGCTAGGAGCGCTTTCTCGTACTCGTATTCATACGAATAGTCAAGCGTAGCTCATATTCCTGAAGAAAAGTCGTACTGTACATGTAACCAGCAGGATAAAAAATACATGTAAGACCAAGGAAGACCAACGCACTTACCAGGTACTGCTGTACTATTAATAGACTACTGCATTAGACTACGGTACGAGTACGTACATTCTACGTCCTTTCTCGATACCTACAGCAGTAAATTACGACGATGTTTTCCCCCAAACCTATAACCTGCTACTTGCTGCCGTACTAGACTAAGAACTGCATTAGAACATAGCACGAGTACGTTCTTTCTACGTACCCTCTCGATACCTAGATTACGACGACAACGGCCCACAAGGAACGGCAGTCAACCTACCCTGTTATCCGTCACCGTTGAGGTCGTGCCTGCGTTTGTTTCGTTTAGTTCAGGTTGTTGCACGGCGCATCGAGGCCTTCGAGTTCTGCGCAGCTGCGTTAATATATATATATATATGTTTAGTCTCCAGAGTTTTGTTTACGGGGTGCACATACGTAACGATATATCTAGTCGGCGAAAGTTGTCCTTGTATGCCTGTTGTTATCTTGGACTTGACTGCGGCGTCTTATTGGGTATGGGTGCGTTCACGCCACTTCGAAGTCATCGCAATCTGCGTAATATAATGTTTGGGTTTTATATTTCGAATCTAAGTACCCATGAGACTCGCGAGGACTCAGTCATTTCAGCCCCTCGTACCCTTGAGAGTCACGAGGACTCTGTCGTTTCAGTACTTTTTACGTACTCTTGGACTCGGTACTTCAAAATGATTGGTATTCGCGAATCAACGACTGAGTCCCGATGACTGGGCAATAATGGTACTCTGCCGACCGTTTTGTTTGCAATATGTAGTTCTCGTGTCGCTGCTGTGCTGCAAATTTTCACTCCTACCCAAAATTGACCTGACCTCTGCAGTAGAGTGCTAGTGTATCGCTGCTGTTTTTTTTCGCTCCTACCCCAAATGCACATGTTATTGTTTGTGGCCGACGTCTTTGCGAACGTATCGTTCCTGCCTTTTGACCGCTTTTCTAAGCCCGAACAATCCCTGAAATTTCCATACCTCGGTTCAATCTTGTATTAAATGGTAACACGTAGGGAACAGCAGGGCAACGCTTGCCCTGCTCTGCAATTAATAATACGTTGAAAACCGGGGGTTGACTCGCAAAATGTATTGGTTGATAATTCATTAAAACTTACCAGGTAACTTTTTATCGTTGGGTTGTACAAAGCAACGTATATGTGTATGCTCTCGGGCGTATACAACTATCGACCGGGGCTACAGCTTGCAAAGTCGTTGAACCTGCCGGCTTCTGCGTTGTTTTTAACCAATGCTGAGTGTGCTCAAATTACGGAGCGATAACCCGAAATAGAAATCCGAAGGTTTTCTGGTACCTTGCAGGGGTCAAACCAAGCAGTCCCGTACCAGATATGAAGATGAAGACGGGAAGCGACCATCACCAGCCCCGCACCCAACCCCTTCTGTTCACTCCTCTATTTTGTCGTCTCCCAGCTCTTCCACAGCAGCCGCACAGTTAGTTATCCTACTGTCACGACCTTCCCACACACCCAACGCGGCAGCAGCAGCAGAGTAGCAGCACGGCGGTGCGAGGTCTCCGCGGTCTTTTTGTGAAGCACCCAAGTTGTGGGCTCCGGGCGTGCTTGGAGCGCAACGCTCGGGCACGGAGGTGCCGGCAAGCTGTGTGCCATGTATCGGTTGTGCTACTGTACTACTCCCCGGTGGCTTGGCAGGTGGTCCGCGTGCCTATCAAGATCAATTGCGTGGGTTCAAGTCTCACCGAGTGCATGCTCATAGGGACTTTTTCTTGCATAAAAAATTGATTAGCGGAAAGCGCGAGAGCGTGAGCTAGCTACATTCGATGAAATCGACGAGCAGTGGAAATGCTGAACCCTATGCGCGACAAAAAATAAAGGCACGTACCGGGGGGGAGAAGGGACGACACCTGTGACCACGGCTTGTCCAGAAGATCGCTGAGGGTAAAACCTCCTACGAGGCTGGAAAGTAAAAGTGATGATTTAAAAAAAAAAAAAAAAACTACTTGGTATAGAGCGCCATTATCAGCAGCAATTTATACTCGATATTGATGGGGAGAAGCCGCTCGCCTCTCGCCGTGTTGCTATGCTGCTGCAGGACCTGCTGCTGCTTCTGCTGCGTGTTGCTGCTGCTACTGCTGTGCTTCTAGCTTGTGCGCACAATGATCGCGCTTGCCAATACCAGGCGATAACGGCAGCGAAACTGTTGTTGCTGTTCTACTGGCATCTCTGTCGCTACATATTCGATGGGTGGGGTGGTTGTGCCTATTTCGCTTCCCCGCATTGGGATCTGACTAAAATTCGTCACAAACAACCGGATTTTTTAACCCAAACTCTGAACGGACCTTTGGATAAAAAGTACATGCATTTGGTGTTCGTCTCCCTGAATTCACAAAATATGCAGTCCCCGTCTTCCGCCTTGCTCTTGTTGCTTTTTTATGTGTTTTTAATACCCCGGCATGTGGCACTTGTCTGGCAGAAGAACGCTATCAATCGTTCCCCCGAAATTTAAAAAAAACTCCCCCTTGCTCGTTTTTGCCTATTTCTGTGTTTTTTTAATATGCCGGCGTGGACACTGTGTGTGGCACTTGTCTGGCAGAAGAACGCTATTAATAACCGTCCGTGGAGTTTGGTCTCTGTTAGTTTTCCTTACTTGTTTCCCGCCGTTGGCTTTGCTGGTTTTCTTGACAGAAAACTAGTAAAATCAGAAACCGAGCTCCTCGATAAGAGTGGCCGATATAAGGCCTTTGCTTGCACCTATTCTCAGTCCAAATTATCTCCAGGCACGACTCTGGAAAAATTGCGCAAACGATTAAAAAAAAAAAAATCGTCAATCCGATCCGGAACGATTGCCCCCCAGACGGCTACGAGTTTTGATACCAGGCACGCAGAACGGCAGTCTGCGCCAACTCCCATCTTCTCGGGTTTCCTTTAGGAGCACTACGATTAATCGAAAATGGCGAAGGGAATTTCTCGGGTGCCTTGTGCCGTGAGCACCACGAGTTGGCAAACAACTCGTTTTCCAAACCATGATGTGTTTATTTTTCTTTAGCCATTTCGAATTATTCAGTGTAGCTCTCGCGGAGCGTATGAGTGTTTTTTGGCAGTCCCAACGAGAAAAAAGGCTATGGTAGGGCCTCGAACCAGTCCTGGAACAACCCGAAAACAGAAAAATCTCGTAATGATGAATATTCGTATACCGAGGAGGTATAATAACTGGTCATGTTTGGTGCGAACATCTTCTTGTCCTGACGATTTTTTAAGTCACGTGCATTTTTACACCATCCTTGAGCACCCTTGACCAATAGAAATTGCACCACAACGACGGGTTGAGGCCTCTTTCTTTGACCTCTCGGCACGTGCTCAGGGCGGGAAAGGGCGTGACCGCCGCGGGTTCTGGCGTGCGCACGCGGGAAGAGGGCGGGACAGAAGGTCCGGGACGCGGGGGCGCCTGGTCTCCTGCCTGGCTGGTACGCGGTTGTCGAGGGAGGAGCGTCGCACAAACACAAGTCGAAAAGAGCTGTTGGTCTGTTTCAGTAGGAAGTCTGCGTTTCTTGGCATGCTTTTCATTCTTTTGCGCCTTGTCATGGAGTCGTCTAACGAGTGTTTTGCGAGACTCACTGGCTCCCGAGCATGCGGCGCGAAGGGCCTACGTGAGGCCTCCGCGCGAGAGAGAGAGAGACGGCGGAGCGCATGGTCCCGATCGAATCGAGAGAGCGACCGCCAAGAATGGGGTGACCCTCGGGTGGCCGACTCGTCTACGCGGCGAAAAAAAACGTGTGTTGTGGTTATACTTGGTCAGGAAATTTGGTGCCCAAACTTCAATGTAAGGATTCGGAAGACGAACAATGCCACGGGTAGGGGAAGCGGCTTATTATTTTCTGAGCTCGTCACATGAGGAGCTCTCGCCCGAAGCATGACTTCGAAGAACTTTGTTCCCGCAACCCGACCAATATTTCTACCTGGTATTTCTGAGCTAGTCCTAAAACAAATATACCTCAAAACGTATCATACTGCTGTAAGTCGTAGTTGTTCACTTGAGGAGCTCAACCGATTAGGAACCATATCGAGCCAAAAACGGTACCCATACGTAGTATCATCGCTCAGACACGAGCACGCAGTGTTGTGGTGCCGCAACGCCCAGGACAAAAGGTATTTACTCCGAACCGCGTTCCGTTTAAATCAACGGCGGCCTGAGAGCTGTCCTTTTACCGGACGCACCGATGCATGTTAGGTGTAAGGTAGTATGGGCATATTTTGGCCCTGCTCTGGTCACTCACACAAAGTGATTGACGATGTTAGGAGTTATACGTTCTTGTATTAGTTGCTGCTTGCCTCGCCAGACGACTTCTGACCGAAGGGGCGAGGTACTCACCAGAAAGGCAGGCGATAACGCCTCCCAGGCATGATGAGGGGACGCTGGCTACCAACCATAATGCCGCAACAGGGGAGAGGGTATACCATAACAGTAGCTCACGCTGAAGTGCCGTACATGCAGATTCATATAAAAGACACGAACCAAACTAATCCGGAGAATTCGGAGAATGAATCGAAGATGCAGCTCTTCACCACCCACTCCCACACCTCTAACTTGTAAGTCTGTAGCCGATTACACGTGGACGCTGCGAAATTTGTCGGCAGAGAAAAAAAACAGACCTCGAAATGTGCCAAAAGCATCTAGCCGACAACGCCAGTGTTATATGTAAGACAGTGTGGACATCGGGACCGACTACTGCTAGCAGGATATGCCTTCGTCTCTGCTCCGGTCACCCACATAAGGTGCTTGACAATTTCAGAAGTTATAGGCTCTTGTACTAAATGCTGCTTGCCTCGCTAGACGTCTTCTGAACGAAGGAGTGAGGCACTCATCAGAAAACCGCACGATAACGCCTGCCAGGTATGATGAGGGGATGCTGGCTACCAATCATAATGCCGCAATAGAGCAGAGGGGAACCGTAGCATACACACAACACACCAGCAATACAGACGCGCTACAAAACAAAGCAATAAGAACGCAGACTCTACAGCAGTACTATACTAAAGCAGCAGTACTGATTGCAATGCTGTAGTCTACATCAGTAATTTTCAGAGAGCTACTGTCACTGCCCGGGCGGCGGCGGCGTCGGCGCCGCAGCCACTGCCGCCGCCGTGCGCCCCGTCGCCGCCCTGCGCCCCGCCGCCGTCGAGAGGGACGCCCCCCCCCCGTTCCCGCCGGACGACGACGCTTCCTCGTCGTCAAAATCCGCGTCCGCCGCGTTTCGCTGCTTCCTGCCTTCCCCGCCACCCCCCTCGTCCCCACCGCCTCCGCCGGCGACACCTGCGATATCGCTACCGGTAGCCGAGGCGGCGGTAGCAGCAGCGCCATAGGTATCAGCAGCAGCGCTAGTAACATTGTAAGCGGCGGGGACGGCGGTAGTGGTGGTGGAAGTTGTGGTGGAGGGAGGGAGGGAGGGGGGACAGCGAGGAGAGTCGCCGCCCCCGTGGCCGCCGCTCGCGTCTCCGCGCGGCTGGTCTCAGCGTCCGGCCTGATGGCCAACAGTAGAAGCCGCTACAGTGACACCTCGCGCTGGCGGCAGCAGCCGCCGCGGCCTTCGTTTCGAACGCGGCGTCCGTGCTCCCCGGGACCGGGAGGACTGGCAGGAGCAGGAGTGATGTCGAAGCGGAGACTGGGGCTGCGGATGCCGGCGGCCAGCGCGACGCGTGGCAAGGCGGCCCACCAGCAGGGAGAGAAGGAGGTGGGGCGCGTAGCAGAGGGGTGGGAGGGGGTGGGGGCGGTGGTGGAGGTGGGAAAGGCGATGAAGGTGGGGGTGGAGGCGGGAATGTTGGGGGCGAAGGGCGGGACTGGAAAACAGTCGCGAGGTGGGGGTCGCCGAAAGCACCGGCGCTGCTGCCGAGGGGCAGTGGGAAGAAGCGGCGAGCGTGGAGCCCTGGGCGGAATCTAGCTTGGGCTCGTCGGACATCGAAGAAGATTCCTCAGAAGCTACCGCAGGTACCGTGCTGTACCGTACCTTGCGGTATATATACCGATCCGTACCATACTTTGCCGTACTGTATACCTGATATACTGTAATGCTGTGTACCTTGCCGTACTTTACAGTACTGTACCTCACCGCACCGTACGGCAAGGTGGGTGTTGCTGGTGAATGCCCCTGCCGACAGGGCCTAGCGTCGCCATGGACTGCTGGTCCTGTTCCTTGCTCGCAACCAAACTAATAGGAGAGCCAGTGGGAATTGGAGGGAAGGGGGGGTGTGCAGGGGACGAGGAGGGGGCGCTTGCGAATAGTGGTGGGGCCGGCGGCAGTGGTGGTGGCGGTAGCGCCGCCCCGTTGCGCGCTGGCGTGGGGGTGTCGGCGGCGATGGCTGGGCGTGGAGAGCGCGAGAAAACGCCGTCCGAGGCCGGCAATCGACCAGTAAGGCTCGACGGCACCGGCGGTGGCGGGAGCGACAGCAGTAACGGCTGCAGTGAGGATGGCGGTGCGGGGGCGGTGAAATACGGAGACAATGATTCTGGCGGTGTCGCGACGTTGCTCCTGGAGTTCAAGGAGAACGGGTGGTTCCGGACGATGGTGATGTACCTGTCGAGCTCGAACTCGTCGGCGCCCCACCTCATAAGGAAATCCACTGCCTCCGTCGCGCCACCCTTGCCGCCCTGTTCAGCCGCCAAGTAGAACCGAGGGCTGCATCTTCGGTTGGGACGGACGGGGGCCCCACGCCCCAGGAACGCTCTCATGGCTTCCACGCAGAGGTATTCTAGGGCACAGAGAAGCGGGGTGATCTCATGGCCGCGTCGCTCCGCATTGGCACTAGCCCCAGCCCCGACGAGGGCGTCCACGACGCCCGCCCTGTTCTGACACGCGGCGTCGTGCATTGGCAGTGAAGCTACGGGCATCGACAGCGTCCAAGTCCAAGCCGTGCGGGTCGAACTCTCTGACCACTTCGACCTCGCCGTATTAGGCGCCCATGTCCAGTGGCGCGCTTGAGGAGACGCCGTTGATACGGAGGGTGGCGTCTGCGCCGGTCGCTAGGAGGGCGCGAGTGGCGACGAAGTGACCGTGCGAGGCCGCGCAGTGGAGAGGCGAGCGGCCACAGCTAACGATCGCCTCCATGGCCGCTCCGCGATGAAGGAGAATAGCCGCGGGGTCGCCGGAACCCGACAGGTAGACTGCCAAGTGCAAAGGCGCGAAGCTCTTGGTTGTTCGAATGTCAATGCCGGGTCAGGGAGAGAGGAGCAGGGATCGATGAGATCTACAGTAGGTCTGTCCGGTCATGCACCACCGCGTTGTGCAACATCGAATCTTCATCGAGGCTACAGTCGTCAACAACCACCCCGTGCTCCAGGAGGGTTCTTACGACTGCCAGATTACATGAGTGCTTCCACATCCAGCGAGCATATCTTGCGTCTATCACGATAGAGCAGGCCCGCGCCCACGCCCCCGACAAGGGGGATCTTCACCGTAGAGAGAATGCCGAGCACCGTCGCCTTGAGAATGGGAGTTATTTGCGGGAGGTCTTCATTGGCCTCCAGGTTTTCATTGACCTCCTCGTGCACGAGCAGCTCGGCGATGTTTTCGGAGTCAAAGTTGGTGGATATCATCAAGTCGATCAGACCCGCCATGCTGCAACAGATTGACAAGCACAGTGAGGTCACTGCTCACAAATCACGCGCTCACTAAGTGTAGGCCGGTGTATGTGCGTGCGTGAGGCGGATAAGACGGAAATACGGGGGGATTAGGAATTAAAAATGCCTTTCATAACCGCCTCACCAATACTTACAAACCCACGCAGTGGTCAGTTATCGTGGAACTGATACTCATAACTACGTAGGCGAGATTTAAATCACGACTACAGAGACATTTACGCGTTTCAGGCCTTGCGTTTCGTATTTTACGGTTGCAGCCGTCCTCTCCAGCACACCAATCAACTGCCACAGACCAGTGCGCAGCAACAGCTGAGCCCAGGAGCAATGTCTTTCTTGCTGAATAAAACCTAAACTCTTGGTCAATATCACATAAAGTTCCATCACTGTAGTTCACACAGCCCTGAAGACCGGGACCTAACACCAACCCCCACCCTATCCCCAATCAACTCTATCTCCAATCTGAAACGCAAGGCCTGAAATCCGGGGACGGTTTGTAAATATCTCCGGCGTCGAGATTACATCTCGCCTTGTAGTACTGATTATCAGTTCCCTATTTATCGAGCGGGATGATACACGGGTACAGACTTGACTGCTTGCTTGGGCGCTTACTTGCTACCGACGAGACCTTGTGGCAGGCAACATGGCGGGTCCGATCGAGGTGATGTAATCAGGGAACTTTGACTTAAAAAAACCGACCGAGCTGCTCAAGAAGGCGCAGAGGGAGCAGGAGGAGGCCACTGACCGCCTGGGAATGACTTTCCTCCTCTCAGCGGCGATGCTTGACCTTCTCCCGGCGATGAAGGACCTACAGACCACGGGAGTAGAGGCCAACATCTGCGATGGTATAGAGGAGCTGTATTTTCCAGACGTGGCAACTCTCATGGGCCACCCGGAAGTCGTTAGAGCCCTTCTGAAGCGCGGGGTGGACGTGAACGATGCCAGCCCCAGCGACTACACGGTCTGGCAGCACGTCGTGAATAACGACCGGGTAGACTTATTAGCAGATGTCATCGACCTGCTCTTTTCTGCTGGAGCCGACATTGACGCCCGAACTGGCGAGGACTTCACAACGCTCCACTTGGCGTCCTGCCGACCGGATTGCGGCGACGAGACGGCCCATCCTCCTGCATTACGGAGCAGCCAAAGACCCGAGATGGTATGACACCAACTGGTCTCCTCTCTACATGGGGGCCGCGCACGGTAAGATCGTCGCGGCGCGTATCCTCCTAGCCGCCGGCGCAGATATCACTCTCCGCGTGTGCGGACCCGCAAATAGCAGAAAGACGCCACTGGGCATCGCTGCCCGCTCTGGCCAGGTCGAGACGATAAGAGAGTTCGCCCGGCACGGCGTGGGTCTGGACGCCTCCTGCGAAGAGACAGGCTGCACCGCCCTGATCCACGCGGCGCGGAAGAACTACGCGGGAGCCGTCGATAGTCTCATCGAGGCCGGTGCCAGCATTACCGCTGCAGCACTCGACTGTGTCACGAACTCCCTTGCCCTTGAGACCATGATCACGCTCCTGCGGCACGGGGCTCCCATCAGAGCGGCGGTCGTCGGCGGCCTTTCCAACTCCGAACCCCCGCTTCTCCACACCGCCGCTCGACAGGGTGGTACGGTAGGCGCGGCGGAAGCAGTGGACCTCCTCTTGAGATGGGGTGACGAAGATTCCGAGCCGTGCGACCGCGGCAACACTCCGTCTGATGTGATCGGCGCCAACGTCGGCGTCTTCCATCCAACAATCGAGATCGAGGCCGTCGCCAACCGCGTGCGCGAGCTGCTGGAGAATGCCTCCGCCGACAGAGCCTGGCGCCACCGCGGGCTGCTTCTCATGTGCCTCACTCGCAACCGAACAACAAGGAGGATTGGGAGTGGGGGGGGCGGGGGGGGGGGGGGGGGTACTCATTATCGTGCATAGACCCTCGCATCCATACAATGCCGGGACGGAGCACGTCGGGGGGGGGGGGGGGGGGGGGGGGGGGGGGGGGGGGGGGGGGGGGGGGGGGGGGGGGGGGGGGGGGGGGGGGGGGGGGGGTGAAGGGGGTAGAGGAGAGGGTGCTTACACGGGATGGCTGAAGCGGCTGTGGTGGTGATGGCGCTGTCCCGTTCCGCCCTGTTGTGGGGACGTCGGCCTGTGTGGCAGGGGGGGACAGGCGCGAGAGGACGCCGACCAAGGTCGGCGGCGGTGGCGGCGGTGGTAGCGGCTATAGTAGCGGCAGGAACGGAGGGAACCTGAGGCATGAGGTCGATTTTGACGGCGCCGTGGCTACGCTGCTAGAGTTCGAGCAAGAGGGGGTTTCGTGGGGCTCCTGCGAAGTGCCGGTGAGCACACTGCTTGGATGGTGGCTATCATACAACAAATACTCGTCACTGCTATATACTGTTCTCCTGTAATCTAGTTATTTATAGTGCTGCTGTATCATAGCTTCCCCGTCCGTCTTATTTTGTGTTGCTGGTCTGTTGTGTGTGCGCCTGATGAACGGGTGCTCTCACTCGGCAAGGTGATTCGAACGGAGCGTGTTTTCTTTTGCGATGCTTACAAGTGGGTAACCGGTCGTTCTACTCGTTCTAGCCTAGTGGGGGGGCTCACCCCCCCCGCCATCTCCGTCTTGCCTTTGGACTAGTAATGGTTTGTATAGGACGACGTTCCCGAGAAAGTCCGCAGCCAAGTGGAAACGTTGCTACTTTTTGTCAGGCTGAGGGGCTGCTGGGTAACAGGCCACCCACCCATGAAACGTTTGTGGTGTGTTTTGCGTGTAGCTACTCTAGCTTGCTGTTAGTGCAGGCTCATCAGGCCTTCCTGGGTGTCACGTGCAAAATTTCATTTATATTGCTACACAATCAGTACCAAGATGTCGAAGACGGCGGAACGGGAGGGATGATGTCCAAGAGTCAGCGAGCACCCGCCTTTACCCTGTCAGTCAGCGGACTGCGTCTGCAAGGATGGCTGGCTGTGCCGCTAACTTTGACATCATTCTATATTTTCCCCCCGCCTGTCTATTGCAGCCTTCTGCTTTGTGCTGGCGTTTTCTAAGTCTTGTTATGTTATCATACCTACCCCTGTCTACTGGGCGTGCATGGCAACCCGTGTGTACGGAAAGCCTTCGCTCTGTCCAGACGATACGCCCGTCCCTGTCACCTTGCATAGACACAAACTCGGGCGGAGTACGCTGTCACCGTGCACAATCAATCACCTGCGTCGTCGTCCCTCCCCCTCCCCCTCTGTTTCGAAAGGGATGGGTAATCAATCGTCAAATGACTAAGGCAAGCAACACATGAGTACGGCCCCCCCCCCCCCCTCCCCTGTCTATGGTCATACGACTACGCCCATGCGAGATAATGAGTACACCCCCCGTCCCTTCACCCCCCCCCGTCCTCTTGTGCTACAAACAACCAAGCGGCGGTCCTCTCCATCAAGCATTGCGTTGGGTGTCGCCACCCTTGCAAGATGAGGTGTCTTCCCTTCCCCGCTGGCAACCCAACTATTTGTGGGACCAAGGGGCGAGGGCACGGTGACCAGACGCCGAATACCTCCCGATGAGTACCAACCGCGACCGGTCCTCTTGGTAGCGGCATGCAGACCTGCAGTGGGAGGAGGGAGAGGCGGGGGCGGAAAAGGTTTTAGTGCTGCTGGCACATCCGTAGCGGTTTTGTATTGTCCTTACAATCTGAAGAGCGGAAGACATGGGGGATAAGTTCCTTCTATAAATACCACAGCAGTTAGTTGGAGTATTTTGCAACTGTAGATGACTGGCAGTGCCCCTTTGCTCCTTTTGTGGCGCGCACAGGGACATTCGCACTGTTGTCTTTGTAGTTGTTGTAGACTCAGCAACGTACGAACGTGTTGTTCTTGACACCCTCTACTCTTGACCGGAATGTGGTTCTCGTGCGATTTCCAGCCTTGTGGGACCCCAAATATGTGCGCGACGCAGGAGACCTGCAGCCTTGGAATGGAGACGAGTATGACCAGGCTTGGGGTAGGGGAGACGATGGGAAAATATGGAAGCGTGTGTATCCGTGTGAGCTGTGAATACTCACTGTGGAGTGGAAGCCGAGCGGATTTTTTTTTCGATTTCTGTCACACGTATATTGTGCACTCAATCCTATGGCGTACCAGGACCCAGGTTGACTTGAATGACGGTACTTTCAGCAACATCGCGGCGTTCAACGCACACGGCACCCCAGGATGTGAAAATTGGCGTGGCCATACGGGGGTCAATCGTTCGGGATCTTTCGATACGACCAAGACGAAACTTAGGCCAGGGTTATGCTTGAGGTCACTTGCGACGAAGAAAAACGGCTGCAGATAGACGATAACATAGTTTCTGCTTCGGAGATCACAGTAGATCCATCTGAGGAGTAGGGGTTGCCTCTCCATTGTTTCCGTGCTGAAATAAATTATGGGACAACTTCCGCATGGCGAACAGAGCAGCGGCACACGCCCGATGACAAGGGGGGGGGGTGAAGCAACCACCATCATCATATCATTGGTGCGCAGCGCCAACATACAGTAGCTACTGTAGTTTGGTTGGACGGGCGTACGGGGAGGTTTTCATAATTTCTGAGCCCAGTGTAGTGCGACTATTAATAGAGCGCAAACAAAGTACTGGTTGATCCCGCGATATTGGCAGTTGTGGGGCCCTCAAATAAACGGCTACCCACACGCCACACCTACGAGTTAAGCGTGAAATCAGCAAGAGCCCAGGGCCGGCAGCGGTGAACACCCGGCTAGATAGATCGACTCGCAGAAGCACACGCAGGTGGCAAAATGCCAAGTTATTATATCTACTTCGAATTTTGTCGGCAACGGCATGCATGCCTTCATATGGCCAATGGAGTATACCAAGGGTACACGCAGATCTGAATCCCAGACACCACACTACACTACCCCCCCTTTCGCTGTATTGAACGGCCAAAAAAAGTGTTTTTGTTCTCGTGAGCTTTTTGTTTGTCGCACACGCCTGCAGACGCCACTCTTCGTACGTGTATCCGGCAACGTTCTGGTGTGTTTGTCTTCCACATCTATGCCGAGTGTGTGCTATCTTCACATAAAGAAACGCTCTTTCTACACAGCTTCATCAGTACACCTAGTATCCGTCCTGTTTCCTTATCCTAGAGAGATATCAATTGTGTGGTCACAGACTGTAAGACAGAGAAACAACCAAAACCAAAAATAATCCCAAATTCATGGGTAAAGCAAGTGAACTACCAGCGTACCGGGTACGAGAACACAACAACGCAAGCAAGACCAGAAAAAAAAAAGCCAAAAGACAGAAAACAAAACCGAATTCAAAGTGAAACATGATGAAAATGACGCAAGGAGATCAGATAGGCTGCTAAAAGAAACGCATGCGGACTCAAGAAGGACAAAAGGCTGTTACGCGGTGTATGTCCCGGTATCCGAGGTGAAAAAACAGGAACTAAAACGCTTGAATATAACAACGGCACTTGCTACGCTGACTACATGCACATTTTAAGGGACGAAATACATCGATATAGTGGAGGACATATCTTCCACCTACGTAATGGTAGATCGGCACGTTCCCTGAAGACGTATGCGTGCAGTTTGAAGCCCAGATAGTGATTCCACCAGATGGAGTGTCGTGACATAACGCGAATGTACTGCTACTACTGAGAAACAGTAGTCGTGTCAAGCGTCGATCCATCTCCGAAATCATAGCCGCAGCAGCAAACCCACACGTCGTGCCCCCACCACTTTCAGCGTCGCTGAAGCTCTTCCTGTAGAGACGCTCCAGCCAAACCTAAACAATGAACGGCGCTGTTGTCCCTGCTTCCTCGGGATCAACGGTGCTCATGCTCTTTGTTCCCCGTGTTGAACCACAAGCAGAAACGCTGGGTGGTGTTGTGGTGTCTGAAAGGCCGTGCCTACTATTTAGAAAAGCGGGGATGATTGGCCAACATCATCTACTCTTGGTTTATATAGAGTTAAGTACAGCACTTGTTTGTGTTGAAAACAGTATGGTACCGCGGTTTGTGGATGATCTGCCTGGGTTTACATAGGACTTAGTGTGGTATGCACCCCCCCCCCTGTATTTGGTTTCCTAAAAATACAAATAGATGGAGTGTGGTGCCGATTTTTTTCGTGCAACCTTGAGTATGCAATAGGAAGGGAAAAGCAGTACATCATCGAGTGGGGTATCCGATGGAAGGAATGAAAACGAGTAGGTCGGCTTCAGTCTATAATAGCCCTGAAACCCTGCACAATATACAAATAAGTATATAACTCTATCAAAACAGCACATGGATCTTCACTCGTGTAAACGGGCGTTGTATTTGCGTGGAGCTACCGGGGCAGCTGCAATCACATCAGCCGCATCGTATCCTGATCTTCTGAGTAGGACCTAATGTGTTTCTGAGAAAGGAAGAAACGTACATTTTCTAGGTTTACTGCTGCTGCAGTACTACATGTACAGTAGTGCAATAGTCTACAACAGTAGTCCCGAAGAAGTGCAACAAAATTAAGCATGAGAGACGGAGAAACTATTGCAGCAGACTACTACTTTCTGTAGTACTGAGTGCAATAATGAATGAAGCATGCATCATCAGCGCTTACCCGTAGTCATATCTGCCTGGTAACCAAACAGTTCTTCACCAGCGCTTCACAGGTACGTGATACATCACGATCGTCCGGAAGAACCCTTCCTCCTTGCAGTACAGAAGCGGCGCCACGACACCGCCAAAATCGCCACCGCCGTCTTCGGCCAAACCCGCGCCGCCACCGCCGCTGCCGCCGCCGGACCTTACCCACCGATCGCCGACCTTGGACAGGGTTTTCTCGGACCTGTCACGCCCAGTCGTCGCCACTGACACTCGCACATCAGTGCGTGACGGAATAGCGCTGCCACCACCACCACTACCACCGCCCCTACCGCCGTTCGCAAGCACCCCCTTCCCCTTGCCCTCCCACCAGCTCTCACTGCTTCTCCTTGTTGTTTGATTGTGAGCGAGGCACGGGAGAAGCAGTGCAGGACGACGCCAGACTCTGTAGGCGGGAGCGGTTTGCGGTTGGTCCTATATCTCCATGACACTCTGGTGGCAATCCCATGCTTCAGGAAGGTCCGCGTGGCCTGAACAAAATTATACGGAAGGGCGCACAGGAGCGGGGTGGACCGCGACCGAGTAGCTCCCGCAGTGGCGTTGATCTTGGCTTCGACGAGGGCGTCCACGAGTGGTGCATTCCACTAAAGCCGCAAGCATCGGCGGCGTCCAAGTTCACGCCGTGCCAGGCGAGCCCTCTGACCACCTCGACCCAGCCGTCTGAGGTACCCATGTGCAGCGGCGCACTTTGAGGGCGCCGGAGATGCGGAGGGTGGCATCCGCGCCGGCCACTAGGAGCGCGCGCGTGGCGGCGAGATGGCCGTGCTGGGCCGCAATGGGGAAGGTCGAGTTGTCTTCGCTGTCGACCGCATCCTTGGTCGCTCCGCGACGAAGGAGGATGGCCGCGACGTCGCCGAATTCCGCCCGCAGGGACGTCAAGCGCTGGGTCGATCAAGCGTTGATGTCGACTCCCGCAGAGAGGAGCACGACGACGATTTTTACAGTAGGTCTGCCGGGCCGTGGATCACGGCGTTGAGCAAAGCCGTATCCCTGACGGTGCCAAACTCGTCGACACTCACTCCGTGCTCCACGAGCAGGATTCTCACTACTGTACGAGCTAATGTACAGTTCTCAAGAGTTTCAGATTATCCTTGAGTGCGGCTGCGCCCAGTGTAGAGATCCGGCACTTACCACAGCAGCGTAGGCTGGCATCCACATCCCCAATCAGGAGAGGCTTCACCGTGGAGAGAAGGGCGAGCGTCGTCGCCTTGAGGGTGTGAACTATTACTGGTCGCTTCGTATTGACCTCCTCGTGCATGAGCAGCTCAGGGGTGTACTCGGAGTTAAAGTTGGCCGCTCGAAAACACGTCGCTTAGAACCGCCATGCTGCAACAGAGCACAAGAATCAACCAACTGCCACTGCCCACAAGTCACTAGCGTACTCTAGCCCATGCTTCACCAGATATCCTCTACGCAGCAATGAATATGTACGTAGACTTGCCGCAGCAATTCAAATATTCAAATTTATATATGGGGAAAATGCAGGGGAAATTTGTATAAAAGCACCTTTTGAAAAACGCCTTACCAGTATTTGTAAGTCCCATGTTTCACGTATATCCGTTGCAAAACAAGGTTAATAACTTTATGCCAATATTATTGCCGTGAAATGTGCAAGCTTGACTCCTTGTCGGCCTTGGCTACTTGCTTACTTGCCCCCGTCGAGACCTTGTCACAGGCAGCACGGCAAGTCTAATCGAAGTGATGCGATCAACGAACTTCAACTGCGAAAAACCTGCCGAGCAGGCGCAAGGAGGTCAATGACCCCCTGGGAATGATTTCGTTCCTACAGGCGCGACGCTCAGTCTTCTCTGCGGGCTAAAGGAACCCCTGGCCGCAGGCGTGGACGCCAACCCCTTCTTTGGTATAGACGAGGTGTCCTTTTTGGAGATGGTCACTCTCATGGGATACCCGGAAGTCGTGAGAGCCCTCCTGAAGCACGGGGTGGACGACGTGAACGATGCCAGCCCCAGCGGCGACACGGTCTTGCAACGCGCCGCATATTACGACTGGGCAGACCTATTTAGGAGGCGTTATTGACCTGCTCCTCTAAGCTCGAGCCGACATCGACGCTCCAATGGACGAGGGCTTCACACCCCTCCACTTGGCGTCCTGCCCACCGGATTGCGGCGACATGAGGGCCATCCTCCTGCGTTGCGAAGCGGCCAAAGACCCGGGATGGACGACACCGAATGGTCTCCCCTCCACATGGAGGCCGAGTACCGCAACGTTGCCGTGACGCGTGCCCTCCTAGCCGCCGGCACGAACGTCACCCTCCACCTCGAAGCAAACGGACACGCCGCAAAGGCGCCGCTGGACATCGCCGCCCGCTCTGGCCAGGTCCAGGTGATCAGAGAGTTCGCCCGGCACGGCATGCACATGGACACCTACTGCGACGTAAGCAACTGGACCGTTCTTGACCACGCTCCGCAGAAGAACCGCGCGGGCACCATCGACGGCCTAATCGAAGCTGAGCCCGGCGTCACCACCACGGCACTTGACGGCGCCACGGAATCTCTCGCCGTTGAGAGCATGGTCACGCTTATGCGGCACGGGGCCCTCATCAGGGCGGCGGTTGTCAGCGGGCCCTACCCAACTATGAATCCGCATCTTCACATCGCGGCTCGACTGGGCGGCACGAGGGCGCGACGGAAGCGGTGGAACTCCTCTTGAAATGCGGCGCCGACGAATCTGAGCGGTGCTACCGCTTCAACACTCCGTCCGAGGTGGTCGGCGTTGACGTTTACGTCGACGTCATTCCGACACCCAGGCTCGTGGCGGACGCCGACCTCGTGTGTGAGCTGCTGGCAAAAGTCCCTACCGAAAGGGTCTGGCGCCGCCGCAGGCTGTTGTTCCTGTGCCTCGCTCGTAACCGAGCAAGGAAGAGGAGAAGTATTGGGCGTGAGGGGAAGAGGAAAGAAAGGGGGGCAGAGGAGGGGACGCACGCATGGGGTGGGGGTGGCTGCGGTGACGCTGCGCCGTCGCGCCCTGATGTGAAGGCGTTGGCGGCTGTGGCAAGGCGAGGCAAGCGCGAGAGAACGTCGTCCAAGGTCGGCGGCGGCTGCGATGGGGGGTGACGTCAGCGGGTGTAGTGGAGCTGAGAGCGGGGGCGACCTGGAGAACGTGGTCGATTTTGATGGTGTCGAGGTCATGCTGCTGGACTTCGAGGGGGAAGGGTTCTTCCGGGCGATCGTGGGGTTACTGTTAGGTGTCGGTGAGAACACTTCTCGGTTGGCGGCTAGCATTCAGAAAATACTTGGTACTGGTATACTGAACGGATGCTGTACTACGACTTCTTCTGTAACCTAGTTACGCTGCTGCTGAAGCCTCCCCGTCCGTGTGGTGCGTTTTTTACCATTCGCTTCGGCTGGCGTTTTGCGTGCGCCTGATGAATGGACGCTCTCAGTCGACCGCTGTCTTGAACGGAACATGGTCATTTTCTTTGGGGTTTTTTAAGGGGTGGTCAGCAGGCCTAGTACCTATTCCACCAAAATAGCTACACCGAGGGGGGGTGAATGGGCGCGCATGGTAGTACGTGTGTACGCGAAGCATTCGTTGCCTCCCGAAGAGGCACCTCTACTTGCCCCCTTCCACCCTCAGCCAGCAATCCAACACCTGCACACACCAGGGCATGCATATTGATTAGCTTGCCGACCCGCACAGCATACGCCGTCGCCGTGAACAGAAAACTTTTTCTGCCTCCTTGTTTCACCAACCTCCCCCCCGTAATCCCCCCGGCCGTCCCCTCTCGTTTTCAGAAGGCTCAAGTCGCGGGCCTCCCCGATCACCGCCAAGCAATGCGCGTGTTATGCCGCCCTTTGAAAGATCATGTGTCTCCTCTTGGATGCTGGCGACCGACTAGGGACAGGGGTGAGGGTGGCGCAGAGAGAGGTGGCCAGGACGCCCGATACCCTCCGACGGATACCAACCTCCAACGGACACCAACCATGATCGATCCTCTCTTGCTCCCTCTACAGTTCCGGGTGTGGCGGATGATGTTTCGGTAAACAACATGTTTTCGTTTCGTATCGTTTCAAGAGTTCTTGGTGCTTTCGAACGCCTTGGTGCTTTCGAACGCAGCCTGCTGTAAGCCATCATCGGCATACCAGTGGGGTAACGTTACCGAAATATGCGAAATCGTCGTCGTTTTCACAGAATTCAAGCCTCACAACGGGCGTCATCGATGCTTGGAGACCGGTCGTTTCGGGCGCGTCAAGCCTTCTTGTCCATTAATATACTAGTGTAGGGGCGGCCAGTCAAGGGGTCAAACCACGGTCTCCTCGTAGCATATTTCGACGACCATGATCGGGCGCCGGCGGCAAGCAGCTAGTGCTGTGCTTATATTTTTACCAGTTACCGGACATAAGGTACCTAGCGTGTTCTTTAACATTTTGTTTCTGGTAGGCGGGGGGGGGGGGTAAACGCGCCGTCCCCGGTGCCGACGTGGGTAGGAACATCGCCGGCCAGACCGTTTTAGTTTTGGAATGTTTGTCAGGGTGTTTATGGTGGCGCACGCGTAGGTTCACTGCTGTGTCGCTGGACCCCTCACGAGTGCTAAGTATATACTAAGTACCAGGTCATAGTAACCACTACAGTAGCAGTAGTCGTGTAAATAGAAGAAGCGCAGCTGTAGTAGTAATCGTATGCACAGTAGACGCAGCATTCGGTAGTATCAACCCTCGTATTGTACAGCTCTGCTGATATGTTCGCTATTCCAGGTACTATGTCCCGTTTTTCAGTATGCCTGATGGGAGAACCGGGGGTGGTTTCGATCGCTCGCATTCATAATCGAAAAACCTGTTTCGTGCTTCTAGAGTTTGTTTTTAGTACAGGGTACCCGCTACTTTTTGGTGTGTCCACGTCTTCGTTTTCCTCTCGGAGGTCCAATATTCCCTGTGGCGCTTGACGGTCTCTACTGTGTTTCTCTAAGATTGCATGAACTTTAGCCGCAAAGGTTGAAGCTAAATTCACATCGACAGTTCTTATACTTGCCGCGTACCTGGTTCTCGGTCTCTTTGCATTACGCGTACATTACCGGCATTATTTTCAGGAAAAACGAATGTTCCGTTTACGATTGCCGTAATTCCGCAAAGGGCTGTGCGGCAGTAGTGCAGTAGTAGACAGTCTCAAAGAGAAGAAAATGGTTACCCTCGTGCCAGTACAATTTTACGGTTTGATAGGTGAAGGTAATGTTGAGGCGCAAGGTCGTGGGGTGGAGGGGGGGGGCGGGGGCGGGACCGCGAGTGGGCATTTTTTGCCCCGTTTCGCGCATTGGAGAGGAAAGACGGGAGCCATGACCGCCCTTCTTATTCTCAAGAATCTCGTTCGGCTTCATCGATCGACCGATCAATGGCATCCTCGTGACGAGTTTAACTGTATCACCCCCTCCTTGCATTAGTAGCAGTGGTGTTAGTAGTGGTAGTAGGGTGGTAGTAGTAGTGGTAGTAGTAGTAGTAGTAGTAGTAGTAGTAGTAGTAGTAGTAGTAGTAGTAGTAGTAGTAGTAGTAGTAGTAGTAGTAGTAGTAGTAGTAGTAGTAGTAGTAGTAGTAGTAGTAATATAGTAGTAGTAGTAGTAAGTAGTAGTAGTAGTAGTAGTAAGTAGTAGTAGTAGTAGTAGTAGTAGTAGTAGTAGTATTAGTAGTAGTAGTAGTAAGAGTAGTGGTAATATTAGTAGTATTAGTAGTAGTAGTAGTAGTACTAGTAGTAGTAGTAGTAGTAGTAGTAGTAGTAGTAGTAGTAGTAGTAGTAGTAGTAGTAGTAGTAGTAGTAGTAGTAGTAGTAGTCGTAGTAGTAGTAGTAGTAGCAGTAGAGTAATAGCAATACACAGCTGGGCCCAACGTGGTTTGGGAGACAGGTTTTTGGTTAAATCGTGGCGCTGAACACACGGCGCCTCAGAAGGTGGGAATTGGCGCTGGACGCCCGCCTGTGTTCCGGCTGTCGGTACTCATACGTGACCGTTCGGGGTCGGATCATTCGGGGTCGCTTGGCGCAACGAGGTTGAATATTTGGGTAGATTTATGCCCGAGACCACGTGCGGTGAAGAAAAATGGCTTCAGACAGACGGACAGACAGACAGACAAGAAATTATGTGTTTGGTTTAATTTAGAAGTTCCGTTTAATTTATTGTTATTGCCCTCGATGAAATGCATGCGAGCGCTGTTCTCAGTTCGCTTGTCTCTTTTTTTGTAAAGTCGCAGGTGGAGTTGTTGAGAATGACGGGAGAGGCCAGTCGGGACCAGCACAGACGGAACCCCAGAGTGCTGTGTTTGGCTCAGGCAGAGCGTCTACTTGTTGACTATCGGTACCAGTTGTTACAATACTCGGCGGGGACATATATCCAGCAGCAGCACACGAAGACAGAACGAGCACCCGCACCAGTACCACAGCAATGGGATCGATATGATTGAGGTGTAATAGGGGTTGTAGGGCTAAATACAAGACTGTTGGCCAATGAAAAACGAAACATGAACGGGGAGAGATCTCCAACTATCAGTCAGAAAGCTGACGACGCTCTCTTGGCCAAAGCAAAACATGTCGGTTGTTTATTACGACAAGTAAACGACAGATTGACAAGAGATCTCTGTACCGCGAAATAGTTGTTGTTGGCGAAATGAGGCCTTAGGTGGATGCATGCTCTGGGGGGCAAGAGCTTGCCGCCGGCGTCCTACGTTATCCTCCCAAACCTGAAAAAAGCCCATTTTTTGTTGTGTGTTGTTACACATTCGACAGATTGACGTATTTTCAACTGCCGGGTTATTATTTTTGCGAGTACCGAGGCATACGATGAGGATCGCAAAATACGAATAAAGGCGAAAAGTAGAAAGTAATCGACTAACTGCTGTTGTAAAAGACCTATGATAGTATGCAATTTTGGGTCATTCTTTTTGCGAGTACCGAAACATACGACAAGGATCGCAAAATACAAATAAAGGCGAAAAGTAGAAAGTAATCAACTAAGTGCTGTTGTTGTAAAAGACCTACGATAGTTCGTACGCAATTTTTTAGTACAATAGTATGCAATTTTTTAGTAGTACTCGTAGATAATTTTGTTGTCGCACAAGAAGTAATCCACTCCTTTGCAGTAATGTAAAATACCTGCTTGTGCTATAGTATGCGAAGTTGTTGTTGGCCAAATGAGAAATGAGGTGGATGAATGCTCTAGGGGACAAAAAACATGACTACTTGTAGGTACTATGGAAATATCATATCGTATAGGGGGCATATATAGGGTAGCCCTATACTGATACCAGGCTCTACTGCTACAGTATGCGAATGACGACGCTTTGTTGGCCAATGAAAAACATTTCGTGAGTTGTTACACCTTCGACAGATTGACATGCATTTTCAACTGGCGGGTTATTATTTGCGAGTACCGAAACATACGATGAGGATCGCATACAAATAAAGGCGACAAGTAGAAAGTAATCCACTGCTGCCGGCGGCGTCCTACGGTATCCTCCCAAAACTGAAAGAAAGCCCATTGTTAGCCTTTCGCTGCTGTAAAAACCTGCGATAGTATGCAATTTTTTTGCCATTCGAGACGGATACAGCACTCTGCACTACAGTAGTACTCGTCGATAATTTTGCTGTGGCACAAAAAGTAAATCACTCCTGTTGTACTGTAAAAGACCTGCTATAGTATGCGAATGGAAACACGAAGTACACCAAAAAAGTATTATTTCAGCTGGTGCGACGATACACGATAGACGCTCGATCTCGACAGAGACTCAGCCCACGGACAACCTGCGCGGTGGCGGGCAAGATCAACTATTATAGATGACGGGTTTGTAGAAATGAGGTGGATGCATGCTCTAGGGGGCAAGAGCTTGCCGGCGGCGTCCTACGGTATCCTCCCAAAACTGAAAGAAAGCCTGTTTTTTTTGCCATTCGAGACGTTTGTCGTACTGATAGACAAAATGCATTTTTTTTGCCATTCGAGACGGATACAGCACTCTGCACTACAAACAGTAGTATTCGTCGATAATTTTGCTGTGGCACAAAAAGTAACCCACACCTGTTGTACTGTAAAATACATGCTATAGTATGCGAATGGAAACGCGAAGTACACCAAAAAAGTATTATTTCCGCTGGTGCGACGATACACGATAGACGCTCGATCTCGACAGACTCAGCCCACGGGCAACCCGCGCGGTGGCGGGCATGATCAACTAGTATAGATGACGGGTTTGAAGAAATGAGGTGGATGCATGCTCTAGGGGGCAAGAGCTTGCCGGCGGCGTCCAACGGTATCCTCTCAAACCTGAAAAAAGCCCATTTTTTGCCATTCGACACGCTTGTCGTACTGTAAAAGACCTGCTCGTGCGACGATAGACGACAGACGTTTGTTGTACAGTAACTGCGACGATAGACGATAGACGCTCGATCTCGACAGAGACTCAGCCCACGGGCAACCCGCGTGGTGGCGGGCAAGATCAACTAGTATAGATGACGGGCTCGAAGAAATGAGGTGGATGCATGCTCTAGGGGGCAAGAGCTTGCCGGCGGCGTCCTACGGTATCCTCCCAACCCTGGAAATAAGTCCATTTTTTGCCATTCGACACGTTTGTTGTACTGTAAAAGACCTGCTCGTGCGACGATAGACGATAGACGTTTGTTGTACAGTAACTGTGAAATACCTGCTCGTGCGACGATAGACAATAGACGTTCGATCTCGGCAGAGACTCAGCCCACGGGCAACCCGCTGGTGGCGGGCAAGATCAACTAGTATAGATGACGGGCTCGAAGAAATGAGGTGGATGCATACTCTAGGGGGCAAGAGCGTGCCGGCGGCGTCCAACGGTATCCTCCCAAATCTGAAAAAAGGCCCATTTTTTGCCATTCGAGATGGATACAGCAGTACTAGTACTCGTAGGTAATGTTTTTCATCTATTTCGTGCACACCAGCGACCTATGCGCTGCACTGAGCTTAGGACCCAAGCGTCTGAGCCAACTCTTGTATTCATCGCCACCCTTGCACAACAAGACAGCACTGCAGCAGTAGCAGGCACCTGGTCTGGTGTATAGACGTCTCCCCAACTCGGTATGGGCGTCTGAGCCAACTCTTGTATTCATCGCCACCCTTGCACAACAAGACGGCACTACAGCAGTAGCAGGCACCTGGTCTGGTGTATAGACGTCTCCCCAACTCGGTATGGGACATGGGATATGTTGGTGGTATGGTATATGGGATATGGGATATGTTGGTGGTATGGTATATGGGAATATGGATATGTTGGTGGTATGGTATATGGGAATATGGGATATGTTGGTGGTATGGTATATGGGAATATGGGAAAACCACCGTATGTGGTATTGTATGTGTTGACGGTATGGTACGGGAAAAACACGGTATAAGGTAGGGTACTTTTGCGGTATGGTACCATGGTACGATGTCGTGGATGTATTATATGGCTAAATTTGCCTGGTGGTATGGTATGTTTCAGTATATAAGGTCCGTAAGGGTCGAATACGTCGTACGAATATCATCTGTAACGAGCTTATATATCGGCCATTGGAAAGTGTTCGAAAATATAAGCCTTGCGGACGGACAGACAGGTTTGAATTTACCAAAACCGGGACTCAGTTCTACAAACTGAGAATAACTGACTGCACGCCTGTTTTTGGGTACAAACTACTTGGAATTAGTGTAGAATGTTTTTTGCAGTCGACACCACGGTAGAGGTGCACTATTTTTTTCGTGAGGCTCCCCGCTCGGCTCTAAACTATTAGGAAGTCACCCAAAAACTCACTTCGAGAAAAATCAAAGTGCAATGATTGATGAATGACCCCAAGGCCTAGGTAACGAAAAAATACATTTTTGCAAAACAAGAATGAAACTCCGACGATTTTGGGGTAAATAAGCCCCGTCATTCAGAGAATATGTAGCCAAAATGTGCTACCGCTATCATGACACGCGTCAGTCGTAACACGGCCAAGGACCACAGACAAATATGCGGAATAACTATTGCTTGATTGAGTGCTTCCGTTCTGAAAGCGATGATGGGACAGCCTCCGGGCTCCGGGCGGAGAACGATCCCAAAACGATGGACTCCCGAAGCATAGTAGAGTCGTGGCAGTGCTTGCGTACGGGAAATGAAACCCTGTTGTCCCCAGTTTGGTTGTCGGTGGCCTTTGTGTATTATCATGCAGAGCAAGAGCGAACAATGTGCGACCCTATCATTGGACCCAGGGCGCGCGGGGGGGGGGGGGGGGCATACTCAGGTCATGGGCGAAACAGTAGCCCGAGAAGAGTAGTGATACACGCCCGATCCCAAAAGGAGGTAGGGGGGGGGGGTGTGACAGAACCATCACCATCACCTCGCCACCATCACTACTACCACCGCAAAGGAAACATATCCCAAAATAGCCCCAGAGTGCCTCGCGAGCTTGCCGGGGGTTTTCACGGAGGGGCTGAGCTAAGCTGCAGAAGGGAGTGAACGGTGCTCATTTCCACCCCATCGCTCCGTCATGCCGTTCCAATACTTACCGTTCCCTGTGGCATCGAGAGGAAACCTTGATGACGGGGGCTGTAGATAAATATCCCCCCTCACACACATTACGGTGCGTGCGCGTGGTACAACAGCAGTACCGTTGTACAGAACCATTGTACACCAGCGCCGTTGAACAGTACCGTCGTACAGTACCAACAGCAATCAATATCAGCTGCTGTTTCTGTAACGCTTGGGGGGGGCACCTGGTGCTACGTGCAGAGTAGAGTGGTGCTATTAATAGTCCAGAACATTGCCACCACGGGCGAAAAAAGAGGCACCGACATCCGTCCACAGCGAAAGAAAAAAAAAAAGCCGTCAACAACATCACCAACGTCGACAAAAGAGAAACGATCGGACGCAACATAACGGTAAATCACCGCTGTCGTTGATGACGCCGCTGCGAACGATGCTAGCCGCGAATGAGCAGCACTCATCACGGTTCATGACTCACCCGCGGGTTGGGTCAGGAACTTTTCGAAGTCTCACGGGTCGGGTCGCGTCGGGAGGTTTTCAAGCTCTCACGGGTCGGGTCGGGCCGCCCATACTCGACCCGACCCCAACCGACTAAAGAGGTTGACTCGACCCGTGAAAAGCCCTTCAAATAATGAACGATGTCAGCCGCTAAATATGGGCGATGTCAGTCGCTACAGTAGTATGGACCATGTCAGTCGCCCTTGTAAACGATGTCAGTCGCTGTAACGAACGACGCCAGTCGCCAGTGTGAACGATGTCAGTCGCTATTATGGAATATGCAGCCTCCGACGAGAGCGTCTCTTTCTTCTTCCTACTACGAGCCCTTCTTTCTCGCGTTCTTGCTGGCAAATGCCGCCGCCGCTTCCTTCGCCCCGAAGTCGCCGAACCCCAGCTGCTCCGCCAGCACCTAAGAAAAAGGAGTTGGAGAGCATGGGTGGCATGTACGCAGAACGCGGTACCGGCGGGTGAGTCAAGACAGTCGAGTATTCAAGAACCACGACCAAATCGACACCAGGTGCTGAGTGTGTTGTTTAGACCTCCAGCAGTTAATTTGTTGTTTCTATCCAAAGGCAGCTACAGCACACCCAGTGTCCGCATCGATTCTTCGACTTGGTGGTCCGGTGCTGTGTTTTGTCTTTACGTCCATTTAACCGTTATTTCTACCGAACGACAAAGACAGCACACCCAGTGTACGCACGGATCCTTCACCCTAGAGAGATTCCCGGTGCTAATTATATAGTCACCGACATGGCAGCCCAGCCCGAACGGCCTTAAAAACGCGAACAACGAAACAACCAACTTATCAACAAAACCAACCACCAATCCACCAACCGATCCATCAATCAACCAACTAACCAAAAAATCCCCAAAACACCAACCGACCAAAAAATGAATCAACCAACTACCGTAATGAGCGTTGAGCTCGCACAGAAGTGCGACCGCTTTTCAGCCCTCGTTTTCTCGACGACTGCTGGGGGCGCTGGAGTCGAAGATTCATGTTCTCGGCAGGCTCTCGACAAGATCTTTCCGAAAACGCCTCGCTCGGTATTGACAACCTTCCCGTTCAGCAAAAATCGAGCGCTGAAAAACGATCGCAATACCCCCTGTGCAAACTCCCACCCGTAGGCGAAACCAACGCTCTCTACGGTAACCAACCAACCAGACAATCAACCAATCGACCAACTGCATCAAACCAAGCACCACAACATACCACACGCACTATTGCACCAACTGCACTATGCATTCCGCCATCGACCTCACCTTGACCCCCATGCTAGTGCCGGACTTAGCGTCCTTCACCAGCTGCGCCCTTGCCCTCTTCGTCCCCATCACTCTCCGCACCTCCGCCCCGGCGCTCGGCACCTTCTCAAGGGCGGCCACCACAAACCCGCCGCGGTTTTTGCCAGCCCACGCTGTCAGCTCTCCACCCGCTTGCTCGAGCAGGGCGTCCGCGAACCACGGGCCACCACCACCGCCACCGGCTGATTCTGCCAGCTGGGCTTCGGCCTCGCGCTGAAGGAGCTGCTTCATAAACAGGTGGCCCGTAGGATCCTGTGAGATAGTAAAAAATACACGTATCACACAAAAATTGTTAATGAACAGTGTTGTTATATGCGCAGCGCCAGTAGTTGCGAATATTTTGTTTGGATTTGTGTCGCGCGCTTCTCTGGCTGTGACCACGTAATTTATGCTCCTCTGGCCGGAAATATAATACACGTTTTATATTGAAAATCGTATTCCAAAGAGGCTTATACTCACGGAAAGAGTGGCACATCAAAAGGGTGAATGAATCAGGACGGATACTGGGCGTACCGATGCCGTTGGGTACAAAATACTATTGATATTACGGGGGACCGTAGTAAATAGGACCAAATATTGTTAGTAAAAATAGGTAAATATATAGTTTTTTATGTATAACATAGGTCCTATTAACTACGGACCCCCGTAATAGTATAGAACGAACGGTTTTATGTGAGGTTGACAAAGGCAGTAAAAGGAACGTTGCACCCGTCAAGACGCTAGCAACGCATTTTAGTATGTATCTTGTATTATACCAGGCATACCCTAAAATAAGCAAGCTATCAAGATAAGAGCAGGGGGGGGCGGGGGGGTGGAGTGTTTGGTGTGGTCGTGTATAACGAGCAGGGGGGGGGGTGTTGATTGTGCTCGGTGACACAACAGATGATCCATCGTAGACTGAGGATGCTGGATAGGGGATTCTCGAGGTGGGATATTGCGATGAAAAGGATTGTGTGCGACGTTGGCCCGCGCCTCCCGATGTCACTTGATGCGTATTTCCTTATGAGGTACGAGTCAGCTCAACGACTCAAAAATAAGACCAGTGAGAGAGTTAAGTTTCACCGTCGTGAGACATGATCATGCGATCCCGTGCTCCCCGTGCCTACACCGTCAGAGACTGATCAAAAACACCACGCAGAACGTGGTGGGAGAAGAGTTCCGGAGAACAAATGCAGCACGGTGAGATTCGGCAAACCCGAAAGTATTTTGTTGGTTGGTTATTCAAGTCCACACGCATACTTACCTATAAATAATGCCAAGTTCATCGCACCCCCTCCTGCACCGACTTTGACAGCTCAATTGCTCTACAACCGGCAAGGTGCCAATGCAGAAGAGGGTGGTGGTTTCGGAGGTATCGTTTTTATAGAGTCGGTCTGTTTTTCGCAGCCTCTTCGTTTGGGAGTAAATCGAGCTTTGAAGATAGGTCTACAGGGGGGGTGCAACGACTCGCATCCTTACGGCAGAACACGGGACTACGTACTGTAGGCCAGGTGATAGTGCTGTTCAACCAGCATACACGAACAACAACCTTAGCGCCGCTATACGCCCGGAATTGATTTCTTGCTATCCCGTAGCCCTGCTGTCCCATACCAGACATCCCGTACCTCATGCATGGCCAGCTGCATCTCCAACGGCTTGGCACACGCCGCCTCGGCCACTGCCTCCACCACTTGGACAGTCCCAATGGCCTGCATGTCATTCAACGCCCAGGCAAGGAAAGGGGGAAGCGGGGGCACGAGGAAGCTCGACAACATTGTTCGGGCACCCAAACAAAACAAAACAAAAAGGCAAGAATTGCCACTGCCGTGAGATATCAGGTACTGAGGCCGCTGCGAGCTTGTGCCTGTGTCGAGCAGGTTCAGAGAAACGTGGCTTCTGTACGAGGATGGTCCGGTTCGGTTTTCCATGATGCAGGTGACGAACTCACAGCCAAAGGGGTGAAAAAAAAAAAAAACTAAAAACTAAAATATGCAGAACAACGCCAGGTTTGTAGGCGGTCAGTCACCCGCGCACGACATGACACACAAGTAAAGCCACATATCGATTTTTAGGTCGCTTCCCCTCCCGGCCCCCTCTTTCGTCCAGTTTGCAGTTGGCAACCATCTATTAATAAAAGAACCAACGCTGGCGGAGGAAAGAAATCACTCAAAAACACACAACAAAAACGCTTCCAAAATACTGTAACACCGAACACGAAATAGAATCGAACGAAAAACAAAAGGGGAAAAAAAAAGACGAGCAAAAAACAGGAACAAAAAAACGGAAACAAGATAAAAAAAAGAGCAAGGTCGGAACCAAGATGAAGAACGACAACATGATCGAGATCAAGATCGATAAGGAATATGAACACAAATACAAAATATGAAAGAACAAGAAAAGGCAAAAAAAAAAAAAAAGCAAGAACAAGAACAAGGGGAAAACAAACGGAAAAAAAAAAAAAAAACACACACACACACCCGGACAACCTCCTGCAGCACCGAAGCCCCAGCAAACTTCGACCTCATCAGCTCCCCCGCGTGCGACGCGCACGCGTCCCTCAGGGGCTCCCTGAGGTAGGCCAACAACTCCCGCCTTCGAACCGACGCCTCCTTCTTAGAAGAGGGGACAAGAGTTACCGTCCCCTCTGTCGCGCTTTTTTTCGGCTCCGTCGGCCCCACCGCCCGATTTTTTCGCTGGCGCCGGGACCATGGTAGGCTCCAGAAGTTCCAGCTCTTGTGGGTGGAGGTATCTGCGGGTGGGGGAGTGGGGAGGGGGGTGACGTTTTTTTTCTTGTCGTCGTAACTGAGGGTGGAGAAATATAGAGAGGGAGAGGGGGGGGGGGGGGGGGCGTACTCATTTGCAGCTTGTCTTAGCCATTGGACCATTGACCACGGACCCCTTTCGAGACGGAGCACCGTTCATACTCTCTTGATACAGGCACCTCCTACCTTACGGCGCTCGTTACGGGGTTTTTGTTTTTTTTTTTTCATACAAATACTTCTACATGTTTTGCTAATCTTATCCCCTTCGCTTTTCGATCGGATGACGGTCAGCGAGGGAAGAAGGGAAAGGCAGGGGGGGGAGGGGGTCACGGGGAAACAGGAATCGATTCGCCGACCCACCAATCAACAAACCAATGGAGCGAACAAACGGCGAAATCTGCGGTGCCCTCCCTCCAACGCGGTCGGAAGCAGGGAGGAACGGTAGGGTGACTAACAAACAAACAAACAAAACGTTCCTTCCGCCGCCGTCGACACCGAGCCAGCGATTTCATACGGCAAGGAACACAAGACACGCGCAAGCGCGACCCGTGGCGGCAACACTAGGGTCGCGCGCCCCCCCCCCCCCCCCCCCCCCCCCCCCCCCCCCCCCCCCCCCCCCCCCCCCCCCCCCCCCCCCCCCCCCCCCCCCCCCCCCCCCCCCCCCCCCCCCCCCCCCCCCCCCCCCCCCCCCCCCCCCCCCCCCCCCCCCCCCCCCCCCCCCCCCCCGCGCGCTGCACCGCACAATATGTAAGGACTCCTAAAAGGCGTACCCGGTGCGCTCCGGCGCCAGCAGCCTCAGTAGCAGCTTGCACCCATTTCGGTGGGTCATCACGGAAACAAGGGCCAGGGGTGCGGGCTCCTCGTCTGCTTCTTCTCCTTCTCCTTCTCCGCCTCCTTCTCCTCCTCCTCTTCTCCCTCCTGGTCAACATCCTCTCCCTCTCCCCCCCCCCCCCCTCCTCTTCCCTCTCTTCCACGACGACGTCCATGCCCGAAACTTCGTCGTTATTCCCGTCTCCCTTTGTAAGCATGGCCTCCTCGGGGTTTCCCTTGGGTGCCGTGTTTCCTCTGGGGACCCACTCGTCTGCGGTGGTCCCCTTTGTAGGCTTGGAAATGCCATCTTCCCCCACCACCGGCGCAGCCGCTTTGGGAGCCACCTAACGATTATAGCGAGCGAGGCGGAGGAAGGGAGGGAGGGAGGGGAGGGAAGGGGAAGGAAAGGTGTCGCACGAGAGGTTCGTCGTATGGGAAACAGGCAGAACGATCATGCCACTTTTCGGTCGTGGAGGACACGGCACTCTCGAGAGATTGACCGAGAGATCGAGAGCGCTGCCCGATCTACTGCTCTAGTTCGACACCCCACCCCACCGCACAAATCCTGCGGCTACTAACAAGAAAATACCGCATGTTTCTATTCGATCGATTACCCTGCCCTGGTACATATATACCATGAGCTAGAATGATAGCAGCCGTCAGCACGTTTTTGTTTGTTTCTCCGACGTCCCTTCTCCAGACCTGTTTTGGATGCAATGTTGCACAGTCCACCGGCAAAGGCTACCAAGAGGCAACCGAGACAATCCGGGAAAATTAGCTTGCCCCCCCCCCCCCCCCCGCCCCTTCTCAATCTGTCTCTGGAAGTGGCTACACCGGAAATTAAACTAACTCATTGAAGCTGTCATCCATATGCAAGTCCGCCTCACAAGCGGTTCTTAGTAGGATGCAGCTCACCCTTCATGCGACTCGCCGGACACCTCACGGCGCTTCGCGCTTGGTGCAAGCAATGTCTGCCTGGCAGGTGAAAACCCGACATGCTCCATCCCCGACATTGTAGGGATGCGAGGGTCTATGGTCATACGACTACGGCCATGCATGAGATAGAGTACATCTCTCCTATCGAGTACACCCCCCCCCCCCCCCCATCCCAATCCCCATCCCCCCCCCCCCCCTTCCCCCCCCCCCCCTCCACGCCTCCCCACACGAGATATCGCGTAACGAGCATTTGCCGACCGAACACAAAGCGAAAATTTCTGGTATGCCTTTTCGGCAACTCCGATAAATAGCTCTTATAACTGATGCTGCATCAAACAGTTCTTACATGCAATTGCCATCGACCCATGCCACAACACCGGGGATGCATTTCATTTTTCTGGCGCTCCTGACTTGATTATAGTATAGGAGCTCTATGCCCCGACGAAAAACGGGTTTCGAGAAAAAATGAAAAGCGTGCTAACCCGATGGGTATGCAAGGTATACCTATTGAAAAAAACGCCTTGCAATGGTGTTTCAACGACAACAGGCGTTTTAGTTCCTCAGCTGAGGAACCTATTATTACGGGGGTCCATAGTTAATAGGACCTATGGTATACATAAAAACCTATATATTTACCTATTTTTACTAACAGAATTTGGTCCCGTTAACTATGGACCCCCGTAATAATAGTCAGAAAGGGTTTAACATTGTAGGGATGCTAGGGTCTATGTATATAGGTCACACATAACTACGGCCATGCATGACATGAGTACGCCCCCCCCCCACCCCCCCATCCCCGAAAGAGGCTGGAATACCCCCCCCCCCCTCTCCTCCCCATCGGGGGGGGGTGCCTTCCCCCCCCCACACACACACACCCCTTTCTCCTCCCTTCTCCCCCCGCCAGAACACGCTTCCCCTATCACAGCATGCGTCAACTACGGGGGACCATACTAAATAGGACCAAATATTGTTAGTGAAAAAGGGGAAATATATAGGTTTTTGTGCGTACCGTAGGTCCTATTTACTATGGTCCCCCGTAATAGTTAGCCAGTCAAAACATGCTACCAAAATGTGCTACAAAAACCGTACCTCGTAGCACCTTTCTGTCAAAATCGTTTCTGACCGACGGGGCTCTTTGACCCAATATTGATAGAATCTCATAATATAAGCGCTTTGCGGGAGTATTTGTGATACATCTACGTCGGCTTTTGGGATTTGCTTCCTCGGGTTTCGCACGTTCAGTTTCTCTCGAATCAGTTTTTGGGTGACTTCTCGGTGATGACTTAGTAAATAGTAGTAAAGTAGAGCTCCTACCAGGTAAACAATAATCAAGCTAGGAGCCTCAGAAAAGTTAATTTGCTAGCTACTACGGGGGGCCAGAGTAATCAGGACCCCTGATATACACAAAAATCTATATATTCCAGTATTTTTACTGATCACATCTGGTCCTGATAACTGTTGTCCCCCGTAATACGGAGGACCATAGTAAATGGGACCAAATTATGTTAGGAAAAATAGGGAACTATATAGGTTTTGGTGTGTACCGTAGGTCCTGTTTACTATGGCCCTCCGTAATAGTACTGTGGCCGTAGCACGCGTTCCTCCTCCTACCACCACAGCACATAAACAGCACACCAGAGTAATCAGGACCCCTGATATACACAAAAACGTATATACCTCGTATTGCTAGTATTTTTACGGAGCATATTTGGTCCTGATTGCTTTGTTCCCTCGTACTACCTCCGCCGCAGCGCACGTTCCCTCTACAGCAACAGCAACAGCACGGCACCAACAACAACAACAACAACAACAGCACAGCAACAACAGTAACAGTATTGAGAACATCATGTCACCTCCAGCGGCTTGAGCAGCTCGGCGAGGATGGTCTTCTGGCACGTCACAGTGTCGTCAACGGATTCCACTAGCCTCATCACGGCCACGTAGGCGTCCCTGGGGGAGCAAAAGAACAGAAAAGGATGGAAAAAAAAAAAACAGTCAAGAACAGGAAGAAGAAGAAAAAAAAAACACACACACACCTCCCTTCAGTAAATCCAAGAGGACCGCGTGCTAGAAAGGTCAGGGAAGTTCGGGGTGTTCGGGCACCCCGC
Organism: Macrocystis pyrifera; assembly: GCA_031763025.1. Lineage (NCBI taxonomy): Eukaryota > Phaeophyceae > Laminariales > Laminariaceae > Macrocystis > Macrocystis pyrifera. The sequence goes on from JASSKH010000006.1 coordinate 2,844,772, forward strand.
CTTTTTGCCGTTTTCTTGAACAAAAAAATAAAGACCATCGATATGTTGGCAAGGTAAGAGGAGATAGCATGACAAAACAGGGAGAGTCCGATTTGTTCAGCAAGCTTTTCGATTCGAGCGGCAAGAGCGAAGCGCGCCCCCTGCCCCGCTTGCTTTCCGACATGTCCGTCTCTTTCAAGCGCAAGGACGAACGCCCATGCACGCAGGACGTCCCTCTCGTCCTCGACCTTGACCGATCGACACCCAACAAAGTCCCGCTCAACACAAGATAAAAATCCGATCGGCACCAACCAGACCCAATCAACACACCCGATCAACACCCGATAAATTCTCCATAAATACCCGATCTACTCCCCATCAGCACCCGATCAAAACGCGATCAACATCAACCAATATCAAGACCAACGCCCGATCAACACTCCATCAAAACCCAATCAAACGCGATCAAACACCCGATGGGCACCCCTTCAACAATCAATCTACGCCCGACACACGGTCAACACATTCGATAAACACCCGACAAATACCTGATCAATACAACCAACCAACAATCGCCCAATCAGAGCCCGACCAACACTCCAACAATACACCCACCCGATCAACACCCACCGACCCACCTGTGCATTAGCGATGCAGCAACGTAGCCCTTAAGAGCGCGCATCATCCTCTTGCGCTCCTTCGCCCCTCCGTGGGCCGCGCACATCGCAGCCGCAAGGGAGCCAGGCCGCGTGGACAGCAGTAGCATGTAAGAGTCCACTAGTGACGGAACCAGGTCCTGCGGTACCCATAGCAATAGCGAGAGCGGGGGGGGGGGGGATTAGTAAAGAGAGCTCAAGAGAGGGATAGGAGGGGGACGGGGAGAGGGATATAGAGGGCGTGGGGGGGGGGGAAGACAGACGTACCGCGAGTCGTACGGACAGACAAACAAGACAGACAGAGAGACAAAGACAGACAGGCATCGCCAAACACGGAGACCAAACCATAGAACAAGCTGAGCCGAGCCAGACGAAACGTGTCCGAGAAAATCAATGGCGAACCTGCATTTGGACAGGTGTCGTCGCTTCCTGCATGTACTCCCACAGCAGATCGTGCGCGAACTCGAACTGCATGAGGTTCTTGGAAAGAAGCTTTCCGATCACCCCGTGCACGTGCTCCATCACTACAGCACGCCTGCCGGACACCAAGGGGGGCATTCACGGGGAGGGGGGGGGGGGGGGGGTAAGGGGGACGCAATACTGGGAGGGAGACGGGGGGTGGGTACTCAATATCACGCATGGCCGTAGTCTTGTGATCAAAGACCCTCGCATCCCTACAATGCCGGGACGGAGCATGCCGGGTTTTCACCGACCAGGCAGAATTGCTTGCACCAAGCGCGAAGCGCCGTGAGGTGTCCGGCGAGTCGCATGAAGGGTGAGCTGCCTCCTACAAAGAACCGCTTGTGAGGCGGACATGCATATGGATGACAGCTTCAGTGGGTAAATTTACTTTCCGGTGTAGCCACTTCCAGATACAGCAATGGGAGTACTACGTAACTGCCACCTGGGTGCCTTACCAAAAACACTACGTGATACGATCATTCCCACTTGAGCGGAGTAAACGTTGTTCACCTCGCACAAATGATCTAACTCGACAACCAGCTGTGACCGGCCGCCAAAAACACAGGAAAAGGGCATTCATGAGGAGGGGGGAGGAGGGGGTAAGGGGGGCGCAATAGTAGGAGGGGGAAGAAGGGGGAGGGGGGGGGGGGTACTCAATATCACGCATGGCCGTAGTTGTATGACCATAGACCCTCGCATCCCTGCAATGCCGGGACGGAGCACGTCGGGTTTTCACCGACCAGGCAGACATCGCTAGCACCAAGCGCGAAGCGCCGTGAGGTGTCGGGCGAGTCGCATGAAGGGTGAGCTGCACCCTTCTAGGAACCGGGCGTAGTCCTTCGTGGCTTGCCTTACTGTCATTTCACCATTGACCACGCATCCCTTTCGAGACGGAGCACCGTTCCGACTCCAAATAGAGACATCTCTAACACTTGGGCGCCCAGTACGTCTTTACCATAGATTACATTATTATCCTTCCTGTGTTACATTTTGTGTGTGTGGGGAGGGGGGTAGTAGGAGGAGCATGGCCCAATAGCGATAGCGTAGTACTTTTCGGCCCAAATAATTGCGACTTGCGAGTCCCCGCACCTGAGTTTCCCAGCTCGTTTGTGGTATAAAATGGCTTCTGTTCAATGCCATTGTCTAGAGCCCATGGATGATTTCTCCACTGAGTTGCGTACACAATGTTGTTTCTCGAAGTCTGTTTGGGGCAAGGCATATATGGGGTATAGAGCTTGTGATGGATGGCGATTAACGCCTGTTACAGGGATCAACACGGGCAGGTACAACGCGCACGATAACGCCGCTAGGCTTGTTCTTGTCCGACACGATTGCGCTCTCATTGGTCCCAGACTACAGACAACAGAGAGGTCGTGACGGACAAAACAAAGTACCTATTACTAATCTCCTTCGCCACATCCGAAGGCAACATCAACAAAATAACACGAAAACTAAAGCACAAACAAGGATTGCAGCAAAAGAGAAAATGAGGGAGGAAACGCCCACGCGTAGCATCGTGGTTTCCAGCCCTAACAGCCCAGCACTTCAACCGTTACACGACCATATATATCGGGTATGTTATATCTATACTGTACAAGCAATCAATAGCAGCAGCAGAAGCAGCAGGAGCAAAACTGTGTCAGGCATATTTAAAATTGAAGGAGCGGGAGCGGTAGCAACAAGCAGCGGCCAGGTTTACCTGTCTGGCCTGGCCTCTAGCACGGCCTTGAGGCTGTGGGGCTGGTCTCCGTCGTCGAACAGCGCAAATTCCTTGCCGTAAAATTCGGACTGGTGTTGCAGGACATGGGCCGGAGCGGGGAGGTCAGGGTACTGCTGTATGGATATCAATATACAGGTTGGGTACAATCAGTATTGATAAACATGCCTGGGCGAAACATGCGCATGTTTCATCAAAACGCCGAAATGTCGTGAAGTTGGGGGAAGGAAAGGAGAGGATGCCGCCCGGCAGGGCAACCAACTCTCCCATTATCGGTAGCACTGCAGCTACTATTATTGCTGCAAGAGAATTCTACGGTACTGATAACAGTAGAGCACTAATGCTGTTACTACTACTAAACTACTATTGATACTATTAATACTACATACTTGAATAATACTACGACTATCACTAGTAGGCGTAGTATTGCTATTACGGGGGTCTATAGTTAACAGGACCTATGGCATACATAAAAACTTATATATTTAGGTATTTTTACTAACAATATTTGGTCCTGTTAACTGTGGACCCCCGTAATAGTAGACTACTACTACCACTGCTACTACTACTGCTACAACAACTACGACTACAACTACAACTACTACTATTACGGGGGACCATAGTAAATAGGACTTATGGTACACACAAAAACCTATACATTTCCCTATTTTTACTAACAATATTGGGTCCTATTTACTATGGTCCCCCTTAGTACTACTGTTCAACACCCTGGTGCAGCATTCAACCACCTTGGCACAGCTATTTCAACGCCTCTGGTACACCAACAGCGGTAGCACGAGTAGCTTACCTTAATGAGGGCGGCGGCAGCCACGGGGAGCGAGTCCAGCGCCGTCTGAACCACCCGCGCCCCTATCGCGTGCGTGGCGAGTCGGACCGTCTGCCCGCGGAAGGTCTTGGCGACGCGCTTCTGCTCTTCCGGACCCTTGATCTCCTTGAACAGCCGCAGGACGATGAAGTGCGCGTACGTCAGCTGCGAGAGCTCGGGGATGTGCCCCTCTATCTCCGACAAGATGGACAGCCGCTCCTGGAAGGGTGGGGGAAAGTGTGAGTGTGTGTAGGGGGGGGGGTTGTGTTATATATGGTAAATTAAACAGCAAAAATATATTTAGTCGCGTCCTTGCAGTTTTGACTCCCACTATTCACAACGACAGGCGAAGCACGGATCAAGTTCAAGCTTTTTGATGGTGCTGTATTTTTGGAGGACCGCGAAGGGATGAATTTATGAACCCCGGAGAGCGACCGACGCCACTCCCTAGAAATGGCAACAGCAATAGCAGCATCAGCAGCAGCAGCAGCAGCAGCAGCTGCAGATTTTCTGAAGATGAACGTTCGATGGCAGACTTCCCATGCGTCGACCAAGTCAAGAGCAGTACACGCAGCAGTATACCTTGCACACTTCACTATAGGAGTACTCCGTGCTCAAAAACTACAGGTGTAAGAATACCAGGTATGCAAGACCTGAACACTGTAATGATACGATTAGTATATCAACATGACCTTCACCTCTCCCCTCATGTGCCAAGTGGCCTTTTGTCGGGCGACTATGAAAAGGTCCCCGCTCCCATTTCTGCATGTCGGCTGAAAAAAAAACAAGATAGCCCTGCGGAACTACAGTAGCGCAAGAAAAACGAAGCCCTGGCTACCTACAGTATGTACGTCCCGGTAAACACCTCGCGATTGCCGAACTGCAGCTGTTTGCACCACCCTGCTGGCGTCGTGCTTCATGACGATGGCCATAACCTTCCCCTCGATAAGCTCCAGCAGCTCCTGAACCAGCTTCGCTCGCTCGCTCCCGGGAACCTGCACCACATACACATAAACATACGTACGCAGCTTGCAAATATGAGCTTCGACGAAATCCTCGATCTCAAAAGCAGGTGTTTCTCACGCTTTTCACTATATACCCAAGCACCAGCGCGCTACGTTGTTGCCGTTATCCATAGAGCTTTAGAACTGCAGCCACGTTTTGGGACTAAGCTACTCAAAACTAGAGAAGCAAAATAATCGCAGCGGTGAGAGGGATGAGGTCAAGGTTCAGAGAGGCATCAGCCGAAGCGGGAATGGTGATAGTTCCATTCAGGACCGGAGTGTTTCAGCATCAGGTTGCGCTGGGTCGCCTGCTGACGTGAATGTTGACGTTCGGGATGGTTGAACAACGGTTGAATACACTCCCCCCCGAGCACGAGTTGAAGAGTCTACCCCCCGCTTCGATATGCGCGAAGTTGATTATATTGAGTTTGTGGTTTGCCGTTTTTGCCAGAGTGACCGGAGGCCGGGGGCGTAAAAAAATAAACGGAGAATCGCGCAAGTTCACGATTTCTCGGAACAGTCGGCCTCGGCCTCATGTGTACCAGGTATACGATCGTATGACGGAAGCAGTGGTTTCGCGCCGCTGCTGCTGTTGCACTCAAACACACCAGGTATGACACAAGACACGACGGAAGAGCAAGTCCAGGCCCGGGGTTGCCGAGGGCATCAGTCGACGCCCAAGCGCTGTGCGCTTCGTACTCGACCTCTGCTGCTTGTACCTGGTACATCTGTACATGCTTACCTTACCGGGAGGCTCGATGTCACCCCAGCCTGGATGGAGGTCGAACCGCCTTGCCAACAACGCTGCCTCATGTACAAAACTACTGCAATATATACGTATTCGCACTGGCAACTCACAACCTGCACCACCCCTACATACCGTAGTATACCTTGCCTCATACACTAGCGTACTGTGTGTGCATACATATATAACAGCAGGGTTCACACCTTGCGCTCTCGGAGCTTGTTCCAAATCTCCTTGGACCTCAATACCGTGTCGAACTCGGGGCGGTGCTGCTGCCTCTCGAACTTCAGCCTCCGTTTTTTGTTGGCAGGCAAACCGTCGTCCTCCCCGCCGCCGCTGCCGCCGCTGCTGCCACCCTTGCTGCCACCACGGCCACGACCACCACCGCTACGTCCTGACCCATGCTTCGACCCTCCACGAGCACCACGTCCTTGCCCTTTCCCCCTTCCCTGAGCTCCTCCTTTGTCCTCGTTTTTCCCGCGGACAGTACTGTCCGAAGACCACTTGCGCTTGTCTCCGGAGTCAGCTGCGGATGCAAACGAAGGAGACGGGGAAGCCAAAGAGGCAGCATACGACGGTTTCATGCTTTCATCTCGGGGAGGAGCCGAACGGCCACGACCTCTACCCCTGCCACGTCCTCCTCTTCCTCTCTTCTCCTTCCCCCCTCCTCCTCCTCCTCTTCCTCTGCCTCCTCCTCTTCCTCTTCCTCGTCCACCTGCTCCTTGGCCACCTCCTGCCGCCGTACGACCACCACCGCCACCGCCACGGCCTCCCCGGCCCGCTCCTCTGCCTCCTCCTCTACCACGACCGCGGCCCCCGCGTCCCGCGTCCATATTATAAATAGTATTAAGACAAATGTAGCGATGTTTCGTGTCGCCCTGTGCTGTGCAAGGCGCGTTGTAGGCCTCGAGAAAAGCGATGGCGTGGAGGAGCTGCTGCGCGTCCGCGGGACTGTGAGAAGGTTTCCATTATCGGAAATAGCGTTATTTGAATGGGTGGCGAAAATTGTTTGTGTGGTGTTGGGGTGTTGGGTGTGGTGGCCCCAGACCCTCGACCTTCGCTCCTTTATCTCCGAGCACTCAACAAATTAGCCATCATGGCTTCCTCGTCTCTGCCGGCTTGCCTCCATGCCAAGTGAGTACAGTTGGCACGCCGTGGAATCTCCATCGAGTGTTTTCCGACGATTTAGACAGCGAAAGAAAACAGTGGACAGGAAAAGGTCTTTGCACGTCATCCCCCCCTTGTGCCCGAGATCGATAGCCGACCGACCCACCAGGCCACCGGCGACATGCGGTAGGAGTCGCGATCACCGTGCATGCATGTTGTGCCTGGCGGTCACCCGAGTCCCTCGCAAAAACAACTGCCATGTGTATTTTCGTGACTTGTTTCCGCCGCTCGTTTTCTCCTTCGTTCGCCACCTAAAGCTGAGCTTCGTTCCAGAGTTTCTTATCACCATCCACAAGCTAAGCTGCGAGGCATTTTGGTGTTGATCTCCACTATCCGTACGAGACTATTAATACCAGTACAAGACGGCAGCCTAGCAGCACAGCAGTGCTCGTACGTGTACTAATTATTAGTGCTCGTCGTAGCCAAGGAGCCTCCTGGCTAGCAACGAATCGGTAACCCCCTAGTTCACAATGGGAGGCATTGCAATATTACCAGTAGCAAGCGATCACAAACGAGGCAGTTGTGTTTCCGGGGCGAGGCGGCGAGGCGTTTCTGTTTGCCTTTGGCCCGAGTGTTTTCATCTTACTTGCGTTTTTGTGGGCATCCGCGTCGTCTTGGCTTGTGGCTTTTGGCAGGCAGAGAGCTGTATACTCGTATCTATCTCGTGCACGGTGCGGATCGTATCGCGGAATTTTTTTTATGCTTCGGGCACAACAGCTACGGCTGTAGCGTCGTAACATGACCAAAGAAAAACACGGTTGAAGCTCACGGTTCTCTGTGCGCTTAAGTACACCTACAATCTGCACCTGGAATACACGACTGTAACCAGGTATATAATCTAAAAGGGTTGCCGGCAGGGGGGGGCCCTGATTTGAAGTGGAGTAAGGAGATGCGGGTTTTGCCAGTGTACGTAGGCCGGTAGTATGATCATGGCGTTGGCTGCTCCCCACAACCCCAGCATTTCTTATGCCAAGACGGCAATGGTAGGGCCACTAAAATCAATGTAAAAGTCAGTAACATTGTACTGTAATATTGACGCGGGGTTTGCCAGTGTACGTTGGCGTTGGCGTTGGCATCGGCAGAACGTCAGTTGGGAGGTCCTTCCTCGTACATGTTTTGAGTAGAAGCGCTTCCAACGTCGATACGCGCTGCTTACGAGTGATTTCCTTGTCCGTTTCCTCTCTCCGAGCGCAAACAGCGCGACTGCTGTACTTCACGAGGTACTGCTGCAGTTTTGCTCTGCTTTCATTTTTATTCGTTTACGTATACTGGTACATAATAACAGTAACGTATGCTATTACGGGGGACCATAGTAAATAGGACCAAACATTGTTGGTAAAGTTAGGGAAATATATAGGTTTTGTGTGTGCCGTGGGTCCTATTTACTATGGCCACCCGTAATAACGTTTTTCATCAGAGAGGTGACCTTACTCTAAAATAAGAGCGGCACGTAGTATTTGTTCACTTTGTGCTCACTTTCTTTACGCCATCCGTACCAACATCACCCTTTTGCCTGTCTCATTTTTTTTTCACTCGGCCACCCAACCCACCAACCACCGCGCTAAAGGGAGGAGGACATCCAAAAGATGCTCTCCGCCCAGGTGCACATCGGGACTCGCAACAGCGACTCCCAGATGCAGGACTACATCTGGCGCCGCCGCCAGGTAAGCAGCGGCCGTGACTTGGAACTAATGTGGTATAATTTTGTTAGTTTGGGGAGAAACAGCTTAAAATTTGGGAAAGCCATCTCTGCAAGTCAACCAGTTAGTAGTGATCGTGATAGATAGTACATGGTTCACACCACGCCGTTTACGCATTTATTGTATGTATTTTTTTATCACTCCGCCTTCTCCTTCGCGATCTCTTCCCTCGTACTTTTTACGAGTACCAAATACAACACGCGTGTATGTCGTGTGTTCTCGTGTACATAGACGTGCCCTCCGCTTGCCTGCCTTCACTCTTAGTCGTCTCGTTTTCATGCCGTTTTCTTGTTGCTGAAGATAAGGCAGGCGCTGGAGCTGATGTTTGGTGTCAATATCGGAATCGAAGTCGATACGATAGCGATGTTTGATGCCTGGTACGTAGAAGCTTTCGTTCAGGTTCGGCGTGAACGTCACGCGTGTGCCGGAGGGCAAGACACGTTCGATACAACATATCGCATATATATATACATTATATCGATATGGTCGAAACGTTTGATGAGATACCTAACACCACCAATTGTTGGAGCGCTTTGAAAAAACGTCGCTCCCTATGGTATACCTGGTACTGTACGTGGTACATACGATGGTGGGGATGTGCCATCCACGGTTGATATGGCTGGGTTGACCACACGACCGTCTCGGTCTAGCTCGATCCCTACCTCTTTTGCGTACGTCTGCCCCGGCTGTTGACACTCACAAGGCCTGGGGAGGATGGAGCACAGAATGATCGATCCCCAACAGCAGCACAAGTTCCTTCCTGTGCCGGTCGTACAATCTTAGGGCGGCAGGCTAGCTAACATATTCGATGCCGACGCCGCCAGGTTGTTTCGCCTTGTTTCGTTCCTCGCAAGCTCAAGCTTCTCTTTTTTGTGTTTTTTACGCAGTGACCAATGAACGATGAATCATTGCGAATGATGCCTTTTCTCCTCCACGCATCGCCGCTTACGTTTTTTTTGCCCCCCTCCCCCCCCACCCCCCCCCCCCCCCCCCCCCCCCCCCCCCCCCCCCCTTAAACTAACTCATTGAAGCTGTCATCCATATGCAAGAAAATCCGCCTCACAAGCGGTTCTTAGTAGGATGCAGCTCACCCTTCATGCGACTCGCCGGACACCTCACGGCGCTTCGCGCTTGGTGCAAGCAATGTCTGCCTGGTCGGTGAAAACCCGACATGCTCCGTCCCGGCATTGTAGGGATGCGAGGGTCTATGGTCCTACGACTACGGTCATGCATGAGATCGAGTACATATCTCATATCGAGTACACCCCCCCCCCCCCGCCCGCCCGCCCTGCGCGCTAATTATAATATAAAACAGGACGGCATCCACATCCTTAACATCGGCAAGACCTGGGAGAAGATCGTGCTGGCCGCCCGTATCATCGTGGCCATCGAGAACCCCCAGGCGAGCAATGAGGCGTTCTACGATAGGGATTCATCCTAAAATTTCTGTGGCTCCTCACTTCAAGAGCTCCATGCCAATGATGAAGAATCCCATGGCCTGAGTATACAAACAACGTCATTTTTCGAAAACAAGATTGGCATTTCCACGATTTTGGGTTAAGGAGTCACGTCGTTCAGAAACAAAATTAGCGGAAAAGTGCTACCTCTAACGTAGAACGCGTCTAATATGCTGGAGAAACACTTTCAAATTGGCCGGAACCCAAGAAACCCTCCTGAGTATATGCCCGTGCAAGTGTTTTGCCGGTTGCGGGTGCGGTCGTGTCCATGTAGAGATGGTCGCGCCAATGCAAAATATCTTCATGGTGAGTGTTCCTCATCGATCACACGGACACAAAAAATGGCTTGTGGTGGGTGCTACGTATCTCTGTTTTAGGCAGAGAAATCTACTGTAAGTATCAAACAGTACGTATGCACGAGTTACGGGCATGGCTTGCCATCATACATACTGCTGTGACGTGTTGGTGCTGCTTTGAGCTGCTGCACGTTTTTCAGCTGTTCATGAGGAGGATCCTCTCGCATCGTCCCCCCCCATGTGGTTGCTGTAGTTTTCAATACCATCATACCTGGCACGTATTACGGTAGCATTGGTAGTGACGTTTTGTGCTTGCCAACGTTCATATGTTCACCGTTTAGCTCACAGCTATTATTCAAACGTACCGCGAGCGGATGTGAAGTTGTCAGGTTCTCAGGCGCAGGCCACACTCATAGACGGTCGCCCTGCGCACTATTAATAGGCTGCTCCTGTCAACGCCCTCGACACACCCACCCCGCCCCGCCCCTCGCCTTCGAAAACGCCCCTACATCACCAATAGCCATTATATGCTCGCAATGCACGGCCTTGCTTACTATTGCGGCCTCGGTACGTTATCGTGACAATGTTATTATTCCCCTTTGCCCTCACCTGAAAACGCCTACGTATCCCACTCAGTGAAATAAAACACGATGCCCCCTTCTAAAAAAAAAATCCCTCCTCGAAACACGCCTGTTTTTTTCGCCTTTGCAGGACGTGGTGGCTATCTCCGCCCGCCCCTACGGCCAGCGCGCGGTGCTCAAGTTCGCGCAGTACACGGGGTGCCTGTCCATCGCTGGACGGTTCACCCCCGGAACCTTCACGAACCAGATCACCAAGCAGTTCCGCGAGCCGCGCCTGCTGATCATCACCGACCCCCGCCCCGACGCCCAGGTGCCCGAGCCCTCCTTGCTGGCTAGCAAGCTTGGTCGTTGTGGAACCATTGTATTTAGAATTGCAATTTATGAAGAGGATTTTTTGCCTTGGAAAACCAAGAGAGGCTCGCGCGCCTCGTGATATTATTGCAAGTTGTTCGTAGTGTCATCATTCTCTGATTGTAATTTCTTTTTTCTTGTTTAGTCCATGTATATACGTGAGTGGGTTTGTGAAACAGGGAACTGGTGTGTCATTATCCATACGTTGGTGCGTTTGTAAAAGAAGGCAGTTGTTGAATAAGCCTTTGGAAGAGTTCGTGCTGGTCACAACCTGCCTGCCGTCTGGCAGCGCGCAGCGCGAAACACTTGGTGTCAGTGGGAGGGTTCAGGGGAGCACCCTGCCCAAATTTTGCGTCTGAGCGAGATGGAAAAAGGGGGTGGGGAGGAAGAGATGCAGAGTTCGCTTCGGGGCTATGTTCTTATGTCGAGTTTGAAGGAGGCTCATTCTTGGAGGGAGGCAGCTGTTTCGCCTGGGTGGGTCTTTGACAGCTGCAAAACGAATCGGTGGTTCCTCCGGTAGTAGTTCGGCCTTCCATGGTATAGCGCTCCCGGCCCCGTTGATGTTCCTCGGTGTTGACATTTTTTGCGACCGTATACACAACTGCAACGCGCATCTCAGCTTTTGAATGTTTTTTTTTTTCCATTTTTTTGTCGCTGAAACGTTGGCGCAGTTGTATGGGGGTTGAGGATCAAAAACTGGTACCCTCCCCCCCACCCGTCTATTTGAATGGATTATCTTAGTTTTTTCCTGTCCATCTACTGTCCCATTTTGCTCCCCCGACTGAAGAAGTGGATGCGTCAATTATTACCTACCAGCTCATCTACTGTCTCTTTTTTGCCGGCCCACATCGCAAATACTTCAATGATGCAGGCTGTGAAGGAGGCCTCATACGTGAACGTGCCGGTGATCGCTTTCTGCGACAGCGACTCCCCGCTACAGAACGTGGATGTAGCCATCCCGTCCAACAACAAGGGCAAGCTGTCTATCGGTCTCCTCTACTGGCTCCTCGCCAGGGAGGTGCTCCGCATGCGCGGCAGCGTGGACCGCGCGGTGAGCTTTATGGCATCATTTCAAGTATTCGTCTTTGGGTTGCAGCGTTTTTTGGTCGGTCCCGGTGCGATCCGGTTTTTTTAGTGCAGATTCGAAAGGAAACGTAAACAAGCTGTGAGATCGAGATTTTTTTTGTCGAAACTCGTATTGGCGAGCTGCTTGTGGTAGTCGTATATAGTTGGGTCGCGCCTGGTTCGGGTTTTTTTTTTTTGTGCTGCCGTGGTGGCGGGGGTGCAGGTAGGCACCTGCACGGTGGCGTCTTTTTTTTTCACCCAAGGTTGCGTCGTGGGCTTTTCGGCTGTCGGTCGTCCTTTTAATGTTTCTGTTTTTTTGGAGTGACAGAGAGAGATCCATGCCTTCGCTGCTCGCGCCTGATAACGTAAATGTTCACATCCAACCACACACCAGCAACTATCTATCATATCTATCACCCCCGTTGATACATTATTGATAGAACCCAAACAGAATATTGCACTCCCTTGTTTATTATGGTTTTTATTCCCCACCGTCCCCCGCCGCCACCGCCACCGCCACCCAGATCACACAAACACACGTGAACACAAATAAGTGCTCGTAGAATACATACAGCACCTCCTACACAATCTGAAAGCTCCCTTTTTAATTTGTTTTTGCACCACCACCCGCTCCTGCGACATTATCTGAGGAGTCGTTTTTGTTGTTTGTCTTTTGCACACCTCCAGCCCCCCCCCCCCCCCCGCGCGCGCCAATCTAAAAACTCCCTTTTGTATTTGTTTTCTGCCGACCCCAACCCCCCACCGCCATCTCCATCGCCACCCAGGTCGCGTGGGACGTCCCGGTGGACCTGTTCTTCTACCGCGAGCCGGAAGAGCTCGAGAAGGCGGAGGAGGCCCAGGCGCCCTTCCAGGACCCCGCCGCAGTGGCCAACCCCGGATGGGGAGCCGAGCCCATCGTCGGGGCTGCCGCCCCCACCCCAATGGAGGGCTTCAACGCCGCCGACCCTTCGGCCGCGGCCGCCGCCGTGCCTGTCGAGTTCGCGGCGGCACCCGCGCAGGCTGCCGCTCTCGGTGGCGGCTGGGACGCGGCCCCGGCTCCTGCGGAGCCCGTGATGGAGCAGCAGCAGCAGCCCGTGCAGGAGGTGATGCCCGTGGCGGTGGACCCCGCCGCGGCAGGTGCCGGAGGCTGGAACGCGGCGCCCCAGCAGCCGCCCGCCGCTCCTCAGGGAGGCGGATGGGGCGGCGGAAGTGCCACCCAGGGTGACGGAGGAGGATGGTAGACGTCGCTGATCTTTCGATCTTGAGCGGGGTGGGCGACGGCGGTGGCTTTTTGAGGACGGGGGTGGGAGGTGTGGTTTTGGACGGGGCGCGCGGGGCGGAGATTGAGAGCCCTGTATGTTGCCGCCCCCCTGTTTGCCTCCGTGAGGATTGCTGGCGTGAGAGGTTGATTGCCTTTGGGGTGAAACGTCGCGAGCTCTTTATGAGAGTTGGTGGTGGGGAGCCGTGAGGGATGGGTCGTTTGAGAGAGAGATAAGAGAGTCGGTCGGGTTGAGGTCGGTTTTGCCGTCGCAAGCAGCACTTGTCTGCCTAAGGCTTGGGTTTGGTCACCTGGGTTGGAACGCATCAGTCCGCCTCTTCTATTAAAAATTACTCGAAACTAACCACAGTACCTACGAGGACAGTGGCGCCATCCTGGCCTCGTCCTGGAGAATCGCAGATCACGGGTGGGCGTGAAGCCTCATCTGTCTGCTGGAAAAGAGAGGGGACACGTCTCGGCGCGCTCTATCGTTATCTGAGAAACACTCATACTGGTAGCACAAACGTATAGGGCATTATTTATATGCAAAGCTCCGAAAGCGTCGGCCTGGCTGCCTGTCCCTCTTTTTGCAATGCTGCAATCAAGTGAAAGCTCCGACTATAATAATCGGCACTTCGGAAACATGTTGTATCAAGTTGCGGGAGCACAACTCCAGCTGCGGCAGCAACCGCGGACGACAGCACGGCGCGAAAACACAACATCCCGAGTGCTAAGGAGCTAAAGGTCTTTTGCTGCAGCAACCCCGAAGGCAACCCGCAGAAACTGCACAAGTGACGAGAGGTACAACATCGCTGACTGCACCCAAGCTTAGCGGTTACACAGCGGACACAGGTTTACGTCGCAATAGACGATATCATACGTTTTATTCCTGCTACTCTGGCGCGGAATACAATCTAAACCGTTTAGACTCTCGAGGTCTAACGGGGATTGACGATGTTTCCGACGAAATGGGTATAGCAATGAGTTGCCGTGGTGCTGGTGGGTACTGTAGGTCGATCGCGCCGCCGCTCATGTTGTGCCTTTCGAGTGAACTACTCTTGTAGAAGCCCGTGCTGGAACACTACTCTGACTTACACGTTTGATACGAATCCCGCGCCGGGCATGCTTGCTGGTGAAGCGAGTTATTGCTTTCCAGCACTGGCGGCAATGAACGCACGCTTTCTACTCCATGTTCGACGTTGTGCGCGATGCACTCACTCGCGCCCGTACAAAATAAGACAACAGAACAACGATTAGACCGGTCCGAGCGACAAGCGCGAAACACATGCTGTACTCACCTCCACTCACTCTGAAACGATACAATCACTCCACCTGCGGGCGAAGACGCATACCTAACCTGAAACTTGCAGCGCAATACCTGATAACTCTCAAGGGTATAAACAGGTAGTTTTGAATATACTCATTTTGACAGCTGCTGCAGCTTGCAGCGATAAGTCGTACTATTATCATAGGGATCCTTTCAGTTTCGAAAATCCTATTTTGAAAGTTATAGCTTGCAAGCGATAAGTTGCAACAACAGGATACTCGGATTTTTTCAAAACATCCTCTTTTCGAGCACGTCTGTGGTCTGCATCCCCTTTTTTCTGTAACCGTATCGTCGATCCCGTTCCGATTTCCAGTCATATTCACTTAATTCTCATCATTTTGTTGTATACTCGGGTGATTTGCATCCACGACTAATCAGGGTGGGCTGGTGTTATGGAGTGATGCACGTTTTAGCTTTGAGTCATATTGGTTACTGGTTACTTTCCACATTAACTCGTGCAGACTCGTGGGAGGTTTGATTTTTGACCCCGCATAGGGTCACAGGTGTCGCTGTGCTCGTTGATTCCTCGATTTTAGCGAATTGGCGGTTTCTCGCTTTCTACAAAACCGAAGACGACGCAGACGAAGTGTCTCGTGTCTCTTGAATAAATACACACCAGCCGAGATTATTGCCCCGGGGCAGTCACCAGTAGGGATGACATACCTACCGCTCGCTGCCATAGACCACAGGCAACCCTGCTACGAGTATATAAAAGCTATGGACAACAGGGCATAACGCCTGTCTAAAGTAGTATTTGCAAGCATGCATTGTACCTGGTAGGTGCTGTCATCCGAGTTTTGGCAGCAGTACTTACAGTAGATGTAACGGGGGTAGGAGATGTTGTAAATACATCTGAGTCAGCTCCGGGTAGGAGTGGAAGTGGTAAAAGTGGTACTGGCGGCGGCGGTGATGGCTGGCGCCCCCCTGCCCCCCATTCGTGACTCTTCACCCGACACCAAAGCAGCCCCGTAAAAAAAAAAACAAAGCAAACTTCATCCATCCATCCATAATGAAGGGAAGAACGGGTGCAATAGACACTCTCCTGCATCCCCGTGGTTGCACCTTCCCATGCTTACACGTAACACCGCGCTTGATAAAAAAGCAGTTCAAGCCCACTGCAATACTGGGGGAGAACTCGACCGGTGTATCATGGCGACGATATCGTAAGTACTCGTTGTGACAAAATGTGTGAAGTTCGTCACGATCATTGACCAAACACGCGGCCTCTCCAACTTAGGTTTATTCCCTCCGCCTACGCATGCAACATTCACCCAAGCCGCCGGTCGCTAGCAACCAATACGACAGAGTGCTATGAATCAATATTGTGCTGGCCTCGACACTCAGCAGACTTATCCCCCCTGTTATCCGTCCTTCGTCCTCAACGACTGACTAATATGTATACGTAGTCCTAACCTACTCTGCTGTGTCTGCTCTTCCGCTTCGCTGCTGACTATGAGCCTATTGTATCAAAAACGATTGTTTAGATAGATCAATCCCATGAGTGCCTCTCACTCCCACAAACCCGACGTCGCAGCACATATTGACACGATAATACCGTAGTAATAGCATAGTGCACGCAGGCCAAGCCAGAGAATAGAACGAGCTGCCCAGGCCCAAGGCCTAACCCACTGACAACTTGACCCATGTGTCGGTATCGAACTTGAGTGGAATAAGATGTACAGTGACTGCTTTGGGGCCCCAGTGTAGCCAACGAAGTTATGCCAAGTGCGGTTGTATCACCCGTGCCGTAGTAGGAGCGCGCAGCAGCACGTCTGCTCATGCGGTGTGCGTGTCGGGCATGCCCTCGCATTGTAGCTCGGTTGCATTCCCTACCTCAGCAACCCGGGCTGACCAGTGTGACCGAAGCTGAAGTTGCCACATATTTCCATAATTTTCCCCCCTGAAGACCCAAAGGGGTTGACAGAAAGAAAAAAAACAAAAAAATACGTGGCCTGCCTCCTGCCTACATACCGATCTAAAAAAAAGGACGCCTGTACGCAGACAACAGTACGAAGAAACGACAACATACAACATGAAAACAACGGAGACAGACAATACGTTAGCCTTTGACGGAATATGTTGGAACCAAATTCTGCCCTCTATTTTTCCGAAGCCACCACCCCTTCGCTGCGAAACCATAAAACTAGTACATCGTAGAATGGCACCGTGCACCAGCAGCGGTAGTGTGGTAAAAGGCACTTATCGAGAGAAGATGGGCGTGTCTTCTGCGTTAGACATCGACCTCGAGAACTCATGCCCCCTTCTCCACATACCACAAAGGGCACGGCCGACAGGCGGCATCGTGGAAGCTGCTTAGAATTCAAGTGAGGAATTCAGACCCGAACATCTTCTCCACGGTCCGGGAGTACCTATTGGAAATAAAGAACACATGGGAGGGGGGGGGGGGGGGGGGGGGGGGGGGGGGGGGGGGGGGGGGGGGGGGGGGGGGGTGAGGGCACTGCAGATTAGTCGAATATCAAAGTTTCTTTCGAGCAGAGCGTTGCGTTTGAGTCGAGCGGCAACCCTACATTCAAATCGGACGCTACAGTTGAGCCGAGCGGTACATTTAAGTCGGGCGCTACAGTTGAACCGAGCGTTACATCCGAGCGGATGTTGAGACGAGCGTTAGGTTTCGAGCGGAGAGTTACAGTCGAGCAGAGCGCTACATATGAGGCGTGCGCATTCGAGCGGAATGGGAACAAGAGGACGCCAAGTGTGAGCAGCACTCACTTTCCCAAGGCCCAGATGGGGTAGACGTTGCGGTAGGAGGTGTAGGTGATGCCGGTGCTGCGGTTGAAGACGCCCGTGATGCCTTCCTGTGACCAGTCGCCGCAGGGCAGCTGCATCTTGCTAAAAAGGTCGAACAAAAAAGGAAAAAGAGAGACACCAAGGCAGGACGATTTACATACGCCTCTTATCCAACAGATAAGCACTGTTGCCGTTTACGGTGTCATTTTTATGTTGTTGGCTGCTACTGTTGTTGCTGCGGTTGTTGTGGTTGTTGATGAGTACCGGCATGTTGTTGTCGTCGTCATCAACACATTTTATTCCTACACTGCGACATGCGGGGTTGGTACTCCTTTCTAAACAGCACAAAAACCAACTTGCACATCCGTCTAGGATTGTGCATTGTGCATACTACACACTCCTCGAGGGACCCGGCGGTACGAACGTGTGCTAGCCGTCCGGGAATCAACCGAACTCAACCGGTCCGATCGGATCCGATCCGAACCGAACAAAATCGAACCGAGCCGAGCCGAGCCAAGTCGAGTCGAACCGAATCGAACCGTACCGAGGCGAATCGAACCGAACCGAACCGGACAAAGACCGAGCGAACGAGCAACGAGGGCAGAGCATTGCACGGCAACATATAATATGTCAACTACAGATATGCCCTTACCGCAGGAACAGAGAGCCGCGCCACAGTGCAAGCCTCACGTCTTCTCTGTCTTCCCACTGCTCTGACGCGATGAGCGCAAGCATCGCCCACCCGGTGTGGACCACCTGCGGTGAGGGTAACAGCAACGGTCACACTAGCGGTTATAACGGCAACGGCCACAACAGTGAAGGTGGCGGCAACGTGGCGATGGCGGTTACGGTAGTAGCGGTAACGGCGCAATGGTAACATTCAACGGCTACAAACCGTAACGCCTGTAAGAGCGACAGTGACGGCGGCGACAGTGACGACAAAAGGTAACCGTGTGAAGGTGACGGCAACAGTTTCACGGTTACGGCAACAGTAGCAGTGACCGCAGCAAACGGCGACGGTAGCTGTAGCGGCAACGGAAATGGCGGCAATGACAAGGTACGGTAAAATGATGTTGTTCGGTGCTGGCACGTTCGGGTGAAAGGAAGGGAGAGGGGTGGTGGCCGGGGCGGGGCGAGGGTGCGGAGGTGGAGTAAGGCGACGGCCGGTGCAGTACACCGCGGCAGCATCCATCTGCAAGTTGGAATATCGGGACGGGGTGGGATGGGGTGGCATGCCTTTTTTCGCCCCACGGACTGGCGCTGCGCTCGACGCGCGGTGGAAACCCCTTTGGTGGGTATGGAACGAGGGAGAAATGTAGGTACCCTAACTGGTCTACACAACTCTGCGCAGAGTCAAGGCCGCTGTGCGTATTTATAGCTCAAATCAATACGTATATATGCGAAGTCAGACTAAAATGAGACGCCTGTACGTGATCGATTCCCCACACGTTGTAGGAAATAGGTTCAGGGTACCCCACACGCTATCGTATCTGTGACAAGTTCTCCTGTATACGCGATGGCCCGTCCACACTGCCTTCGAAGGACCGGTTCGCATAGAAACTACAGCACCTTGTACTTTCTAACCGTAACACACACGGCACATTAGGAGTATACCGAGAGAAAATAGTATACCTACAACTATGGACGCGCGGGGAGTTGAAACAGCTCAAGCGGGACGGTACTCCATGACAGCCCCCTGCGAAAAAAAAGCAACCTCTTCCAGAAACCCTACTGAGGGTGATAACCGCATGCTATTGTACCAGGGCATATACCGTACCAGGTGTACACTACCTAAAAAATAAAATATGTACAAGATACTCCTGGCGACTTGTCTGCGTACACCGTATACCGTATACAGCGGAAACAGCTGTAGAAGTGACGATATCTTCCCTATACGGCGCACAGCCACAACAAAAACAGTAGCACAATAGCAACAGAAAAAGCAGCACAGCAGCAGAAAAAAACGTAGCACACTGCGACAACTGACGATTGAGTGCCAAGACATATCCCTTTTCTCCATACACTGTTTTGAATATGTTGCTCCATAGAGTGCTGTGAATACGTTGCCAACAGTTTTTATTCCGCTTTGATAGATTTCCCCCGGGTGTCGGTTCGCTTGCATGCATGCGATGACAATTCAAGTTTACCCTCGGATGACTTCTGCTTAGCGATGAGGGGGAAAAAAAAAATATATATATATATATATATATATATATCGTGTTCCGATTCGGCACCGGTCCCCGATGTGAAGGTGTACAACGTATACCGCCGTACACCATACACAACAGCAACAGCATCACCAACACCAGCAGCTGCAGCTGCAGCAACAGCAACAGCAGCAGCAGCAACAGCCGTGGCGACATTTCCATGTGCGGCTTACAATAGCAAGACACATAACACGCACACTGCAATAATTTGCGAGTGAGTTGCTGTGATTCCTGTCAAAGGGTACGGCAAGAGCGCCTTCCACCCACCCCGCTGTCGTCGCCTCCAAGCGCAGGCGTCTCTTCCGCCAGGGACTGCACCCCGCTCTCTGCCCACCCCTTGTCCACACTTGCGAGGTACGACTCGCCCCAGCCACCTTTTTTGTTTTGAGCACTGCCAGAGGCATGCCGAGGAAAGGGAATGGAACCATCAGTTTTCAGAACGCGAATAGCGGCAGCGATATCACTTTATTTTCTAAGGAGGCGTGTATTTGGGGCCGGGGGGGGGGGATACTCATGTTGGGGGGGGGGGGGTCTACATTGCTGTTGTCTGTGACGGCTGCGCCTCACTTTTCGGAGGGTGGGGGACGCTAAAAAAGGATGGAGAACACAAGCGAAACCATTACGCGCGAAAACGAGAACAAACAAGGAAAACTAAGTGATACCAGACACAAGACATAAAACGAAAACCTACAAAAGCAACCAGAAGAGATAATAGGTGACAGACATAACAAGAAGAGACGACAATACACATAAGAGCAACAAAATAACAACAACAACAACAGAAATAAAAAATAACGAAAATACAAGCAATTGCGCGTCACGCACGGCCGCCATCTCTGCGGCCCTTCCGCTACACCAACACCAACCTCAACACCAACACAAAACACCAAAACAAACAGACAGACAGACAGACAGGCAGACAGACAGGCAGACAGACAGAGACAGACAGACATCGACGAGAGCAGCGGCTTCACATCGCTCGCTCAACTCACGTCAAGAGACAGTCGACCGCCTTGGTGATGATGGGGCTCTCGCAAGGTTCTCCAGCTGACATGAGGCCCTCCACCCCGAACCAAGTGCCTATCAAACATACGAATGAGAGAGCGAGGGCGCGAACTCCAATTTGTTTGTTTTCGTTTTTACTAAAGAGTAATCTTGGAACCAAAAGTGACGGACGCAAGAAGTGTGCCCCCGCAGTTGGAAAAAGCCTCTCTTGGTGATACAGAGAGAGTGGTGGTACCGCTTCCATCGAGATCGGCCCTACAATAGCACGAAAAGCAGGAAAGCTGGTCGGGAGGCGTTCTGCGATAAAGGTTCACCCTAAATTTTCTGAGGCTCCTCACCTAAGGAGCTCCACCCCTCGCCCGAAAGCCGACTTCAACAAAAATCAAATTGCATCCCGGTGAATAATCCCATGGCCGGAGTATACAATGACGTCATTTTTCGAAATAAGATTGGCATTGCGACGATTTTGGGTTAACCATTTTAGTACCGCAGTCCCGATTTGGGGATAAATCACTTGGAATTAGAATGGTTTGTCGCCAAATCGGGACTGCGGTACTAAAGGGGTTAAGGAGCCCCGTCATTCAGAAAACATTCTAGCGGAAAATGTCCTACCTCATATCGTAGAACGCGTCTCGGGAAAACCAGACCCAGTAGATTGCAACTGCGCATACAGCGTTGCCTTGCCACGGTAGCGTAAGTTCTTGAGACACGCCACTAGTGAATGCAACCGAGTTGGTCGACGTCAGCTCGGCAAGCTGCGCTATTTGTGGCTGATGAAATCTAGCTGATACCACTACACACAGCCAACACGACGACTATAGTGCGGCCATCTTTTGAAACTAAATGATGAGCCCAAAAGAAAAAAAAATGAAAAAAAAAAAAAAAAAAAACACGTCGTGAAACAACTGTGCGCATCGAGGCACGTGGGGGCTTCCGCGATCAGCGCCTATAGGCACTGAAACAACAACAGCACTACCGTATCACCCTATCACACCCCGGCGATACGACAACACACCGCCTCGAACGAATTTCGAGGCCGATTTTCTCGACAACAGGGAAAAGCGTAAACGCAGAGCAGCGATGCGTCTACGGAAACATCTCGGCGAGGTCTTTCCAAAGGCGTTTTTTTTTGTACGTGGTGTGTGCCCGCCTTGTTTTGCAGAAAAGCTGCCTAAGGATATCATTTTCATTTTTCAACATTGTATTACACGGTACTCGAGACAATAAGTCGATGGTCTTGACGCCACCCGAAGAGGGCGGCACTGCACCAGATACAACACGGCTCACCTGTGCCTTACACAAGTCCATAGGTGAAAGAACTCCCAACTCGCCCATTCTCGTCAAAAAACAAGAGCAAAAAAAAGCCCACCTCTCAGATAATCTACAAACCGTAATTTTCCCCCTTCACATTTCACGTTTCACTTTTTTACTACCGATATTATTGCCGCCAAGTCCTCTCTCCCGCAAAAAAGACGAAACAGGCCAGAAGTAGTGATTGATGAACCCCAAGAAACAAGGTTCGCTCACCGTACGTGAAGCAGACGCCCCAGCTGCCGTACCAGCTTCCATCGGGACGCTGGATGGAGCGGATGAACCTGCGGCCGTTGTCCATGGATCTGCCACGCATCGCACCGGATCGGATAGGGCGCCGCCGCCCACAAGAATCGTTTTGGGCTGTAAAGTGATTTCGCCAGTCGGCCATATAAGGGGGTGACAAGAGCTACGCCAATAGCTTCCGGCGATGAAAGGGTTGCGCCAATCGCGCAAGTGCCACACCACCCGGAGGAAACGATTCCCCCGGGTGGCCATCCCCGCCGCACCTGACCCTCTCGGGGTCAGGTCGGGATAACCTACTCACGCGCCCCGACGTAGCAGCAGCTCGGTCTGCTGTTGCAACGGGAGCGATGGGTTAAGCTGACGCACGACACGTATTTTCCACGTTGAAGTGTTGGCGAGCTCAACCTACATTTTTTACCAATCCACCGGAGGACGAAAAAAAAACAAAAGTAATTCTGTTCGGGCGGTGAAGGGGATACGCCAATCGGTTCGGGCGGTGAACGCATTGCGCCAGTGTGACAGAATTGAGACAATCGCTTCGGCAGGCCAGATGATTGCACCAATCGGTTGCGGGCGGGGACAGGATTAGGCCAATCATTTCGGGCGGTGACACGATTGAGCCACTCGGTTCGGGCGGTCAAAGGATTACGTCGATAGGGTCGGGCAGTAAAATGATTGCGCCAATCGGCTCGGGGGGTAATAAGATTGAGCCAATCGAGTCGGCAGGTCAGATGGCCGCACCAATCGTTTTGGGCGGCGACAGTATCGCGCCAATCGATTCAACTACCGCACCCATCAAATCGCTCAATTTAGTGGGGTGCTTATTGTGCGGTACGCTGGGCTTACATCAAAAGGAGGGTCGCTGTACCGCACGCGAAAAAACAGACCCATCTCTCGCCTCGACTCTAATTCCAAGCGGAGGCAACTGTCGAGACAGGACAAAAAACAAAGCAAGATGCACAAACACGCACACCCATAAACGCGAACAGAAGTAGCCGACTTCACTCACCTCACAACGTAACCTCTCATTCTAGAGCGCGCTTTGCCCACCGAGATCGTCTCAACCCCTCGCCACGCCCTTTCCGCCCCCCCCCCCTCCCCCCTGCCCCCCTACTATATATCTGGTATCTATAGGTTGGGTTGGCGTCGGTTGGCGACGACGCTGTAAAACACGCCTCTCACTGCGTGAGCTGGACAGCCAGGGTACCGTTTTTTTTTGTGTTTGTTTTTTTTGGCGGTTACGACGGGTGGCGGTCGAGTTGATCGTTTTTGTGCGGAGAGAACCTTCACTCCGCACAAGGGGGATGAGCGTATCACGTAGTGTGTATATGGTGAGGTACCCACGAGGCAGTTACATAGTAAACCCATTGCTGTCTCTGGAAGTGGCCACACCAGAAATTAAATCAATTCATTGATGTTGTCATCCATACGCAAGAAAGTCCGCCTGTAAAGCGGTTCTTAGTAGGATGCAGCTCACCCTTCATGCGACTCGCCAGACACCTCACGGCGCTTCGCGCTTGGTGCAAGCAATGTCTGCCTGGTCGGTGAAAACCCGACGTGCTCCGTCCCGGCATTGTAGGGATGCGAAGGTCTATGGTCATACGACTACGGCCATGCATGATAATGAGTACACACCCCCCCCCCCCCCCCTGCCCTCCTCTGCCCCCCCCCCCCCCACCTTTTAATTTCGACCGCACGGTGGTCAGGGTACACCTTGCTAAAGGCCTTGAGAGCCGTCATGGCCGAGCAGGAGCACTCTGCGTAGGAGTAGTCGATCATGATGTCTCCGAACGTCTCCGATGGGTTAAGGCATTCGTACCTGGAAGGGGGGAGGGGGAGGGGGGGGACAGCAGAGGGTCAGCCGCATGAGTCCACCGAAACAACTGACTGGTTTACCATGCCGCACCAAGGAGGCCTTTTGACTCTGGGGTCGGTCGGGGCAGGGGATGCTGCTGTTGCTGTTGCTCTGGTTGTTGTTATTGCTGCTGCTGTTGTTGTCGTCGTTGATATCGCTCTTGTGAACGTTTTCATACAGGGGCTTGTGCATCCCGGTACGGTATCTACAGCAATGGACTATCGAATTTCACGAACTACAACAAAAAGGTGTCGCTCAGATGCTCGACCCTAAATATAACGTTTCTACTATCGCAAAAACTTGAATATATCCCACACTACGCCCCAAGTGCTTTTCCCCCGTTTAGACATCTCTCCAAGGAACGGAGCACAGCCATGGTCATGGCCACTGACGACGACTCCGACAGCCGACCACGACTTCGGCAGTGGGGGGGGGCAAGCTTAGGCCCTTTATTTTCACTTGTGCGGGTGACTACCCTATCCCTCCGCAGCTTTACGCTTTTGCGCTCGTCGGTTTCGGGACAAGCACCGCGATGAGAACACGAAAAAAAAAAAGAGACAAACCAGTGGGTGAAGATTTTCCTCAGGAAGAAAAAAAACGCATGTTCTTTTTTCGTTCAATTTTGTTCACTTGGGTTTACTGTTTAGAATAAATACCCCACCACCCTATCTGGGGCTACAAAAAAAAAACAGGTGGTGGAGAGTCGATTAATATTTTTTCCGCGTACCCTCGGCACCGCCATGCACTGCTTTCTCACGCTGCGTCAACACACCATGTTCAATTTCGGTTCGTGAGTGAGGTGCACAGCCACGCGCGAGAGCGGCCAAAGATTGGGAGTGAAAACCATGGCATCATACCCCCCCGTGCTGAGCCTTGGCTTCTTGTCTTGCAATACCTCTCCTCACGATCGTCGTCCCCTGCGGCCTTTGCCTGTACCAGGTGTATGCCTTATCCTTCTTATCCCACAAATCGTCATAAACCAAAACCGAGATCAACTGCAAAACATGTACATGTATACACCGATTTCCTTTTCGCTGGTCGATATGATTATCGTTTCTTGGGCTGTTTCGATATTGAAAAAAGTAAACGGCTGGTGGGTCTTTCGCCTTTGTTCAGCTGCACAAAACGTCATCGGGATTTCGACCTTGTGTCAGTCAAGGTGCGTCAGTCACCCCACCGTCCGAATGCCTCCATAGATGAAAATCGTGTGCACGGGTCCATACGTAAATAAATCAATACAACAAGAATACACGGAACAAAAACAATGACAACAATAGTAGGACCGCCTCGAGTAACCCCCCCCCCCGTCCGTCCGTCCCGGCATCGTAGGGATGCGAGGGTCTATGGTCATACGACCACGGCCATGCATGATAATGAGTACACCCCCCCATCCTTCAGGACAAGTTTGGGAAGGGAACGCGAAGCTCGAAAAACAATTGGAAACAGTACATATGACAGCAGCTAGAAAAAAAACTAAGATGCTCAAGTACGACTAGTAATACAGGATCAAGAGCAGAACCGGGAATGTACCCACTCAAGACAAACAGAGACATGATAAAGTTGAACTGGCAACACCAGGTATAAAGTATCGAACATGCCGAAAATGAGGTCGCCAGCCATAGTTTATAGAGCTGTATGGGAGAAGGTAACAAAAGAGCGAGCTGGAATAAGGTAGTGTAGTGTAGTTGAGAAACTATGGAAGGATATAGGGGGAAACCAATAAGAGGTGATGCCCGCCAACGAGGCAGAAGTAAAAGGAATGATAGAAAGAAGGGAAAGGCTAGCGCAAAGAAACTACTGCGGAATCGGAAAACACCAAGAGATACACAGGGCATTGAGCGAAGGAATATGAATGAAAACGTGTGTGCACCGCCCAATGGACTTGGCGAAAACGCTGAAATTGCGATTTCGTGTAGGTGATCTGGACGTGCCAGAAAGAAGAAAGAGGAATAACAGTAGCCGGGAGGAGGAGGAAGTAGATGCACAGATGTGCCGGTGTGGCAAAGCAATAAATAGCAAAACCCACATAGTAGGTGAACGTAGAACGGGATGTGCTAGAAGAGGAGATGGGAAATAAATTAGTGTGACATGGAGGAGTTCGATCCACTAGATAGCAGCGACAAGACGATCGCTATCCTAGGAGATGATGGTGGCCACAGGCGGCCAAACAGGGCGGGGATACGATTAGCAAAAAGTTTCTATGTACTATATACAAAGAACGTAATGAGCGCCCAAATGTTGGAGGTATTTCTATTAGGAGTAGGAACGACGTTCCGTCTCGAAAGGGATGCGCGGTCAACGGACAAATGAGTAAGGCAAGCAACAAATAAGTGCGCCCCCCCCCCCTCCCCCTCCCGCCTCCCCCTCTACAACTCCCTCACCAACGGAAACCCCTTGTGTTCTCGTAAGTAGCCCAGCCGCCGTCTCTGTTCTGGTAGGAGAGGAGGATGTTTACGGCGTCGAACAGTCGTTGCGCTCCGATCGGTGGCAAAGAACTGTCACCCACGATAAAAGACAACGCCCGCAGCGCTAGAACTCCCTGAGGAGGGGGGAGGGGGGAGAGAGGGGCGGGGGGGCACCGAAGATATATTTCAACATACATTATCGTAATTTTCACTACTGAAATATAGTTTGCTTGGCGAAACCGAAATGTGGCATGAGAGGGGGGAAAAAAAAACTCGTGGGACTTTTGTAGAGCGTTGTATGAGCCGTGTGTTGAGCGTAACACGAACGGTACACATAACATTACACACACCTCGAACGGATAGATCATCTACAGATAGATCATCTACAGATAGATCACCGAGATCGTTTAGCCCCTGATCTGCCCTGCCGTCGTGAGAAGGTTGTGCAGGGATCTGCATGGTACACTTCCAATCCAAGTATGTAACACTCGCTGTTACGGGGGACTAGAGTAATTAGGACCAAATATTGCTAGTAAAAATAGGAAAATATATAGTTTTTTGTGTGTATCGTAGGTCCTACTTACTACGGTCCCCCGTAATAGATCATGCAGACTCTACGGGTCCCACCCGGCAACACGAGCGATATTCATAGATCAAACAATATCGGGAATAGACCTGCCTTGGAAGGTCTAGACAATGACGTGGGAGTCGCGGTATGTTCCCTGCCGACATGTGATTGGCTTGAAATCCCAGCGTCGTCGCAACATGACAAGCGGGAACATCATCATCAACAACAACATCAGACGTTCCTATTCATAAGATGACAGGACGATGTGTTGTTGCTTTTATAAGTAGGCGTGAAAATGCGGTCACGACTGCATCATTTTCTGGTGAACACTGCACACACACGAACAAAAAAAAAACACCGGGGCTGTCACAAGGGCCGGAGCTTCAAGCGTTGGGTGCTGATGTACCGCTGCTGTTGTGCTGCTGTTGCGCCGCTGCTGTCGTCGCAGTGTGTACCGTGGCTGCGCGGTTGTTGTTAATATTTCGAAAAAGTGTGGGTTTATATATTGTCGTCCTACCCCCCCCCGCGCAGCATGCAATTTTATATTACTGTAATACAGTATATCATACTATACGCTCAGAAAAGCAAGCTGTGGACGAATGTATTATTATTAATAGTACTGTTGTAGTCCTGGTACAAAAAAAGTCAAAAGTGAATTTTAAAAAAAGGGTGGATGGTGCGAGTCGAACCTCGGAAACGAAAATTTTGTTGCGCGCAGTACAAACATCTACGCTAGAGCAATAGTGCTCGTACAACTGGCACGTCGTGTTTTTTACGCAATATAAAACACTCTGCACGATCTCCTACAGCAGCAGTAGAGTAGCTTGTACAGGTACGACGGCATATACAGCAGTACTGCTGTAGAATGCCACGCGAGGAGCGTATGTATACTGACCCCCTTTCAGCTAGCTCTAGGATCTATCGGTCAGCAACGTAGGACACACAGCAATGAGAACTACTGCTGTGAGTATGTTTTGTACGAACGCTGCTGTACGAATAATTTGTTGTACAGCAGTACGAACGATGTTTTTGTTGTACTCGAGACGACGAATACATCGATCCGGGGAGAATGGGTCACACACTGCGGAAGGTACGTGCATCGGCCAATGCCGATGACAACAACAACGAACTACAGTAGTACTGAGCTTACAGCGCGGATCTTCCACATGCGCATAGTACCCTGCCTGCTGCTGCTGTTGGCGCACTGTGCTGAGCACAGCTTGAGCAGTGGCAATGTTGGATCACACACAGCAACAAGCAGAAGAAGAGGATTCTGAAGCAGGGAGAGAGGTGTGTGATGCTGGTTGGTGTGTTCGTGGCGTGGTCAAGTGATCGATCGAATAAACCAACTGTGATAGCCGCAGTACGATCATCCACATGCGCAAAGTGTGCCCACTGCTGCTGCTGCTGGGCAGCAGGGCAGCAGGGTTGTGGTGCTGTAGGAAGCTGGAGGTAAGCACGCTCTGTGCACTGCTGTGGTTATTGTTTTCTAGGCGGTGGTCTGTGCTCCGTGCAACACAAAAAATATGTACAGGGACATATACGTCATCCTGGGTATATACGGATCAAAAAGTATATGGCAGACGGTAGAATGCGGACTGCAGGCTCCGACAAACGCAACCAACCACAGCAACACAGCGCATATGGGTGTGTCGCACACGCACGGCGAGTGGGCGGGGGGGCGGCAGCGTTGGAACGTTGGGATCTGCGCATGCTGTCTGTTGTGTACCTGGTATATGTCTGAGCTGTGTGCTCACAGCTCGTGAGATCCTAGGGGAGAAAACAGACAGCATGTATGTACCGTTACGTACGTACAAAGTAAGGCCTCTTACTGAAACCAGGGAAATCGTCTTATCCACTCCCGCCGGAAAAAAAACTTTGAGCGCCCGCCACGCGCTTCAGAGTGCACGGATCGCGCCGAGACCTAGACCAATGTGTCCGGCAAGGCTTCCCGTGTCCGTGTACTTAGTGTTCTGCCTAAAAGTGCTCGTGCTAAGAGAAAAGTTGGCAAAAGTACGAAAATTTGACAAATATACGTATACATACACTGTTTTTGACAGTCATTACTTTAAACGTAGAGAGAAAAATTTCATGACCAGTGCACATATTTTTTTCATGATAACCTCAATCGTATGTAGACCGGTTGCTGCCTATTGATGTTAATAGCGATGTTAGAGTCATTTTTATTGCTGTTGCCACGAGTCAGCTGCTGTTTTGCCGTGAGTATTTAAATTTGACAGTCATTGGATTTTTTTCATGACAAATAGATGCAGATAACCTTTTCATCTTCACGTCCCCCGACCGCTCGTATACATGTGCATGATAAATACAGAGAAGCTGCTTCCAACTAATAATAATAGTGATGTTTTTGGTTTTTTGGCCTTTCTGTATTATTGACGCTGTTTTTGACACGCAGGTACAGAATTCCAAAGTAGTTCGTAGAGTATATAGTAGTTGTAGTTGTAGTATTAATAATAATAGTAGCCCATGGTACCGAGTGCATGCTGCTTCTATTAATGCCTGTCCAATAGCAGTAGTAGTACCTGTACTATAAGCAGTAGCAAGAGTTGTAGTCGTTGTGGAGTCCGCTATTGCTGTTGTTGCCGTCTGCATGCTGCCCTCAACCGTATATATTACGTAGCCTGTACATTGACAAAATCTTAATAGTAGTCGTAGTAGTAGAGTATTTTGTAGCGTGCATGCTGCTTCTAACCTTAATACAGTACATCTACCTGCGTAGTAGTGGTATTATAGTGGTGTATAGTAAGAGTAACAGTATAGTAGTCATGTCCCCAACCCACGGTACCGCTTGCATGCTGCATTGCCATCGTATGAAAGTTAGTACTATAGTAGCAGTAGTAGTACTCGTATTAATAGTAGACAGCAGTGTAGCATTTATTCATGCTGCTTCTACCTGTGCTGCATCTACGTACTACAGGCAGTGTATAGTGTAACAGTATAGTAGTAGTCATGTCCCAACCCATGGTACCGCGTGATTATTCGACCTCTCTGTTTACCATGAGGTTGTCTGTAGTGTATGAGAGATTGGTCATGCTCTAGCAGTAGTACTTAGCAGTAGTATAGTTAGTAGTCGTAGTAGTGTACCAGGTACTATTTTGTAGAGTGCATGCTCCTTCTACCTGTACTACATCTGCGTAGTAGTGGTGGTGGTGTATAGTGACGGTATAGTAGTCAACCCAAGGTACCGCGTGCATGGTGTAGTATTCACATCAGAAATGCTAGTACTCAGTTCTGCTAACTGCTATTATTACTCGTTCCATCGAGCAATACACTAAACCATGGCTCACGTTTCCGCCACGAACAGCTAATATACGTGTGTTGTCTGTGGCTCCCTTTTCGCCTTGCGACGCCCCCGGGATTTCACGTTACCTACATCCCGAAGGGGAACCTTGTATATACATATGAGAGTGGCCCCGCCGTGAATACCGCCGACGCATCACGTGAAACCTAAGCCTAAAGGCAGGCGGAACGAAGAAAGCAAGACACTGCGTGCTGCAGCGTCACGGCGTCAGTCGGCACAGGCGGTGGTACTACTTCTGTCCATGATAATAGTCGCCCCTCCACGAAAAAAATGCCGACATATTGCATGGAAACCGAAACCCGAACGTAAGCTTAGCGGCTTCGCGCCCTCAGTTGGCAAGGGGGGTAACCACGCGGCTGGTATTATTATCTAGCCTCCAAACATAAACCTGCATGGTTAAATGCCGTACAACAAGACGGTGGGGGGCTTCGGGGCGACATGTGGAACAACGCTCATGCAGCGCTCATACAACGCGCATACAGCGCTCAGAAACCGACCATACAACTCCCACACAACGTTCATAAAACGCTCATAAAACGAGCACATAGTTACTATAAATCGCTATTACAACGCTCACACAACGTTCCTACAACTCTTAAACATTGCCGATAGCGCTAGACGCTGGACAGCGCCTGGAGCAACATCAACAAGCTTTGTTGAGCGATGTCGATGGCGACATTCGTCTCTCGCGTGGGAGTACTTTCCTACCTGTTGCCGGGCTGTTTTGTGTCTTTTGTTTCTGTTTTAGTGCCCACGAGAGCGTGACAATAGTAGGGCGGTAGGATCTAGTGACGCCAAGTCGGCAATCGCCACCAAAGATGCCAGGAGACATGTCAAGCAAGGCAAAACGTGCGCTGTCAAGGGTGTAGGGGCCAGTGTTCCACACTAAAAACTAGTAGTTTGGTGCCAGTCAAAGCATGTCAAGGCAATGTTGCTGTCTGTCAAAGGGTAAACATGCTGTCTCCTGACATCTTCGATCGCCACAACCGCCCACACCGCCAGAAAAACACCAAACGAAATAAGGCAAAGCGGAGCAAAGCAGCAGTACCTTCAGCCCCTCCCCGGTGCAGTCCGAGATGGGCCATCCGTGCGCAGCCGTGGAAAACGGCCACCCCCCCTGTACGGGCACGACAAGACACAACAGGACAGGACAGAACAGAGCAAAACACTAGCAAAATAAGCAAACAAGGACCGCCGTCAGCAGACCGAAACTAACAACCAGTTAAAAGTGTGGGGCAACGCGATAAAGCTCAGGGCTTCGAGGCGCGAAGGTAAGGTTAAACCTCGTGCGGCGATGGAGCGAAACGGCGGACCTCCTGAAAATAGTAGTACCGGCTATGAACACCTGGTAGGATACTACGTCTCGAGTTGCCTCGCGATTGTAGGGAGGGTGTCGTTGGGGCATCGCCAGCCAACAGCATCGGCGCAAACCAAAAAAATGCACACCGCATAAAAAACAGGCGACTTGGTCAACACCGGTACCGCCTTCCGCAATACCTGGAGCAGGCAACAGTAAAGTCGTAAGAGCTGCAGCACACTCGCACGAGGTCACCGGGAATGACAAAATAAAGCGAAAGCGAAAGGAACACGGAAACGTTCAACAATCACAAAAAAGGAGAGCAAAAGCTAAAAATAAAAACCTCGGAAGCGAAAAACCAAAATCAATGGCAACAACAAAAATCGAATATGTACAACATGAATAAATAAAATGAAAGAAAAGGCGACAAACGGCCATGGGGAAACAACCCATCAACCATATATATAAACATATATACCTTGGAGATATGCCGGAAGTACTTGTGCCGCTCCCGCTCGTCAGTCTTGATCTGCGTTGCTTCCAGGTACCGCCAGATTTTCTTGGAACACTCAGGAAATTCACCACACATTCCCGATTCCGACAAGGCCTGGACAAAACGATTCCACCATCAGCCGAAGACGCCGCGTAAGAATGTGACAACCTCCCAGCCGAAAAATCCTGACAAAAGTTGAGGAAAACTTGGCCAGAGCTGGCACACAGCAGATCCAACACCGATAGGACCTTGACACAACGACCAGCCCTCGGCCGATTGCCGCAAAAACAGACCACGATCCCCCTCCCCATGGCTCCTCCATGGCTGTAAAGGCCTTGCCCCAGCGTCAACAAGATGGTTGAAATACGCTTTGACGAGGGCGGGTACGGGGCGAGTTTTGATCCATCTCCGGTTGGGCACCAGAAGTCTTCCTGCTACCGCCGCAATAGTCTACTACAGCAAGCTCCTACTCCAAAACACCCCGTGTTTCCTCGTCCAATCCGATATCTCAGTCCCAGCAACACATTATTTTCATATTGCACCGCCGTTACACCTTGAGCATCGACTATTTGGGGGGAGCATACAAGTAGTAACCAGAACCAAAAACAGTGTGTAGCATGGGGGACTACATGGTTTTTCGGTCTATCGTGGGCTCTGATTACCGCCAGGTAGCAGGTACGCATTACGACGTATCTCTATGTAGTAGTGTGTACTACTAGTTAATAAGTGTCCATAGTTAACACGACCAAATATTGTTAGTAAAAATACCTAAATATATAGTTTTTTATGTATGCCATAGGTCCTGTTAACTATAGACCCCCGTAATACGTGGTATGTACTACTACGCAATATATTACTACGCATTATTAATAGTATGTACTACTACGTATTACCACGTTTTACTATGCATTAGAATGCATTGCTACGTATTACTACCACTGTAGGTATTACTATTACGGGGGTCCATAGTTGATAGGACCTATGGTATACATAAAAACCTACATATTTACCTATTTTTACTCACAATATTTGGTCCTATTTACTATGGTCCTCCGTAATACGTGTTTCTATGTGCTATTATGTATTGCTATGTATTACTATGCCCCCCCCCGTAATACCACAAGCAACAGCAGTAGCTGCAATGGCCCCGGTGGCCCCGATGCCACCAATAGCCGCAGTAGCCGCAATATCTGCAGCGATAGTGGCCCAACTCCGACCAACCCTCCCGCACCAACAGAGTACCTCAGTAGCCGCGATAGCCGCGTAATCCGCCCCAATACCTCCAATAGCCGCAGTAGCAGCAATATCTGCAGCAGTAGTCGCATAATCCCGATCGACTCCCCCGCGCCCCCGAAGTATCCACGGCAGCCGCAAAAGCCGCACAAACCACCCCAATAGCCTCAATAGCCTCAATAGCCGCAGCAGCCGCAACGTCTGCAGCAGTGGCCGCATAACCTCGACAGAATCCCCCGCAACCCCGGAGCATCCACGGTAGCCGGAATAACGGCACGAACCACCTCGATGGCCTCAACAGCCTCAATAGCCGCGGTGGCCGTAATATCAGCAGCAGTAGCCGCATAGCCTCGACCGAATCCCCCGCACACTCAAAAGTACCCGCAGCAGCCGCATAAACCGTTTCCTACGGCAAAAATGACCATAAATTGATTTCAAGCATCATACTTTATCCCAAAAACTAGTGTGCAGCTATAAAGGGTTTGTCATGTTGACCCAGCACCCCCGATCACACCCAAAGTGATCAATTCGGAATATTTTTGTTGTGTGTGTGTGTTTTTTTATAGATGCTTTTCACCTGCACGGCGAAAGACGTGTCCCAGTTCTGGCTCCCGTTGTACCCCTGCATCTTCATTCCGTCTTCCGCCACCCAGAGGTAGTCGTCCACCCGCTGCAGGTGCCGCTGGAAACCCTCGAAGGAGTCGTCTTTGCCGCCATCCAGCCAAGACCTGCATGATAAAAACGACGAGGGCACCACGGGGGGGGGGTGTACTCGATAGGAGAGATGTACTCGATCTCATGCATGGCCGTAGTCGTATGACCATACCATAGACCCTCGCATCCCTACAATGCCGGGACGGAGCATGTCGGGTTTTTCACCGACCAGGCAGGCATTGCTTGTCAAACCAAGCGCGAAGCGAAACGTGAGGTGTCCGGCGAGTCGCATGAAGGGTGAGCTGCATCCTACTAAGAACCGCTTGTGAGGCGGACTTTCTTGCATATGGATGACAGCCTCAATGAGTTATTACGGGGGACCATAGTAAATGGGACCAAATTTAGCTATAGTGAAAATAGGGAAATATATAAGTTTTTGTGTGTACCGCAGGTGCTATTTACTATGCTCCCCCGTAATAGTTTCATTTGGATGAGGGCAACACGGGGGGGAAAAGAAAAAACATAAAAAACACACCCACACACACAAAACGACGACAACAACAAGGAAGATGCCGAAAAAAACAGAATCGTGGAAAAAAAAAAAAAAAACATGAAAACAACAGCGAAAAAACGCTTTAAAAAAAAAAAAAGTTGACCAATGGGACAAAAAAAGAGCAAACAACGTAAAAAAAGAAACGGCGGCAGCGGCGGTTTGAAGCGTCAAAACATTTTTTTCTCAGCATATCAGATATCCAGTACATAACAACCTGACCCGAAAGGCGTACGCTGTAGACGATCAAGGTCCGATCACGGCATCCCGGAAACCACCAATCGGAATCAAAATAATGCTATCGTAATCGATCATATCGAAGTCTACACACCTCGGATAGATAAATAACAGATAGATCATCATCTAGATCATCTAGATCATCTATTTAGTTCCTCATCTTCCGTTGTGAGAGGTCGCGCAGAATCTGTACGGTACAGATCCAATCCAGATAACAACGGGCTACGAAATAGTGCAGATTACACGGCATGCACCCTAAAGCACCATGAGCTAGATCATACAGACCATACAGATCATGAAGCAGGAATCGACTATCAGTCCGAGGCGTGAAACGTTCACAATACGAGTACGAGCGATACGATCGTTTCCGACCAAATCGAAATAATCACACAAAAAAAAATCCTCACACGACGATGCGTCTTCCGTTATCAAACCGAAAAAATCACAGGGTCGATATTATCGTTGTGCTTGAAACGACGGACGATGTGTTTTTCGTTACCATGTCGAAATAAACACATAGAATATCGAAAACGTTCTCCTTACACGACAGCAGTGTGCTCATCGTTATCACATCGACAAACATCGCAAATGTCGATGTTGCCGTTTGCTTACACGACGATGTGGAAAGCCTTGTTGACGGGGCCGATACAGACGAAGTTTGTCTGCTCGTCTTCCGCCCTCATGTACTCCAGAGCAAACTGCGACCCCTTCTCTCGAAGCCACCTGAAAATAGTCAAGAGTTCGTCAAGATGTCAGTCGAAAATAGTTCGAAGCGTGCATAATTTCACGAAAAAACAGACAAACACCGTCCAGAAACAGACGCCGTTCGGATCATGCAGAACATCGTAAAAGTCAATTGAAGCATCCTTCAGACACCATTCGGCAGATTTTCAGAAATACACCGTTCGACCATCGTTCGAAATATGCAGAATTTCATAAATATTAACTCCAACACCGTCTATATGGACGCCGTTCAGGTCATGCAAAAAAATCGGAAATGTCAATTCAAGCACCGCTCAAACACCATTCGAAACATGCAGAATCTCATAAATACTAGTATAAACACCGTCGTTCACACACCGCTCGAAACATTCAGAAAATCCCAAAAGATTCACAAGATTTAATACAAAATTGTTTTTTTTCGTTCCGTTCTGCCCGATTCATGGGGAAGCTTCTGCATGCTGGCTCTCTACCATTAGGGGGGAACACGGCAATCAGGACCAAATATGCTTCGTAAAAACACTGGAATATACTGGTTCTTGTGCGCACATAATTGGTCCTGATTACTTTGGAGCCCCGCAACCAACGTAAGCAAGAACTACTGATGTAAACTTGTCGTCGCATTTTTCGACTGTTTGCATCCCCGATGTTATTAATAGCGCAACGTCTTCTTCATATCGTAGTACCTTCAGCAGCAGCGGCGGGTGAACAGAGCGTACTCTGCTCAAGTTAAAACGTCGAGGAAGCAATACACATGGTGTATAACAAGCACACGTGACGCGCAAGCAGCTCCGCGATACTATTACTATTTACACTGCCCGTACGGTAGTAGTTGCGTAGGCCAACCCCCTCATGGAGATGTTGTTGTACCGTACCGCAGGGAGAAAATGTTCGCATGCCTAAACAGCGTCACCTGGTACCAGATACGTACTTCGTATATTATAATATGACTCGTGCGTAGCGCCCGACAAACTGGTGTGTGTGTTTCCCGCCGGTAAGCATGTAGGCGCCACCCGAGACAGAGCGTGATTGCTCCTCCCCAGCAAATAAATATATATATATATATACCGGCATGAAAAAAATGACTTTTCTGGATCGATCTGAAACGTCCAAAAACGGCATTAAAAGAAAAGATCAAAAACACAAAAAAGTTTCAGAAATGCTTCGGAAAAAAAAATCCGGCGCGTTCCCGAGGTTGCCTCTGTGAGAACTTCTTGCCAATCGACTGGGCGTGGTCGGTTTAGGGGGGGTAGAACTTTTACAAAGCGGTGATCGGAGAAACACTCAGCTGGGGGAAACCTTCGGCCGGTCGAAAAACCGGCTTTTGAAGGGACGTATCCGGCGAGGAACAGTGATTTTTTCACTCTTGACTTCGAAAATGCATTAACCGATGTAACATGCATTGACCCAGAAAAATCCACACGATTCGGAAGACAGGGGATGTTTGCGAACTGTCCCCGCTGGCCATTTTTACCCCCCATTTTTGCCCCTCACAAGCACCGAGCTCAAAAGTAAGAACGTATTCGTGATCCACGTGGCTGAAGGGATACCCATACAAGGTTTCGCATCTTGGCACGCATTGGTTGACCTTCTATTACGGGGGTCGCTGGTTCACAGGACCTATGGTGTACATAATAAAAACCTAAATTTTGTTTGTTTACCTATTTATACTAACAATACTTGGTCCTATTTACTATGGCCCCCCGTAACAGACAAAGCACAAGAAAAATAACAAGACACGCACAACCGCGGATGGCGCCATGTAGTAACTACTCTTTTTTGAGACTCGAGAGGGCCAACGTAACGACTATTATGGGGGACCACAGTAAATAGGACCGAATATTGTCAGTAAAAACAGCTAAATATATACGCTTCTGTGTGTAATGTAGGTCCTATTTGATAGGGTCCCTCTTAGTAGAGAGAGCCGAGAGTCGCTAGGGCAGGGGGTGCTGTTGGAAACGTCGGACCGCGGTGCACCGGGTTGTGTGACACGCGCCGAGCATAATATTCCTACTCGCGGTACTGCTGTACCTGGTATGCCATAAGGACCCACGATGGACCCATCCAGACCAGGTAGGTACCCCCCTACCCACAGTACGTTTACACACCATACTTACAGTAGGTATGATTACTACTCTATATAATACTCCCTGGAAATATATTCTTGACCGTGAAGAGCCCTGATAATTTTGGTCGCTACTATACAAGCCAAAAGGATGAACACGATAATTCTAGTGTTGGTAACGTTAAGATTTCCGTCGTGGCTTTGATTCGTACCTGGTGCATATTTTGGGATCAATGAGGCCGATCAGCCGGAGATTCTAACTCAGGGCTACAACAACTACTACTACTACCACTACTACTACTACTACTACTACTACTACTATTACTATTACGGGGGTCCATAGTTAACAGGACCTATGGTGTACATAAAAACCTATATATTTACTTATTTTTACAACCAAAATTTGGTCCCATTAAGTATGGACCCCCGTAATACTACTACTACTACTACTACTACTACTACTACTACTACTACTACTACTACTACTACTACTACTACTACTACTACTACTACTACTACTACTACTACTACTACTACTACTACTACCACTACTACTACTACTACTACTACTACTACTACTACTACTTCTACTACCTGTACCACCTCCGCGTTGATTCGACGGCAAAATCAAGGCGGCGATCACGGCGGAAGTAGTACCACAGCGTCTCTCTTTCTCTCTACAACCCGGAGGCTTTTTCCAACCCCGAGGACACACTCATTGCGTCCCCGCCTCTTGCTCCCAACGTTACCGCGTCACAACGTTGACGACATCGTTTCACTGATCTTTATTGTTGATAGCGGAGCGGACTGCAGTACATCGGACAGAATGCCGCCCTGCTGGAAGCTGCCCTAGCTTCCGAATCTCGCCTGGTGTTACTATTACTACACAAGGCTTTTTTTCTCAGACTTCTTCCGTCGCTGAATATGCGAGAACGCTATTAATAGCTGGCAAACCTCGACGCAAATAGACGAGCAGTTGGACGGGAATGATGAATCCTCCGCGTGATAAAAACGAAGGCAAGCACCAGGGGGGGGGGGGGGGGGAAGAAGAGAAATCACGACACCTGTGACCACGGCTTGTCCAGGAGGCCGCTTGCCTCCCTCGACGAGTTGACCAAAAAAAGCAAAAAAAAAACAAAAAAAAAAACAAAGAAACAACCGAAACCATCCATTTACTGAGTTGTCTTACGAGTGGCATCCTTGTACCGTGGCATTCGTATCTATATACTAATACTTCGTACTGGTATATATTATAAAAATATACCTCACCATCAAGCCTAAAAACATAATCATTTTAGTACTGTGTCATTTTGGTATCAAGGCATGCTTTCGTTGCGTTTTGTTTCTTCAAAGACAAATATGCGGGTTTTTACGAATACGGTACCAGGTACCAGGTACACGTTAGTTCCGGGAACGCTTTTCAGAGAAGCTATCGATAACACTACTATTACGGGGGTCCATAGTTAACAGGACTTATGGTTTGCATAAAAACCTATATATTTGCCTATTTTTACTAACAAAATTTGGTCCCGTTAACTATGGACCCCCGTAATATTATGAAAATGCTATGAACAGCAGGCGGGTGCGCTCACGGTGTGGGGACAACCGCCCGGGGGGGGGGGGGGGGGGAACGAGCTGGCTGCTTGGCACCAATCCGTCCGAGAACACAAACAAATGTTCCTTCTTTCGCATTTACGTCAGAGTGCGGTCGTTATACAGCACTACCCACCCCACAAGTCTATGCCGTGCCCGTCGTATCGAGTACGATGACATGGCATCGCATTGTCCAATGTGCTTACTGCATACCAGGTACGTGGCAACGCAGTATCCCTGTGGCGTAGTTTTGTGACCACAGAACTATTACGGGGGTCCATAGTTAATAGGACCTATGGTATACATTAAAAAACTACATATTTAACTATTTTTACTAACAATATTTGGTCCTATTTACGATGGTCCCCCGTAATAGTATCTCTCTAGGATTGAAGAATCGGCACGGACACTGGTTGAGCTGGATGTCGACGGGTAGAAAGAACGGTTTAATGTGAAGAACAACGCACAGGCCTATGAAGTCACGTCGTGACTACTGTACGTATCAAACGGGGCTTACATTCCCGTTCGGACCGAGAAGTGTTGGATTGCTTTAACTCTTCGTCGGAGTTATGGTTGGTTTGCCGGCTAGCATTATATATACAAAGGTTGGCTGGCGGGGTAATCTGTGGGTTAATTGTACGGCACGCGGCTAGCGTAACTTCGAGGGTTGAGGTAATGTTTGATTGAGCGGTTGATCATTAATTGGTCTACGGTTGGTGACTTGATGATCGACCGGTTGGTGACTGTTCGGGTCGGATTTACTCGGTTGGCGGATGATTGATTGACTGACTGTTTTCGGTCGGTTGACTGGTTGATAACTTCATTGGTTGATGATCGAATGGTTGGTTCGTTGGTTGGTTGATAGATAGCTTGGATGATTGGTTGGTCAGTTGAATACTTGGTTGGTGGATGGTTGAGCGGTTGATCGACTGATAATTGATTGGTGTTTGTTTGTTTGATAGAGTGATTGATTGATTGCTTGATTGTGTGATTGATTACTTGATTAATTGATCGGGCGGGGTGAGCCCTTCGCTCCTCCGGCCGACTGCATTTCCCATCTAACCCCGTCAGGGCTGCACTCTATTTCCTACCACTCTGTCCCGAAATACAATGAACTTTTTTACTCTTTTTTAATATGAAAGTGGTCCTTATACATCCGTTACATTGCACCTGGTACATAGATTCGGAGACACGTTACTAGTCATATTCTCGTACTTTGTACCTGGTATAGGTTTTATTTTATGGACAGCAGTACAGCACATAAACAGGATACATACTAGGTTGCTGTCATCGCGCTAGGCCCGTCTAGGCACTACTAGCAGAAGCAGCCCACGCCAAAACAGCACGGTACGCACTCGCAAAAACATGCACACGTCGTTGACAGACAAATCATGCCCATATCATGTACAGACAGATCAGATAGATCAGATATATCACTCAAGATCCTAACCTGACGTCATGAGAGGTTGTGCACGATCTGCAAACACAGATGCAACCCTGGAAGCATGTTCTAGATCATGCAGACACACAGCTCCCACGCGGCAACATGAGCTGGACCATACAGATCATACAGATAATCTGCCCTGAAATATCTGTACATGATCTGTAGGTGATATGTAGATCATCTCTAGATCGCTGTAGATCATTTATAGATGATCTAGATCGTGATCTGTCGGAGGCGTGAAAACATGCAAACAGGACAGATGGAAAAAGTACAAGAACAAGCGCTGCTGGACACCGCCACGGCATGCTATTCGTAAAAGAACACCACGAGACTGCTGCACCAGGATATGCTCCTATGGATACGAACATCGTTCTACACTACCGTACACGAACTGTACGGCACGGTGTTACACAGCACTCTTACCAGAAGCACCAAAAAAGGCGTGTTGTACTTATACAGGCACAGCAGTACACCATGCACGATACGACAGTAGTTGGAGTACAAATGACCAGGTGTTGACAGCAACTACGTACCAGGTATGGCACCAGATCGTATACCGGCATACATGCAATTATCCCCTCACGAAGAGTCCCCAAAGTGCATACATAAGCTATGAATGCTGGTACTTGGTTAACTACTTTTGTACGCCAGGTACTTACAGTAGGTCAATACTCTTAGCACGCCAAGTCGCCCCTGATGCGGGGCTTACAGCGATCGAACCCATGATGAAACAAAAGACCGCATACCCCCCCATGTATGATTATACACGATACAAGGTTCCCCGCCGGGAGGTGCCGTATTAACAGGGGAGTGGCGCAAGAGCGAAATATATATATTTTTTTAATAATACTCGTATGAAACCCTGCACATTTGTTTAGAAGTAGCACCTGCACCCACCCGTCATTTTAACGTGAAGAACACATACACAACATATTTTAGAGGACAGACTATATCATACTGCTGTTCGCGGAATTAGTGTGGGATCATTACTACAATAATGGTGTATCGGTAAGTAGTGGAGATATATTGATCCAGCTGACTCGTGGCGATTAATTCGTAAGTACAAAAAAGTTGCGCGAGGTCGAGGTTGCGCCATAATACTTTGCGACCGGCTGAGTAATAAGGTGCAGCACATACATACTACTGGTACTACGATATATATGTTCCCCCAAAATAAATGTTTCTTGGTACTCAGGGTATGTATAAGACCAAGGTTTCACAGGTAAATGCTCGAGAACAAATCGTAGTCCGAGTACTGAGAGTATTGGAGTACTGGCGGCAAAACTACTGCGAGTACTGAGAAGGCCCAAATACTGAGAGTATAATGAGAGTGTGAGCAGTACCGAACCCCGAGAATACAGGTAAGTATGTACCCGCAGTAGTATCGAAACACGAAATAAATACTTGGGGTAAAGGCAATATATGCGTAGTACAGAACCTCGAGATACCGAGAGCATTCGCAGTACATGCATAATATTATATCGAAATACTGGCAGACTGCTTTAAGTGCTCAAGTTGTCTCCAGTGAAAGTAGTTTCCTCCAACTCCCACTCGTGTGGGACTATCTGGGTGTGTTTTGTGCCGAACGCTGGGCTTGATACTTGTCGACACGGTGCACAGACGGTTGAAGTAACATACTCGAAGTATACTGGGCATATTGAGGGTATTTAAGTACTGCGAGTACTGAGTCTCGCAGAAGAAGCAGCAGTACGAACACTACCAACGGACGAAATACTGCTAGACTAGTACTTACTGGTATACTTGTAGTACAGAACCCCGAGAT
Organism: Macrocystis pyrifera; assembly: GCA_031763025.1. Taxonomy (NCBI): domain Eukaryota; class Phaeophyceae; order Laminariales; family Laminariaceae; genus Macrocystis; species Macrocystis pyrifera. The sequence continues at coordinate 2,887,099 of JASSKH010000006.1, forward strand.
ACTTGAAGCACAACAGGCGGTATCCATGCCAGCAGCAGTAGCGAACCCCGCATTAGTGCGAGCCCGAAGAAAGTATACGCAGTAGGTGAATACTGCGAGTACTCTCAGTATTTCGAGTACCAAAACCCCGAAATACTGCGAGTGTACGAAGTACCCACGGTAATAGCAGCAGTATTTTCTCGAACACACTTTGCTTTACTCTCAAGTATTTGGAGTAGCCGTGAAATGTTGAGGTATGAACGCACGCCACACGCAAGCGCGCCCAAACTCTTTAATTTGGGCTAAAACACAGAAGTAACATGTATTATATCATATTATACGTTCAGAAAAGCAAGGTGTGGACGAATGTATTATTACTCTGTAGTACTCTGTTGTAGTCCTGGTAGAAAAATAGCCAAAAGTGAAGTTAAAAAAAAAAAAACGTGGATGGTGCGAGTCGAACCTCGGAAACGAAAATGTTATCCAACGCAGTATAAACGTATACGCTAGAACAGTGCTCGTGCAGCTGGCATGTCGTGTTTTTTACGCAATCTAAAACACTTTGCACGATCTCCTACAGCGGTAGAGTAGCTTGTACAGGTACGACTGCATATTCAGCAGTATTGCTGTAAAATGCAACGCGAGGAACGTACTTGTACTGATCCCCTTTCAGCTGGCTCTATACTATAGAATAGGATCTATCGGTCAGCAATGTAGGACACACTGCAATCAGAACTACTGTACTGCTGTAGTAGGTATGTTTTGTACGAACGCTGCTGTACGAATGAGCCGCAGTACGATCATCCATACGCGCAAGGTGTGCCCACTGCTGCTGCTGGGCAGCAGGGTTGGTTGTGGTGCTGTAGGAAGCTGGAGATAAGCACGCTCTGTGCACTGCTGTGGGTATTGTTCTCTAGGCGGTGGTCCGTGCTCCGTGCAACAACCCAAAAAAAATGTATGTATGGGATATTTATACGTCATCCTGGGTACATACGGATAAAAAAATATATGGCAGACGATGGAATGCGGACGGCAGGCTCCGACAAACACAACCAACCACAGCAACACTGCGCATATGGGTGTGTCGAACACGCACGGCGTGTGGGCGGCAGCGTTGGAACGATGGGATCTGTGCATGTTGTCTGTTGTGTACCTGGTATATATATGCTCTGTGTGCTCAAAGCTCATGAGAGCCGGGGGGAGAAAACAGAGAGCATGACAATGTACCGATACGTACGTACAAAATAAGGCCTCTTTACTGAAACCAGGGAAATCGTCTTATCCACTCCCCCCGGAAAAAAAACTTTGGGCGCCCGCCACGTGCTCCAGAGTGCACGGATGGCACCGAGACCTCGACCAATGTGTCCGGCCGGGCTTCCTGTGTCCAGGCATTTGGTGTTGTGCCGAAAAGTGTTTTGTACGAAGAGAAAAGTTGGCTAAAGTAGGAAAATTTGACAATTATACGTATACATATTTGGCTCCGACTACTATATCCCCCCCGTACCTGTAGTAGTATACTATTACGGGGGACCATAGTAAATAGGACTTACGGCAAACACAAAAAACCTATATATTTCCCTGTTTTTGCTGACGATATTTGGTCCTATTTACTATGGTCCCCCCGTAACAGGGAACAATACAACACCATACAAAATACAATACAAATACGATACTACTGTATGAGCGCGCCTTAGGCTAGATCTTATGCAATATTTTTTGCGGTGATTATATGGCTGTTTACGGAGGCTTCGGGGTATCTGGTCCCGTTTCTGATCAGATTTTATCAAAATCACGTCTTAGGCCGTTTCCTATGCGGTTCGATTTCGAGCTTCAGATTTGTATTTTTCGATCTCAAAATCGAATGACCCTACTTGTGCAGTCCGATTATGCAAAATCCGACCGGAAAAATTTCGATTTGGGAATCCGATGACCCAAGTCGTTGGATTTTGGCCCAAAATCCGACGACCTGGGTCATCAGATAATCAAATCGAAAAATGGCATGCTCTCTAAATTCAAGATATTATCCACGACAGCAAACAGCAGCAGAACGATCGATGAGTTGGATGGTGATACAGGTGTATAGCGACGTTGCTTCGCGCCCGACGCGCGGACGGCGCGTCCCTCCGTGGCCAGACTAGAGTCGGCTGGCGCGGGCTCGGGCCTAGAGACCAAGAGAAGAGCACTCGGCACGCGCCTCTCCGTGGATACGTACTCGTAGACTACACTGCAGCTGTACAGCAGCAACAGCAAGTCAAGTCACAAAATCAAACACAAAATACCAAGACAGGTTGACTCTAGCGCACTCTCCACATCTCTTCGCCACCAGACTAGAGGCAGTCAGCGTGGGCTCGGACGCTTGGGTCCTACGCGCAGGGCAGCGCACCCAGCGCGTCTCTTCGCGGCGCCAAATCACAAAAACAGCAGTTGGTCTCGGCGTTTGCTCGAATCTCTACACGCACAATAAAGCTGATTTTTCCGCATAGGAAGGCCTTTTCGATTTGTCAAGCTCATATATCTGAAAATGCCATCGGGTCAAAATCTGAAGCTCAAAAATCGAACCGCATAGGAAACGGCCTTATGGGGCCTGTTTGGTGGAAAAAATGTTCCTCCGAGATTTTTTCACTTATGAAATTCCAGGAAGCGATATATTTTTTACAGCAATTTCTGATCAACTCTGAAAGTGATAAAATTTGCTTTTGCACAAGACCTCGGAGGCATTGTACAATTTTGTATAGGTTACAGACTGGGCTCATGATGGGTCAAAACGCTACATGTTTGGTTACTCTCGTACACAGCTGGGCTCCAGCACGTGTGCATCGGCCACTACGGAGAGAGAAGGCATCGATACCTTGGCCACCATCGCGTCCCTTGCGGCCGCCCAACTGCAGCTGCTCTAGGCAACACAACTTTGGAGACGAATAGGACGAGACTACAGCAGTATCAAAACAATCCAACGTTTTTTTTCTGACTACGACGGCCGCAAGCAGCTCATGCTCCGCGAGAGCGAGAGCTCCTTGCTGGTCCAGCGACTAGCAAGCCCCTTACGCAGCTCCCCAGGAGGTTCCACGTTCCGTTCCTTTCTTCGTGGAGCCGGTGGTGAAGGTTGATCGCCCAACCCGGCGTGAACGACTCGTTCGTGTCGTGGTCCACGTACGTGGAGTTCAAGGAAACTTCAAGATCTCGGTTCTGTTCTTTTTTTTTAATTCTCCCATGAAATAAAACCAAACACCATAAGACGGCACATGGCGCACTGATCTGGTGTGGGTTTTTGCCGCTGGAAAATCCGACTTCCTGCCTTTTCCAATCACTCAAAAAAAAATGCATAAGATCCGGCCTTACCTGATAGGACCGACGCAAAACCAGCGCTCGTAGACAGCCAGGGCGTTTTGGAGGAAGCGCATGGCCGGGTGCACCTCGGAGTAGGCGTCCATGGGGCAGACGCTGTGCCGACAAGCGTCCCAGTCCACCTGTGACAAAACAAAACAACAGTTTCCTCCTGTTGGGATGGCGTGGACACCAGGTCCCCTTCACTCTGATTGTACTTCAAAGTGTACCTCATTATGCGCAAGTTCAAGGTCACGCCCTAAGGTCTGTCACTCCCTTCCGCGTAGACCCGAGGTACCGACCCACCTCAGCTGTGTAGTCCTTACCACAAAACAAACGGAGAGAAGCCTGCCCGGTGCAACCGCCCCCACAGCATTAGTCCCATTACCAATGGCGCTAGGGTAGTAACGGTGCAAGTATCTATATTGGTTGGTTCGCTTTTAGCCCTTGCCTCTTTTGTCCACTGCGTGTACTGACTGACTGACTGCTGCTGCTGCTGCTGCTGCTGTGTTGATGGTTCCGTCCCTTCTCCTGCGATTGTGCTGCGCCTCTAGCAAAAGCAGTCTAGGGCGAAATTACTATTACGGGGGTCCACAGTTAATAGGACCTACGGTATACATAAAAACCTTTATATTTACCTGTTTTTACTGACGATATTAGGTCCTATTTACTATGGACCCCCGGAATACTACAGCGCTAATACTCGACAAACGAAACACAACCAACAAGAACCAAAAACAGCGCTCAAGGCAGCGGAAAGCAGTCGCGCCCCTGTCCGTCCCAGCCCAACAGCGTCAGAACCCAAAATTAAACGCCTTGCTGAAGGGCGGGGGTCGGAGTCGCTTTTTGTTGTTGCCATTCCGTGCTGTCACTCTCCCCCCCCCCCCCCCATTCCCTCCGTCTCGAAAGGGATGGGTGGTCAACGGCCAAATGACTAAGTCAAGCAGCGAATGAGTCCCCCCCCTGCGCCCCCTACCCGTTATATCACCCACCCCTCCATCCTCCCCCCCCCACCGCCGTTCCCATTAGTATGGTCGTTGTCAGGGGAAGCCAAAAAGGGTCAACTACCGTCCAAGTGTCTAGCAGTCACCTGCTCGTAGGGCGTGAGGTAAAGCTCCTTTCGCAGGGCTGAGCACAGCGGGTCAGACGCCGCGTCGTGCTTGAACCTTGCGCAGCCCGGCCCCCGACAGTCACATTTATCCCCACGGGAATGGACAATGTCAAACGATATTAGCATTGCGCCAAGCGCAGTGGGCAACGTGCGACGGTGACAACAGACAGCGAAGGGGGTCGTTGGAATCAGAGCCATGCCACTTTTTTTTTACCCAAATAATTCGGTTTCTGTCTGTCACCAGGATTCCTGAACTGAGTAAATACCGTACACAACATGTGTCAAGGATTTGTAAATAAGATTTTCAGGCATAAGCAATTGTCTACATAAGAACTTCTTGCTACGCATTTGTGCTCAGCGAGGACGCCACTCTAAATCCTATACAATAGAATGTGAGAGCCCGTGCCCAACGTTGTTCTTCCAAATAAGCCGCGAGCGTTGGTCAGAATATAGGAGATTCCTAACTGATGTCGCGTACTGTGCGGTGAACATATCATACCATATCATATCATATCATATCATATCGTACCATATCATATCATATCATATCATATCATATCAAATCATATCACAGGAATCAGAACCAAGTATGGCGTGAAAAGGTAGGAGGATACCTTGGTTTTCGTGCACATCGTGGTTTATCATTTTCTATATATGCCCCCCCCCCGCCGCTAGATATTAATAGAAACCTCACAAATTAAAAAACGGCAATCATAACACCTCCACCCCGGCACGCACGACCCGTCAATCGTCCTCGAAACTTGACGGGTGATATCGTGCCGCGTGCTACGATTTAGCGCTGGATATCGTATCGAAACTTTCGACCTATCGAAACATCGAGCTTGCTATATATCGTATCGAGCGTCTTTTTTAGCCCAAACCTCCAACCCCCTGGCACGTATCCCCGTGTGTTTTCTCACGCCGACACCGAACGAAAAGCCGTCGATCTATCAGACATCATATCGCGTTCGTATGCGCATTGCTTTTTTTTTTTTTGGTCTGTCGGTATCCTATCGAACTCGATTTTTTCGTTCGATACCCGATATCCGATATCCAACACTAGCTACGATAGGAGTAGCACTCTTTCACACCCCAGACAGATCATGATCTACAGTACGTAGATCATCGATTCCCACTCCATGATCCAGATATTTCAAGGCAGATAGATCATCTTTGATCTGCATGTATGATCTAGTTCATGTTGCCGGGTGGCAATCGTGTAATCTGCACGATCTAGCACATGTTTTCCCTGGGATGGGTCTTTACTATGCGGCAGATCCCTCCCAACCCATCACAACGGCAGGCGAGGAACTAGATCTACTGCTGTAGATAGATAGATATATACTGTAGATCATGATCACATATATAGATCATGATCAGTCCGAGATGTGGAGTGTTTGGCCAAAGGCCAAACTAAATTCTGACAGACGGGGGGCGGCGGCTCCTTCAAAACAGACAAAACTACCCGACCCAATATCGTGGCAATCCGATTCGTACCTCTGTAGCAAATTTTATTTTACACACCAGACGGCGTGGGGGGGGGGGGGAGGGGGCATATAAACACATGGTATCAATAGCATACCTGGTACAGTAATGACAAACCACGATCGGCCCCCAAACACCATGTTTCCCCCCCCCCTGATGACTATGTTCGCCCGGAATAGGGCATGGAATTGTTCATCAGAATGCTCGTTCACATCATCTAAAAAAAAGTGAGTTGTAGGAATCCTCCAAGGGCAAAAGCCTAAATAAAACGAATTAGGTCTTGTCAACTGATGAGATCTCAGACGAACAAACTACTGCAGGTTTTTCAACCGATAAAATCACCAGAAAAAGAAGGTTTGCCAACTGATAAGCCTCGTACAAACATCAGGTGTATCAACTTGTAAGCCCCAGACAAATTATTACGGAGGACCACAGTAAATAGGACCTACGGCGCACACAAAAACCTACAAATTTACCCATTTATACTATTACGGGGGTCCATAGTTAATAGGACCTATGGTATACATAAAAACCTATATTTTTATTTTTTTTACTAACAGTATTTGGTCCTATTTACTATGGTCCCCCGTAATAACAACATCTGGTCCTATTTACTATGGTCCCCCGTCATAGGTTTTCTCAACTCACAAGCCTCGAAAAAAAGAGGTGTCTTAACTCATGTGCCTCAGACAGACTAGAATTATCAACTCATTATCCTCAGACAAACTAGATTTTCTCAACTCGTAAGCCTCATACCGGTGCAAAATTAGGTTCCTCAACCTGTAAGCCCTCAGACGAACTATTACGGGGGGCCATAGTAAATAGGACCAAATATTGTTAGTAAAACTAGATAAATATATAGTTTTTTTTATGTATTCCATAGGTCCTATTAACTATGGACCCCCGTAATAAATTCCCCAACTCAAAAGCCTCAGACGAACTATCAACAGGCTCCTCAGCTCGTGAGCCTCGGAAAAATTAGGTGCACTCTCATCGCACAGAAGAGGGCGTGCGTGTTCTTCACATCAAAACGATTATTTCTACCCGTCCACGACCTCCATCCAGCCCGCCCAATGTCCGCGCGCCGATAATTTTTCCTCGAGAAATGCGTGCAAGCTCGGTGATCGCAACAGTACGACGCAAGAGACACTACTGCAACATTGTGATGCAGCAACAGGAGAGTAGACAGGGCAAGAGTGGGCTGCAACGGTAGCCGACGCGAGCGTGGACGATAATCGACGGTACCACTGAACCACGAAGAGTCAACGGGTGAACGGAGAGCCGGCGGGTGGCGCAAGCTAACGGTAGCCGTGATCGACACGAAAGAGTGACGCTCGCGGCTGAAAAAAAAAAACGCAACAACAGCAACGCCTACACCACAACCAAAACCACCACTAACACCACCACCACCACCGCCAACATTAGAATAAACACCACCGCCACCACCAAACACCAACACCAACACCAACACCACCAACACCAACACCGCCAAAACAAAGCACCACCCCGCCCCTACGCATCCACCATCACCACCGCAAAGCAAGCGAGGGGGGGGGGGGGGGGGGGGGGGGGGGGGGGGGCGTACTCATTTGTTGCTTGCCTTAGTCATTTGACCATTGACCACGCATCCCTTTCGAGACGGAGCACCGTTCCTACTCCTAATAGAGACACTTCCAACAATTGGGCGCTCATTACGTTGTTTCCATATATTTCATAGAAACTTTTTGCTAATCTTATCCCCTTCCTGTTTGGCCTCCTGTGGCCACCATCTATCTCCTAGGGAGGGGGGGGGGGGGGGGGGCAAAGGCGGAAGGTCGTGGTGTATCTGTGTCTGTCTCTCATGAGCGATCCCCTATCATGCCTTGGTGCTGTGTTGTGTCCGCAGTAAGCAAACCCTACCTCGTGCTGTATAGGTAGCTCATGGGCAGGTAGACCATCCTTGAGTGACACCACATGCGCCAGGGGTGGAACGGGAACCACCTCGGCAACAGCCACAGCTCCGCGGGGACGGAGTTGATTCCCTGTACCATGCCCGCACAGGCAGAAAGGGAGGGGAAGAAAAAGCACGGCAAGAAGTGAAACAGCAATGCAGCAGCACTACCGCAGTACCGTACTTGAAAAGGAACAGGAACAAGAGCAAGGGACAGAAATAAGGAAGGACAAGAACACGACAGAGAATAAACACGAGAAAAAATAAGAAGCGCAAGGGCAACAACAATACCCGAAAACAAGAGCGGAGAACAAAAGCAGGGAGCGGGGGGGGGGGGGGGGGGGGGGGGGGGGGGTGTACTCAATAGGAGAGACGTACTCGATCTCATGCATGGCCGTAGTCGTATGACCATAGACCCTCGCATCCCTACAATGCCGGGACGGAGCATGTCGGGTTTTCACCGACCAGGCAGACATTGCTTGCACCAAGCGCGAAGCGCCGTGAGGTGCCCGGGGAGTCGCATGAAGGGTGAGCTGCATCTTACTAAGAACCGCTTGTGAGGCGGACTTGCATATGGATGACAGCTTCAATGAGTTAGTTTAATTTCCGGTGTGGCCACTTCCAGAGACAGCAATGGGAGTACTATGTAACTGCCTCTTGGGTGCCGTACCTTGAACACTACGTGATACGATCAATTCCCTTATGCAGAGTATAGGTTCTTTACTTCGCACAAATGATCTAACTAGACGACCAGCTGTGGGCGACCGCCAAAAAAAAAAAAAAAAAAAAAAAACGGTACCCTGGATGTCTAGCTCACGTAGTGAGCGGCATGTTTTACAGTGTCGTTGCCAACCGACGCCAACCCAACCCATATATAATATAGGGGGGGAGAGGGGGGGGGGGGGGAGGGGAGGAAAACCCGAAGCCAAGAAGACAAAAAAAAAAAATGAAAATGAAAACACGGCAGAAACGACAGTTTACAAACCCAAACAGACGCAACTAAGATATAAAAAAGGTAAAAATGACTATACATGAACGATAGAAAGGATGCGAACAGGGGAATTTGGGGGGGCGGGGTGGGGGCGGTCATAGCGCTGGAGACTGTCCCTCTGTTTCTTGGTTTTTCCATCGTCCGGCGGATAGGCTAGGTTTAAGCAAGACTTATAGCTTAAGCCCACCGCATTTCTACACACTAGGTAGGTATAAAAGGGGCGTACTACGATATCGCTACTACTGTACCTTTTTTTGGCTGAAGCATATGTGACTGACTGGGCTCGTTAACCCTATGTCGTTGAAACGACAATATTGTTTCGCAATATTATTCGTGATATACCTACCAATCTGACCCGAAATATAGGGACCGTTAGAATACAATTATTCAATTCAAACGTTCCTTATATATTGGGTCAGAGTGGTATCCATATACCTGGTAGTATATAGTCTATATGGGAGTGAGTGAGGAGCCTCAGAAAAAGTAGCAGCAGCCACCCCTACTAAATGGCAAACACGCAAAAATAAAAAATAAAGCCTGCCGTCGAGAAACCTGTACCTGGCTCTACTAATTCCAAGAATTTTCCCCCCCAATCGTCTCCAAAACGGGAGAGTGCAGTCCAGGCGAGGGCGTTAAGCTTGCCACGCTTCTCCACGTGTATAAAACGTGTCGCGTGTCCATCTAACCCGCCGCTTCCGTGGCAAACTGGCAACGGCTGACAAAATTGCTGCCACCTCGGGGACGCGTGAGTTTGTTCACCCGACCCGACCGAAGCCGCAACTTTGCGAACCCGTACGAAAACACCCTAAAAGTGCTTTCTTCGTCGGCTGCGTACACATTCCTCTGGGTCCTGGACCGTCCCTTGTACTTTTTTAAGGTACAGTATACGATACACGATGTGCGATATTGTCGTACCGGCGTCCTGGTCGGCTCGCTCGTGGTCCGATCTCCCCATGAACAGTGCGCAAGCTTGGCGGTTTTGACTTATTGAGCTATATCATTCGTCGACCGCCAAGCGCAAATCGCCGTACCATATTTTTACCGTCAGTCGAGTCCTACGTGGCCACTCCCCATCTCCCACCAAGACCCCGCCCCTTGGTGCAAGCAATGCCTGCCTGCTCGGTGGAAACCCGACGTGCGCCGTCCCGGTATCGTAGATCGTAGGCACTGTCGGGATAAGAGGGTATATGGTACTACGACTACGGCCATGCATGACATAAGTACCCCCCCCCCCCCCGGATGCGTGGTCAATGGTCAAATGACTAAGGCAAGCAACAAATGAGTACCCCCCCCCCCCCCCCCCCCCCCCCCCCCCCCCCCCCCCCCGTCCCTCATCTCCCAACGAGGACACCTCTCCCCGCGCGCGCCACTGGTCTAACCGAACAACTAATAGCCGGTACACTAGAATGTCCGCGGGTCTGAGCTACGACCGGGAGGGAGCAGGAGCAAGAAGAACCAAGATAATAAACGGGACGGAATACAACGAGCAAGAAATGATACACTACTAAGCAGTCCCAATCGCACCACCGCCTCCAAAAAATAAGCCCTCCTCCGTTCCTCCAACATATAGCGGCACAAGTACCGTTAGGTAGTGCGCTACGCGACCATACCTCCCCAGTCACCCCCCCCCCCCCCCCCCCCCCCGCCCGCCCCTGGCCTCCCTCTTCCTGGCCTCGTACAAGACCCCCCTCCCTATCCCCCTTGTTCATACGACTACTCATACGGCCATGCATGACAAGAGTACACCCTCGCGGGGAAACTCGACGTGCTCCGTCCGGCACTGTAGGGATGCGAAGTTCTACGGTCATACGACTACGGAAATGCATGATAATGAGTACACCCCCCCCCCCCCCCCCCCCCCCCCCCCCCACGCCCCTCACTTCCCACTAACAAAAAAAAGGAGCCATGGGAAGGCATTCCGTCTGTCTCACAACAAAAAACAGATCATTTACCCGTTCGTCGAGGCGGTGAATCTGGCAACTTTTCAATAGTGGGGCCTGGGGGGGGGGGGGGGGGCGATAAAAAAAAAAGAGGGAAAAATTTCCACGGCTTGCGCGGGCATTCTCGATACGGGTCGCTCAAGTTTTCGAGTTTATTTTCATTGTTACCGGTGCCATGTGCTCTCTGCTGCGATGCCACCACGAGCGCTATAGTTGGAAACTCGCCGTGAAAATAGCCACATTCGAAAGGTCTCGTGCAGAGCTACGTCATAGGTATTTAAATCACCTCAATTCGTTGGAGCATGTGGGATATTCATGAAATGCCCCAGCCATCCACGACGCCGAATGATACGTACGTGCCATTCTGGGCAATAATGTAACGACCGTTTGGTCTTCATATTTATTCCCCAGCGGTCCTTACAAAATTCCGGCACGCTCTTTTCCAGAGCCCCTGCCTGCCCCGTCCCTCCTCGCCAATCGACGTTCGGATTTGGGGGAGTAGGCGCTCTCTCTATACGACAATAACGGCACACACGCTGCAATAACAGCAGCAGCGACATATCTAGTCCCTGTGATCGTACGAGTTGCAACAGATGCGTATATACTATGCTTGCTGAGGTGTCGAGGTGGCTCTGCCTCTGGTTTCATTATACGTTTTGCATCTTTTCGTTCTCGCTCGCAACCGCTTGTTGTCAAGCTCGCCATCGCACTCTTCTTCCTCTACTGCCGCTGTGATCTGTGTCTCCAGTCTCGGGGGTTGTCCGGTGGCATCAAACGATTGAGCGGCGTGCTTGCTGCTTGTCGCAGCAGCTAGCTGCTCGCTGCGCGGTCGTCAGGTGCTTCCTCTATCGAGAGCTTTCTATCTGCCGTTAGGCGCTTCTGCTGCAGATTTTTTCCCGTGCTGCGATCGGCGGCGGAATTAGCCAGCTATCTATGTCATCAAGTCATCATCCAATCAGCGTACGAAATTTCGTCACAATTTGGTTGGTTTTAGCGTGTGTGATTGACCTACGTCACGAGTTTTCAGGCCCCAACATTGCGAAATTGCATCTACCTTGCTATTTTTTGTCCCTTACCTCCCACTCGTAAACGCCGAGTACGGCCATCCAAAACTTGGCCCAGCTGGGAGCCATCACGCCTCCGCCGTTTTCACGCACGAATGCCAGGCCCTTGGCGCAAGCTGGGTCCTCGACGGGCACGCCCAGCAGGCGGAGGGAGATGTACGACAAGATGCTGCCGAACATGGTCGACGCGCACTCGATGTGCGTGCCCCACCCGCCATCCGCCTGTCGACCATCGAAAAAATAGAAAAAATCGGAAAAATAAAGATCGAAAAAAATAGGAGGGACGTTTGGAAATAATATAGTTGAAAAACAAAACAAAACAAACAACGTTGAAAAATCGGAACGGGAGATTGAAGGTCGAAAATCGAATAACAATACCGGGGGTCAAATTATAGCATAAAAATATCGAACTCAGTATACACGTACAAGAACAGCGAATGTCGAATACTGTACCGCCGATTAAAAACCGAGAAAACGAAAACTATTAAATCATGAAATCGAAATCGAAATCAAAGCCAAGTAGAAAAATCGGAAAAAACCGTTTTTTTTAAAACGTTAAATGTACAAATATACCCTCTATTACGGGCAACGATAGTAAACAGGACCTATGGTGCACGCAAAAAAAATATCAATACCTGGTATATTTACGTACTTTTACTCACAATATTTGGTCCTGTTTACTATGGACACCCGTAATAGCGTCAACCACCAATTGAGTATAGGTCGGCCACTGACCGGTCTGTCTATTCGCACGCTTGACCCTTGTAGTACTGCAGGCCCGTTTTGGGGATAAACCACTTGGAATTAGAGTGGTTGGTCCCCAAATCGGGAGGTCGGCCACTGACCGGTCTGTCTATTCGCACGCTTGACCCTTGTAGTACTGCAGGCCCGTTTTGGGGATAAACCACTTGGAATTAGAGTGGTTGGTCCCCAAATCGGGACTGCAGCTCCTAAAAGGGGCAAGCCTTCACTAGGCGAGGAATCGCAGAACACGCGCGACAACACGACTTTAATTTGACCACTCATCCAGCTCGCAAAGTTTAGCACTACTGCACAACACAGTACCACACTAAAGACGCCGGATCAATCCTCTCAGACCGCTACCAGGTACCTACTTACCGGGGGGGCATCTGTAGCAATCAGAACCCACTATTACCGGGGGGGCATATGTAAATAGGACCTACGGTACACACAAAAACCTGTATATTTCCCTATTTTTACTAACAATATTGGGTCCTATTTACTATGGTCCCCCGTAATATATACTAAAAAAACATGTATCCCCCTACGTTTGCCTACCAAATTTGGTTCTGATTACAATGTATTACCACGTTCCCCCGAAACATCAATACTGCCAAAATGAACTCACAACAAAAAACCAACAACCACGAAACCGTAAACAAAAAACAAAAAAAAAAGGTGCACGCACAAACAACGCGCGATCCGCCAACCTCGAACAGCGGCAAGCGACCAACCTGCTGGTGGTTGCGCAGATACGCCTCCATGCCCCCCCTCCTCGATTCCCCCAAGGGAGTTCCGGTAACGTAGAAGGCGATTATCATGCCGGGCATCAGGAACATGGGTCCTCCGTAGTCGCCCGACCAGTGGCCGTCGTCGCACTGAAGCATCTGCGGAACGCCGGTTCGTGCGCGCGCATGCGTGAGTAGTATATTAAACGTTAAAAACGACGTTAAAAAAATAACGCTATTCGTAGACTAGACCAATTTGTATCGAAAATGGCTGTTCAAATCCATAATACGTATTAATATTACTATTATTGTTGTTATTATTATTATTGTCATTATTACTATTATTATTATTATTATTATTATTATTATTATTATTATTATTATTATTATTATTATTATTATTATTATTATTATTATTATTATTATTATTATTATTATTATTATTATTATTATCCTTCGGCGGATTGGTAAAAATAAAGCTTAAGCTCACCACACTTCCACTTTTCCCATTTCGTGTCGTGTGTCAATTTAGCCCAGTTGGGCACGTTGACCCGACCTGACCCCCAAGAGGAGCAGGTGCGGTGGAGATAGCCACCCGGGAGAGTCATCTCCCCCGGGTAGTGTGGGACTTGCGCGAGCTCACCCACTATTTAATAACAAAAACCAAGGCTCTGAGGCCTTCCCGCCGGACTCGGTCCAGTTACGGTCCACCCTACCCGTTGGGGCGTTGGGGTCCATCTATCGAAGACTTTCGGTTCTTTCAATTTGACTTGATTTTTTTTTTTTCTAATCTAATTTGCATCTGATTGAACGAAATTTAGTGTTCCCCGTTAAGATGGGTCCTTAAAATTCATTGGAATTGAAATTTTAATTCCAAAATAACGAAATTTAGTGTTCCCGTTAAGATGGGTTCTTAGGGCGTTCGCGACAATCCAATACGATTGGATTAAAAAAAATCGAAACCAACAAAATTGAGAAGTTGGTTGGTATCAGGTGAGAACCCGAAGGTCCCCAGGGTTGACTCAAGCCAAGAATATGACTGGGTTAAAAGCTGCAAGAAAAACAACCAAAATTACCCGACCGGTTCCAACCGAATTCTTTGCAAACACCCTATTCTATATGGTATGCTTCGCGGCCAGGAATGGCGACGGAACTGGTGACGGTTCGACAGATCAACTTCCGCGGTCTCCACTACAGCGCTTACGACCACGGTAAATACTAAATAGCGCACGTATCCATACATCAGCACGACAGAGTACACCATACATCAGCACGACAGAGTACACCTCTCAGGGGAGATGCTGGAGAAATAAAACGTTTATCGTGCGGCCCGACGAAAACTGGGCGACAGTCGCCAAGAAACTTCATGCGCGCTCGTGCGGCCGGTGACGCCACCTCCTTTCGACCAACCGACCTACCCACCCACCCATCCGTCATTTCGACGGGTAAAAAAACATGTTCCACCTGCCCCCCCCCCTTCCCCCCCCCCCCCCCTTGCGCGCATTCTCAAACAATGCAACCCCACAACACGCCTGACAAAACGCGAAACAGCATACCCCGCTGCATTCTTGACCCCCCCCTCCCCCCTGACAAAACGCAAAGCAACCCCTTGCCCCTCCCCACCCCTCCCCTCCCCTCCCCCCCCCCTCCCCGTTCTCGCATTCCACATCAACAAAACCTGCCTGAACAAACGCGAAACACCCCCCCCTCCCCACCCTCCCTCCCTCCCTCTTCTACTACGGGGGACCATAGTAAACAGGACCTACGGTACACACCAAAAGCTACATATTTTCCTATTTTTACCCAATATTTGGTCCTATTCACTATAGTCCCCCGTAATAGCATTCCACAACAATGTAACCTGCCTGATAAAAAGCGAAACCCTTCCTGGCGGCGGCGTGTGCGTCCTTCGGGGTCTCCGTCTCGTCAGGCCTTTCACCTTTCCACTGCCGCAACTGGCGGCAACCGGAACGCAGGACAAAGGACAAAGGGCAAAGGACACAAGACACAAGGCAAAACACACAAGACGCAAGGCAGAGGACAAATTACGAAAGGCAAACAGACGCACGAGGCAAAAGGACAAGAAAAGATAAAGCACGAACGACAAAAGACTTTCAAAACGAACAGTCTACATATCTCTTCTTCTTGTACCAGGTATTGTTTTCCTTCAGATTTGATTGTCGCGCACGTCTTGTCTCGTCACCACGGACTCTTAATAGACTGCCGCGGCAATACTACACAACAACTGCACCTACATGTGTTTTGTACGTAGCTCTCATTCAATATCGAAAAGTCTCGCGAGTTCAGGTTCGGTGGGTTTCAAATACAACACCAGCCTTTTCGAAGCGGGAGATATAATACCCTCTATGTTTTTCAAAGTATATCCAAATTCAGGACAACGACAGACAACTATAGTATTACGGGGGACCATAGTTAATAGGACCCACGGTACACACAAAAAAACTATATAATTACCTATTTATACTAACAATATTTGGTCCTGTTTACTATGGACCCCCGTAATAGTCCTCGCAGACATTCAGCACAAGGCCCGGCTAACTTATTCTCAACAGTCTCGGCCAAGAAAACAAAAAACTACGATGTGCTGCACCCCGAGACGTACTGCATCCTCCCCCGACGGTCTCACCTGCTGCGCACGGACGACCTTATCCCCCGAGTTGGGATTAACCGCGGGGTTGAACATCAACGCCTCGTCCGCGTAATCCGGGGGACGGCTTGTGCCCGGCGTTCGTCCTGTCCCACGACTGCCTGCCGGCTGCTTCTCCCGTCAGCTTGAGACCGCTCTCGCTCCAGCGTTCCTCCGTGCGCTCGTGGGAGTCCTTGGCGCTGAAAAACATCCAGCCCGCGGGCAAGGAGCTCGTCCTGCTTTCCCAGCGCCCTCTGGAAGGAAGGGAGGGAGGGAGGGAGGGTGGGTGGGGTATGGGTACGATGTACGTATAGTCTGTAGGAAGAGCGCCCTCTGGAAGGGTGAGAGGGTGGGGGTACGGGACAGATCATCGATTTCCCGCTTCATGATCTGCTAGATAGATCTGTTAGTGCAGATAGATCCCTGGCATGTATGATCTGTATGCTTTAGTTCATGTTGCCCGGTTGAAACCGTACAATCTGCATGATCTATAAATAGGAGATATTTTCTGTCTTGGATCTATTATCACACATAATTCCGCAAAGCACATCCTGACGGCAGGTTAATATCTAAATGATCTGTCTGATCTACAGATACATCGTGATCTATCTGTTCGACGTGTGGAACCTTTGGTTGGCGTTGCTGCTGTTGCTGTCGGTCTTGCTTAGTATCTTGTCCTCCTATTCGAAGAGCGCTCTCTGGCAGGGAGAGAGGGGGGGATGGCGTATGGGTTCGATCTACCTTACACCCGTATGTCGCAACACAAGGACCTTTCATAGTAATATTATGTTCAAACGATTATTGTACAAAAGCGGGACATTCATAGCGGAATGTCTTCAGGAAGAGCACGTCAGTCCTCTTTTAAACGCCACCCACAGGTGCGTCCTCGTTGCGGCGTTCGTTTTGTTTTCCGAGCGTCCTCCGGAAGGAAGAGAGAGGCTGGGGTGTGGGTACGACCCATGCATGGTACTCGTAGGGATTTTTCGATCTCAGGGAAGGGTGACTTTTTAATTTGTTCAAAATGCATGTGTAGACACGAAGAGCGGGTCAACGTATTTTCAGTCCCTTCCCCGCTGCAGCCACACTTTCTAGTCTATTATTAAGTATTTCACGCCTTGGGCAGATCAGATAGATCATCTACTGTAGATCCTAAGCTGCCGTTATGGGATGCTGTGAAGGTTCTGTGAAGTAATACAGGTCCAACCCAGGAAATATGTCCTAGATCACACACATCATACGGCTCCCACCCGGCAACATGAACAATTAATAGATCATTCAGATCATACAGGTCATAGATCTATCTGCCGTGAAAATGTCTAGATCATGAACTGTGGGAGCGATCTGCAGATGATCTGTCAGTAATTAGTCCAGTGTGTAATTCTAAAGGGGTTTTTAGGGCTTTTTATCAATAGACCCGTGTGAAAAACCTCGCTTCACAAGCGCATCCTCGGTTTGGCAATGCCTCATGTTCTGGTGCATTTTTATCATCACATATGAGTACTGGTGTGCTTCGATCGCTCTGTCAATACTATACGAGGCTGCAGCTTCAGCAGCTGAGCGTGCAAGCAGCCGCGGTAGGCACGAGTGTGTGATGACCTTCGAGACAATCCTATCCACCGCTGTGAAAGGACACATACCGTATAATACTATCACACCGGGTGGTAAGATAGCACAGCTCCCTGGGACGAATTTCAGACCCGGTTTCCTCCAAAACATGGGGGGCACAACTCAACGAAAATGGTGGCTTCGGAAAAAAACCGTCGAGAAGGTTGCATGTTAAGGCGCGTCGCTCGTCGTACTCAGTACGCCCTCCCGCTGTCGAGAAACCCAGCTTTGAAAATCGTCCCAGGGGGTGTGTTATATTATCACCCTATTAATATTACGGGGGACCATATGTAACAGGACCAAATATTGTTAGTAAAAATATTTAACTATATAGGTTTTTATGTATAGCATAGGTCCTGTTAACTATGGACCCCCGTAGTAGTGTGATACGGTACTGCTTTAACCTTACGTGCGTACCTGGTACGTAGCGGCTTCGAGTGTGCGATGGAATAAAATACAGGACGCAAGCTCAAGCTTCGAACCGGGCAGTTTAAATTGGTGCGAAGGCACACAGCGAGCCGAACATGCAGCGGCAGAACGGTATCGCCGCACGCACGAGTATATAGTGGGCACGTGTCTGACAATGGGACGCAAAGTCAGTGTTCAAACCAACGAGCGGGATAGGCGCATGAAGACAACAATTTCGGGTCGCTACTTCCGCACCTTAACGAGTATATCTGGTACATGGTATGTAACGACAAGCAAGGTATCAACGCGTGTAAGTGTATTAATACAAGCAGC
The DNA here is from genome assembly GCA_031763025.1 of Macrocystis pyrifera. NCBI lineage: Eukaryota > Phaeophyceae > Laminariales > Laminariaceae > Macrocystis > Macrocystis pyrifera. Next base: position 2,905,385 of record JASSKH010000006.1, read on the forward strand.
GCAACTACTGCTGCAGAGTACTCAAAGTCTCGTACTCGGTCTGGAGGAGTCGTGCTTTGTATACCGTGATAATAGCAGCCGGGTGACATACCTCCTCTGGAGACGGTTGGCCTTGACATCCCCGGGATAGGCGATGGGAGAGTACTCGTAGTACCAGTAACGGAGGTGTCTCGTCCACGCCCAGGCCAACAGTGGCGCGCAGATCGCCGCGGCAGCTCTGCAACACAGCAGGGGTAGGCAAGTAAGCAGACGCACGGGGTTTACGAGCTTGTAGTGCAAAGGTATGGGATCGCTGGCGGTACTCATGCCATCGCTGTCGTGCGGCAATGTGCCAGGCCCTGGATGCCAAGTTTGAACCAAGGCTGTTCGACAGCAGACAGTAGAGAACATATCAAGTCAGGTTCAGTACTGCACGTGAAATTAACACTTCCATTAATCAGTACCCGTGTTTAGCATGGTTCGCAGCACTAGTGCAAGCCCAGGCTCTCCAAGTTCTCACCCCAAAAGTGGGGCTGTATTATCAGGTAAGGCCATGCTGCTTATGCACCGCTGTATCGGCCACACGCTGATCGGAATCGAGACTAGGAAGACGGGCATTGTCTCAGGTGGCGAACCCGGTGAAGATCACGTACCATCTATACCCCCGAAATAATAAAGCCATGACAAGGCATACGAACTCCCTCGAGACGGCATATGAACTCGGCTCCCCCTCGAGAGCTTCGCCTGAGTTGATCAGTTGATCTCAAAGGCATAACAGGTACGACAGAAGCCGGAAGGGAGGAAGTGTGAGGGACACGCGATAAAGTGAGTGCCTTGAGGTATGAAATTAGCAGAGGGCACTGCCTTAGTCGCGAGTAACCGCATTCGCGGCTGCTGTGAAAATCTAAAGCAGTGCTCTACATCGACTCTCGTGGTGTGTCAGTCTTGCCCCTCTCAGAAGAAGGCCTGAAGACAATGTTTTGCTGCTTTGCGTCCGGCCGCCTTGCTTCCTTGCTTCTGGGTGAGCTTCCCCAGGTTACCGCTTTCCGAAAATACCGTGCATTGCTTCCTGTACAATATACACATGCCATACCATGCACAAAAAACGGGGCATCTTCGCACTGGTTAGCAGGGTTGATTGTTGAGGGGGCATCGCAGTCAGGCCGCGTTTCGTGCCCGGTTTCGTCTGTTTCGTCTGATACGAGTACAACATGTTAAATACAGCAGTATTACGGGGGACACCCACGGGGTACACACACACCCAAATATTTCCATATTTTTACTAACCATATTTAGTCCTATTTACTATGGCCCCTCGTAATAGTTACCTGGTACAAGTTAATATTAATAGTAGAGTCCCCATCCCTTACGAGTGAGAGTACCATCGCCATCGGGAGACCGAGGGCGACGCTATGTGTGTGCCGCAGCAAATGAGGCAATAGGCAATACGAGGTCGCCGCTGCTCTCCGCTAGTAGGACGGCCGGGGGGGGGGGGGGGGGAGGAGAAGCGGCTTATTTTTGTAATCACTTCAACGAAACGTGGATATATACCCGCGCCCACCCGGCCTCGAAACCACTGCTGCTGTTGTTTGTACAGCAGTAGTACCGGTAGTTTTCTTTCCAACCGCCAGTCATTTGTCCTTTTGACCGCGGCGGTACCACGCACCTTGCACGATTGATTGTATGATACACACGTACCGGTCCTCTCACGAGAAGGAGCCCCACGAGAAACCCAGGCTGAGATCTCCAGGGAAATATTAAAATGGAGAGGTTCTACTGACGGGGGACCATAGTAAATAGGACCAAATATTGTTGGTAAAAATAGTTAAATACAAGGCGCTTCGCTCCGCGGGCGGCCTACGCCGCCCGCTACGCTCGCTCAGGAAGGAAACATCAAATTATATGCGAAGCGGACAGAGGTCCATGATTGAATATTTGTTTTTTTTTATGGCCCCTGTAGTTAGCTACAAACTGGCGACTTGATAATGCCAAGAGTCCCGCCGCCGTCCTTCAGGAGAAAACAGCTCGGACGCCACATATGCTTCGCGTCGCGGGCGGTTTTCCGCTGCGCTCGCTCACACGTCGTACATACGTACATGCCCCAGGTAGGGTACTTATTTTCTTCGTTCGATATGCTCTGTGTCTGTGTACTCGTCGTATGTACGAAAGATAAAGCACAGAACGGCACAGCAACACAGCAAAAACAATGAAAATGAAACCGAAAATTTCTAAAAGAAATAAAATCCCCGTCCCCTTTCGTGTAATAATTTACTACCTGAGTGGAACACCTTACACCAGTCAAAAAAAAAGAAAAAAATGAAAAAAAGAAAAAATCTTACAGCAGAGCTTCTCTCTCAGCCTCGTACGCCGCCCGCCCCTCTGGCGACCATCTCGCCACCGATTCAGTCCGGGTAAAGCTTCCCTCCCTCTCTTCCACAGTGAGCCCCGTCGCCCGCCTCGCGTGAAGCCCGGTGCTCACCGTGGACCTCGACGCAAGCTCGACAATGTTGGTGCTCATTCGGGGTACCTCCCTCTTGTGACTCTCAGCCCGGTCGCAAAAATAAGCACCGCTTGAATATTATCTTACAATCCCGAACGAACCTTAAATACTCGTACGTACTCTATCCAAAATCACAAATGGAGGCCAGACAGAGCCTATTGATGCATCCCTCGTGTCTCGAGGCACACGCGACGCCTAGGCACGAAAGCGGCGACCGCGCTCCTTGCAACTCCCCCTCTACTCGCCAGCATCCGCTGACACCCGCGACGGTGCCGGGTTCGCCCGCGCAACCGTGCTCGGAGTAAACGCACGCACACGAAACGAAAGAAGAAAAAAGGAAAGAAGGACTGAAAGTACGACGAGAAATGGAGAAAACAAAGACTCGCTGGAACGGTCCGGCAAACAATAAACGGAGGCGATTCCCAAGTGGGAGCTCTGAGAGGCCAGGGATGTACCAACCGAGCACGCTCAGAGGTTGAGATATCTATAAGTATATCTATCTATATACCTGGTAGGTTTTTGTGTGTACCATAGGTCCTATTTACTATGGTCCCCCGTAGTAGTTACTGTAGTGTGGAACACACTCTTTCGCTTGTGATACTGGTACCTTTGTACCTGTGCTGGTACTATTGATATCAATAATGTACCAGGTATGAAAGTTAGGCAGGGCCAGTATGCCAGTTTCTGATCATTGGGCTCCGTACTGCTGTACTCGTACATTCTGCTGTAGCTCGTACATACGTCTACCAGCACGTACCAGGTGCATGCCGCATCGAAGACAACCTCTTCGAGAATGTTCAAAGGTCGTCAGAGTAGCGATACCAGTCCTAGGGACTCGGTCAATGACTCGCCAATACCAGTCCTTCTGGAAGGACTTGAGTCCACTGGTGGGTCTGAAAGGACTGAGTTCCGCAATAAATAGTCCTCAGGATATCTGAGGGGCTGAAAGGACTGAGGCGCACCAGTCCTTGGGGGTGCCTGGGGACCTGAGAGGACTGAATCCCACCAGTTCTCAGGGTACCTACCTGTGGGCCTGCAAAAACTGAGTCCCACCGATACCTGGGGGCCTTGAAGGATTGAGTGTACCACCAGTGCTCAGGGTACCTGGCGGCCTGAAAATACGGAGTCCCACCATTCGTCGGGGTACGTGGGGGCCTGAAAAGATTGAGTTCCACCGGTACGTCGGGGCCTGAAAGAGTCCCACCGGTTCTAACGGTACGAGAAGCCGAAAGGGCTGCTACCGGGAGGACTGGTACTCTGACGACCCTAGAAGATGTTTCTTACGAGAGGCGGCGAGAACGGTTTCGCTCACGCAGACGCCCCGCTCCGTAAGATCACAGACCGCAGTAGCACCACAAAATGCCAAACAAACGCGCACCCAGTCTGAAGCGCTCATCATATTGATCACGCCAACAGGCCAGGCAGTGCGAACTTGCCAACAGCTGCATCGTAACTCTCGACACGCACACGGGGGTTTTTCCACGGGGCGGGGCTTCGACGCTTTTTTCGCCCCGCCCCGAACCGTAGGATTAACTCAAGTCGTGGAGAGCGGAAGCTCGTGTGGGTCGCCCTGGGTTTAGTACGGGAGTTGTAACGACCCTCTACTAGGAACCCTACATAATGGCGCATGCTATGAATGTTACGTAAATTTATTATGTCAAGAGGGGTGTGTGTCCCACGCTACCTTCAGTACAACCTCTTTCGAAGTTCTTATTTTATCCGGAAATTTACTAAGCGCTGAGTTTTTCGTGGGACTCTTCCCTATCAGAAAGGTATTTGGGGATAGTGCGGCGTTGACGTGTTGCCGGTACAGCCACATTAATGCTCCGCCCCTCCCCGCCCCGAACCGCAAGGTGGACACAAGCCGCGAGGACAAGGCATGGAATTTCCACCTTGGCCACCCTACAGCCGTGTAGGCCCACTATTAATATTAAGAAAATATAGTATAGCTGTCGATGGGAACTCGCGCAGCAGGATGTTTGTGACTGTCGTCGACGTGTGTGCTCTGGTGCGTGTTGACGAAAAACGGAACAAAAAAAGAAAAAATCCACAAAAACGTACCGGTTACGAGAAGCAGAAAACGAAGAAACTTGTGCACGAGTATTCATTCCTGCTGTTTTTCTTGTCCGAGTATCGAGTGCCCGAGTCTGAGTCCGTCGAACGGACCCCACCCAACCACCCACCGTCGACCTTCCCGCCGCCGATCACACCCCGACCCACTGGGCACCGTTACACTGCCCGCCAGTCGGTCAGCGGCCGCCCATAGCCGTGCCCCTAGCCACCCTGCGCTTCCCATGCAGCTGCTGTGCATTCTTCGACCAGCTACACTTCCCAAAACCTCCGACACAACAGCAGTGGCGTGGGACCCAAAATTCGCGACCCTGCTGTAGGAGAGAGCCCACAACAGAATGCACACGGGAGGCCGACAGCGCGCAGCAGGTTTCCCAGCGAGGCGTTCCCGTCCGCGACACTACCGGGTGCGCGCAGTCGTTTCTTGTTTTAATAAGAACATTGGGCTCGCTTTTTGGGGCACACTACCGTAATTACTCTTACATTCAGAAGTCATGCTCGAGCGCTACGCTACAGCAGTAAAAACCCTACCACTCTGTCCGAAAATGTAAGGAACCGTTGATTATCATATTTATACTTTAAACATCCCTATATTTTCGGACAGAGAGGTACCTTGTTTGTACCATTCTGACCGGAAATATAAGGAGCGGTTATACACTAATTTAGATATGAAGCGGTTCTTAAATTTCCGCCCAGAGTGGGATGTGTTGGGGTGTGTTCATGGTTGTTCAAGGATGGGGTCACGATATGGTTTCAAGACTTGCTCTTGGTACGAGTAGGCGTTTCTTGTTTGGCGGGTCCATGCTGCATTCGAACATTCTGGCCGGCCGACGGGGGAATTTCAATTCTTCTCCTCGCGGTTCGGGCCCATCGTACGGTTCGGGGCGGGGTGGGGTGGGGTGGGGCGGAGCGTCAACCGACAACGTCATTATTAACCTAGTACCTGGTGTTTTCGACAACGTCCTTGTTAACCAAGTACGTGGTCTTTTCGACGACGCCCTCATTAACGAAGTGCTTGTTGTTTTCGTAGATCGCGCACGTGTTTGCCCCCAGAAACCCCAAATTATTTTGCCGCGGGTCCTCTTACGGGAGGGGGGGGGGCATAGTTTTGCATATGGTAATAATCAGAACCCACGATGACACGAATACAATGGTTCCCCCCCCACGCTCCTGCCTGATACTCTGCGACGATGATGCTGCTTTTCGCCCATCAGCGAAAAATCCTTTTTTTTTTCGTATTCTGCCGAGACGGTGTATTTTCCCAGAAATGCGAGCTAAAACGCTGTGGACACAGAATTTTCCGCCGAACTGCGAAAAGGGAGGCTGAAAAATGTCGAGATGCTTGTATAGTCTTAACGTGTTGGCATTGTCGGCACATATGGCTCAATCGCGTATCGTCGATTTTTTTGTCCGTTTTGCGTAGTCCAGCAGGCAGGGCTTTCCTGAGAAAACCGACCGGTCTCTTCCGTTTTTTCAATTCATGCATGGGTCGACATTTTTTCAAGGCTTATTTAGTTACATAGTTTTTTTGGCGACGACTACGCACGGCCTGCAAAACACACAACCCTATGGCAAAAGCAACGCGGTTTTACGTACAGTTGCTCACCGAAAATCGTGCACAAAAATACTTCTTTTTTTTTTCTGTAGAGAATAGTCGTTGTTGCTGTATACACTAAACATGGTTTCACGCCGCTTGTGGAATGTCGACTGCATTCCCATCCCGTCTTCGCGCTTCGGATCGGTGCGGCGAGCAGGAGGCGACAAAGATGCCGTGGCAATCCGCGCCGCCGCTGGCGATCATCACGGTCGCCATGGGCGGGGTGTCGGGACTGATGTCTTTGACCAACTACCTCACGGTAGGCCGTACGGACAGACTTATTGGCCTGGACGACTTCGATTACATGTGAGTGATGAGTCATGGGGTGACGCGTACGGCGTATGTAGTGCTGATGTACCAGGTAGTACCACAACTCTCAAATGGAAGTGTAAGGGTCGTCGTTTGTATATAGTTGATGTTTGCAGCACAGCGCCCCTTGCGTTTCCGCTGCGAGCGGTATGCGCCTACCGTGGGGTACCGCTTGCTGCGCGCGATGACCGCGGTGTGTCCTTTGGTTGTCTCGGTGTGTGACTTCGATTGCACGTGAGCGATCAGCGATGAGAGGCACGGTACGTGCCATGGTTCCTTTCCGGTAAGCCGCTTGCTTGCTTCAGGGGAATGAGCTATTAATAGTGTGAGAACATCATCATCGTCATCATCATCATCATCATTGCTCTTCGCGTTGACTGCTGTGTGTCCTGTGTGTGCCTTCGTGTGTGAACTCGGTTGCTTGTGAGCGATCAAGGATGAGAGGCACGCTGCTTGTGGCATGGGCCGCTTGCTGCGCGCGGTGACGGCGGTGCATCCTTTTTGTGTGGCTTCTTGTGCACTGTATACCTGGTACTACTTTTCATGGAGACCGCCGTTTGACCCCTAAATAGACAGACCCCCTATACTAAAGCTGGTGTATTAAGGCGAAAACGGGCCTTGACGCGCCCGAATAGACCTGTCTCCTTTTGTCTTTGATCGGATGTGCTAGCGTGTGTAGTCTTCAGTGTCCACGTATGTGATCATGCGTCGTATGTGTATTGTGCCCGTGTCGATGTGTGTGAGTTTTTTGTGCGTTCATGTGTGTTTTTATGTGTGTATGCTGTGTATACGCAAAACATGTGTGTCGTAGGTACAAATTTGTGTCACTGTTGTGTAGTTGTGTGTGTGTGTCTCGTGAGAGTGTGCGTTTTGCGCGGCCTGGTTTGCTGGTGTGTGCTACATGCCACAGCAGGTGCTGCGTGCACGGCGCTGCCTCTCAGCTTGAGCCGACCGCCAGTTTCGAGGCGGGGACATTACAACCTACCAGTACTAAACAAAGTTTAGCAAGTTTAGTACGAAGGGCAGCAGTTCTCTTGACGCCAGTCATGCCATGCTACTGGTACCGCAGTGCCATAGAGCGCAGAGGTGTGGTACTATAGGGCTATATAATAGCACTTTTTGGCCGAATTGTTTTCTGACTGACAGGACTCCTTAACGCGGTATCGTTGGAATGGCCATTATTAAAACTCAAGTATTAATACGTAGTGTTTTACAACATTATTCGCACTGCGCTTTTTGTAGATTTTTGGGACTGCTCATCGGATTACCCAACATCGTTGGATTGCCATTGTTACCGCTCAAGCAGCGTTTTTCAACATTCTGCGCGATGCACTCATGTAGATTTTAGGGACTGCTCGTCGGATTGCACTTTTTTTTTGTTGTTTTGGGGCTTCTTCTCAAAATCAGTTTTGTGGGTGGAGGTTTAGAGCTCCTTTACTATCGTCAAGTCAAGAGCTTCAGAAAATAGTATTATCAATAGTGGGTGCGCCCCTGCCGTACCATTCATCCGCAATAGAACCCATCAGACGGCGTGCGGTATCGTAGGGATAGCAACTACCAGTCTGTGGGCGGCAATACAAGGACCGTTTCGACGCCAGTATGAAGACCGAGCGATATTTACATTTACGGTTAGAGCGGAGTTTTGGTTCGAGCCTCCTCGGTTGAGGTCCATGTCTCACACACACACACAAAAAAAAAACTGATGATGTCGTTTAACCCAATGAACAACGCCATGGCCTACGTGCCTGGCAGGGCATTTTTGGAATATGTTTTGTAAAGCCAAAATGGTATTCCAATAATGTTGGGTACATTGTTTCTTTTAGTTGAGGAACCCCGTCAGCCAGAAATGGTTTGGCGAGAATAAGGTACAGTACTCATGCAAGGTACAGTGCTCCTACAAGGTACAGCAGTGCCACTACAAGGTACAGCACCCCTGTAAGGTACAGTACCCATATCTTTGCACGAGTGAAACACACTGCTGTGACACTGTCGCACATTCTCGCGACAAGACGCGACACGACCTCGAAAACCTCGATCCCACCTTCCCGCTCGAGAGTTTCGTTTTCGGGAGCCTTTTTCTTAAGGCACTCGACCCCTTCTCGGCCACCCTTGCATGTTTACTCGGACCTCACCTAGCCGCGAGTCCGGTCCCTCCCTGCTTTCCTCCCTCCGTTCCACTCTCCCTCCCCGCTTATATCAGCCGAGGTCGGGTTCGCTTTCGAGTGCTATTTTCGCGAAGTACTTGTTTGCCCTCTCGGCCAGGCTTCAAAAAGTTTCGGGCCTCACCAAGCCGCGCGTCTCGTCGCTTTCCCTTTCCTCCCCGCGCGTGTTGCAAGCATTGTCTGCCTGGTCGGTGAAAACCCTAAGTGATCCGCCTTGGCATTGTGGGTCAATGGTCATACGATTACGGTCATGCATGATAATGAGTACACAGCCACGAAGCAGTTCCATAGTAAACCCATTGCTGTCTCTGGAAGTGGCCAGACCAGACTTTAAATCAATTCATTGATGCTGTCATCCATATGCAAGAAAATCCGCCTCACAAACGGTTCTTAGTAGGATGCAGCTCACCCTTCATGCGACTCGCCGGACACCTCACGGCGCTTCGCGCTTGGTGCAAGCAATGTCTGCCTGGTCGGTGAAAACCCGACATGCTCCGTCCCGGCATTGTAGGGATGCGGGGGTCTATGGTCATACGACTACGGCCATGCATGATAATGAGTACCCCCCCCCCCCCCCCCCCCTCCCTCCCTCGCTCGCCCGCTGTGCTCCGAATAACCGCTGCTGTGTCGCCTTGCGTTTCTCGATCGCTGCTGTGTCGTTTTATCGCCGCTCGCCGCTCGCGTCGTTGCGTGTTTCTCGTGCACCGTTCTATTTTTCTTCGTATTTTATATTTTGACAGGATGTTGAACCGCGACATTCGCATCCGGAACCCCCCGAAAGCGGCCATTGACAGGATGCTGGCGAGTCCTGTGACTAGGTCCGCGTTGGAGAGGGCGAAGGCGGACATGGCGGCCGCCGCGAGCAAGGTATTTACCGCACCCCTTTCACTCAGCGCGGCGATGATTTTTATCGTTTTTTGCTGCGTGTCGGCATCATGTTCTATGACGACATCACGACCGACGCATGTGTTGCTGATTTCGGCGGCCACCCAAACTATAGGGGCTACTAATATTGCTGAATACCGTATCGGTGATGAATATCGTATCGGGAGTTTCGATAAATCGAAATATCGGATTTTGCGGTATATCGTGTATATAGCGGGTTTTTGCCCTTCATCCCCTGGCATCCCCGTCTTTTTATGTGTAGATCCTGAACGAAAGCTTCGATGTTGTCAAACATCGACATCGTATCGATTGGTTTTAGTTTTAGTTAGTTTTATCGGTATCGTATCTGACTCGGTATTGAGACGTTCGATATCCGATATGCGATATCCGACACTTCCAGCAGCCTCGTTTAAGCTTTGCGAGGCCGGCGACGCTGTAGAAAAGTCTGAAAATGAAGCTACGCGTAGAGATCCGCTTCGTTCGGCCGAACATCTCCTTAAACAGTTTTTGCAATTGTGTGTTTACGCCTTTTTCCAGCGCAAACACTTTGACGCTTACAAGTATCCACTACACTAACGCGAGTTCCTGTTGTAGCGACAGCTACCCTGTCCTGAAAGTTTACGTTTGGCTTTTCACGGAGCATCATTTCGATCCTTCTTATCTATGTATCCAAATGTACCTCTTTCTGGTTTCAGAGTACCTGTTTTTGGCCGCTTCCCTTACTCCCAGAGACATCTGCGTTCCTCTATCCAACCTTGAATAGTTTTAGGAGTAACCCCTATTTAATAGAGAGCAGCAGAGCAACGCACATCGCCGGCGCTGCTCTACAGTCTTGAACATTTCATGTACGAAGCGTACAGATACGGCGGCTATGAGTATCGACCGATTGAGTCGCCGAAGCTCAGGTTTTCAAGCCGTGTGCTGCGCAGGCCGTGCGTGTTCTATCTTAGATTAATTCCCCGTGAAGGGCTGTTGCTGTGTTGTTGTTGTTGTTGTTGTTGTTGTTGTTTTCACATTAGCCTATCGCCATACTATACTATATATAGTATAGCCCGTGGTCACGGGGCAGGCTCCAATACGTCCAAAGCGGAAGACCGCAGGAACAGAACGAAACAATACCTGGTGCATAACAGAAGTACTTATCGTAGCTGAATCAGATCATGTACACAACATAGAAAAGGTAGAGGTTGGTGACTCCCCTGGGTCGGGACGCCTCGTCTCGGAAGGGGGTTTCGCTAGATATTGCGCCGCGTGACGCGCCGTTGTAAGCTGTATGATTCAATTTTTCCCAATTTTCCCCAGGACTCTATACGGGTCATGACTCGACCCACGGGTCGGGTTCAGGAATCGCATGGGTCGGATCGGGTCAGGAGTTTTCCGAAAGCTCACGGGTCGGGCCTGGTTATCCTGACTTGTCCCGGCCCGCGAGGTTGGACTTGGCCTGTCAACAGCCCTGAAAAATCCCTCGAAACTCCTCTTTGCAAAAGCTGCGTGTGATACTTGAGCGATTTCAGATTGGCGCCAGAGTTTTTTTTTCTCGATTGATTTTTCGATCCCCGGTCTTTGGAGGATTTAAGATGGTTCGTGTGAGACGTGTGACGCCCGTTCTATGGCGGGGGTGGCTCCAGACAAGTTCGATTTTTTTTTCTTGCGATGGATGCCTCGCCTTGGAAGGCGTTCCGCCGGATGTTTGGGGACGCCCCTTGGTGTGGCGGATGGTGGCGCAAGAGCTGTTTTTTTCGATCGCGTGTGTGTGTTTTTTTTTCGTGCCCCGGCTTCGAACGTGTTTTTTTTTAAATTGTTTCATGTTCGTGATGACGTCAAGCGAGAGCTGGTATTCGGTTGTCCGTGCGATGGATGGGTGCCTCTCTCATCTTGGAAAGAAATTTGACTGAAAATTCGACTCCTCGCTGTATTACGGATGACGGTAGTTGGTTGATTATGCGATGCCTCGTGCTGAGGGCGTTTCGAAGGGCACTGTGACCCCCAACTGTTTTACGGATTGGCTCGAGCGCTGTTTTTCGGGTGCTTTCGCGATGCTTGGTATTTGCAAACCGTTTTTCGGCGGAAAATTCGACGCCCCGTTGTATTACAGATATAGTGTGAGCTAGTTCTCGATTACTTTTGCGATGCCTCCCGTGAGATGGGTACGTTTCGACGTAGTTTTCGACTCCCCGCTGTATTGTGGATTGACGCGATACATTTTTTTTTTTTTAATTTTAATTGTTTTTTCCTGTTGTGATGCCATGATTTGGAGGCGTTTGTTTCGATGGACGTTGCGGCGCCTCGTCAAAGTGAGAATACTGTACCCCGAACGCGCGGTTCGTTGCGCGATGCCTTGGTTTTGAAGTCGTTCCGACGGCTTGCGATGCCTCTCCAGAGGTGCCAGACGGTGGCGATTGTAATACGAACGAGCTTCGTTTCTGGGCTGCCTCGACTATTCCCCGCGCTGTTCCTACCGAACCTGCACGTGTCAGACAGATAGATCATGATCCATCTATCTATGTAGAGATAGATCATCTAGCAGTTCCTCACCTGCCGTTGTGAGAGGTTGTGGAGGATCTGCAGCATAGTACAGATCCAACCCAGGGAAATGTGTGCTATTATAGATCGTGCAGAATATGTAAACGTGTACGGGTATAACCGGCAACACGAGCTACTGCAAGTAGATCATGCAATACACCCCATGGTAAGGAACAGCTCTGCCTTGAAATATCTGTCAATAGATTATCGAGTGGGAATCGATTATCTGTCCGGGGGGGGGGGGGGGGTGGAACGATGCTACGACGGTGAATGCGGTCGAGGGGGTACTCTTTATGCGCTGGGGGCAGGAAAACCCTCTCGCGTCCGTGCGACGCCTGTCTATGTACCACTGATTCATTTACTGAGTGGAATGAATCACAACTTGCCCCGATTCAAATCTTGATCCTGTAAATATAACCCCGACGTCGCCCTCCGTGCTCTCATTTAGATATTTTTTTTCCGTCTCTCGTGTGCTTTGTCGTACGTCCCTGACCCTTCTCCAACCCCCTGGTTTGCTTGGCGCAGCAATGATATCCGCTTCGGCAATTCGCGACCAACAGGCGGAGGTGGAGGAAACGGAGAGTGATGCAGATTTTTCCGTGTATGGCGAAAGGAGGGAGGGGGGGAGGGGGCGAAGGGTCTACCGCACGGATATTTGTTTGCAGGGTTGCGAGGGACCTTTGGTCGGGCGGCCCAGAGGCGGAGGAAACGGTCCAGATATTAAATGTGCGACGCGGATTTTGATCGGGATGGCAGGAGGAGGGCCTCCCGCACGGATATTTCTTTGTAGAAGTTGCGGCTCACTTTTTTTACTGAACGGCTCTACTCCTCTGCGTGCATAGCACGATTATGCGGCCCTTCTTGGGTTTACGTAGCGCGATTAGGCGGCTCTACTCTCAGCGGCTAGCGTGGTTGGGCGGCCCTACTATTGGCTGGAGCACGGTCGGGCGTCCATACTCCTATAAACCAGGTAGCTATGTGGCATGATTGGGCGGCCCTACTCTTGGCTAATTTGAGCGGCACCACTCTCAGCCTATGGCGCGATTGGTCACGGCTGTGAAGAATGGCTCGCGGTGGTTCAGTGAGGTCATCGGCAAACACGGCTCGTCGTCCAGAGGGCAAGGCGTGGGGGCTGCTGGGTCTTAAATTGCTCTAGCGTCACGTGCATGGAAATGGTGGGCATGACCCTGATGCGGCCCGACGATGGGAGTCACCCTACGTATGCAGCAGTGTACTCGTACGACCGCGGCTGTCGAGCCCAGAAACCGCTGTGTGCTACTGAAACAATGATGGCCTCTCAAAAGACCGTTTTTTTTTTTTTCGCCGCTTCGGTCATTCGGTCAATTGTTTCGTCTTCAAAGAGTAGAAAGGATGTGTGCCGCTTTCGGGCTTCTGAACTCTTTTATCATTATGAATCCGCCTTGATAGGGACTCGAGATGGGAAACATGACGAATGGAAAAGAAAACAAGAAAAGAAAAAAATGACGACTACAGCAACACCCACTACTACTGCGTGATGTAGGCGGGGGGGGGGGGGGGGGGGGGGGGGGGGGGGGGGGGGGGGGGTGATACAAGGGTGGTTGGTGCCCCGAGTAGTCATGAGGCACGGGCTCTGCAGAATCTTTCCCACCCGTCGTGATGGGCGCTCACACGCACGCTGCTCGTACGTGGACAGTAGTTGATGTGACACCAAAACGTTTACACCACCGATTGTTTTAATCCTGATTTTTTTTTTGGTCAACTGGTCATTTTTTTAACATTCAAGGGTGCCGCGAGGGTGGAGGGGGGCGGGGTGGTTTTGGGCTTCTGTACCCTTGTTATAATAGTACAGTAATGTTCCCTCTATTCGTAGTGTGCTGGTATGTATGCATGCGCCAGGCAACAATACCGGCACTGTATATAGCGCCGACCGGCACTAAAATACTCCGCACACTTGCCACACTGCTTTGTTCTTTCCATCTGCGCCAAGCGACTCCAAAGGCACTACTACTATAGCGGGCAGCAGGCACTATGGAGGGACCAATACTGCATGCACCCCATCAAGATGGCTTGGCTTTTGGCTAGATACCCTTTTCACCGGCTTCTTCGGATGGATGGATCGATCGTCATGACAGGCGCTGGAAATTTAGACAAATATGGCTATGCATCACAGAGAGCGGCGTATCTCACGAAAGCAAGTTTTATGCCAGCATCGAAAAAAAAAAAACACTGAGAAAGCTTAGCGACACCGCACCGGGACGCTTGCCACCTCTTTTGATGCAATTTGTCCGCCAGAATATAATGCAGGTCGTACATATAGTTCACCGCAGGGTTATTTGAGGCATGTGTTGCGACGAACCACCTGCTTAGTTTTTGCTGTGTCGACACTGGGGTGCCGGGTTTCATCGAGACCTTGGCGCATACGCGAGTAACCGCTCCGGACCCGAGGGTCTACGGTCGTACGTACGCGTACGACTGTGACCATGCATGACATGAGTAACCCCCCCCCCCCCCCCCTCCTGCTGCAATTTGCCCGCCGGCAATCTCCCCCACTCCCCGCCTGTTCGGAGACGCGTTCCGAGATGTGAGTAAACTCGTTGTCTCTGGACCACGACAAGAAATGCGAAGAAAATAACCATAGGCCAGAATAATCCAATTTGCCTGTTTCACTCAAGCACGCCACCACGCTACTACGGTTGAAAACAAATTAACAGTGCACTTTTGGACGACTGAGGGACCCAAACCCTTGAACTGATCCTACACAAATTCCAAGTGATCTGTCCTCAAAGACGTGAGTGACTTTTCTAGCCAACCCTTACAACGAATTATCCGAGCCACACTTTTCGTCAGGTAGATTTAGTTGTCTTCGAAACGCCTCCAAAAAGGTTCAGGAGTACCTCGAATCTCGAATCTAAAAGGCCGGTTGTCCCCAAAACGCCTCCAAAAAGGTTGAGGACCCACTCCAATTCTGAGTTGATTGTCCCCAAAATGCTGGTTTCATTCGCACAGGGTTTTTTAATCAACTTAAACGTCTCCACAACCCACTCAACCCTGAGCTTATATTTTTTCCAAAACGCTGGTGCAGTTCGAAAAAGGGTCGTGAGTATCAACTCATAATGTTAAAAATATATGTTCCCAAACCGTCGGTCAAGTCTCATAAGGATCAAGGACCGACCGATCGACAGACTGCACTCCATTTTAGCTGACTCCACCCCCTCCGAAGAGAATCGCGCGCCGAGCGCGTTTACAATTCCGCGGTTGCTTGGGCCGCAGGGCCCTGCACTTCAATGAGCTCTAGCTCGAACACCAGCACGGAGCCGGGTGTGATCAAAGCTGAGCGCCCGCCGTCGCCGTAGGCAAGCTCTGCGCGCGCGACAGGCGAGAGAGGGGCGAGGTTGGACGGGGGAGCGGGGGGGGGCAGATGTTTCCGATCTTGCTCGACAGCTCTGTGCTTTAGTCGTAACAGCATCACACCCTGAAAACCAGGCACAACACGTACGTACGAAGTAGCAGTACATGTCACGCTGCTGTTACCAGGTACTTACTCCCCGGAGCAAACAATCAATAAGAAAAGTCGCCACATACAGAACTTGTAGACACGTACGGGTATACTCCGAAGTATATACCAGGTAGTGCCGTGCCCGCTACGAACGCACGACTAATACGTTTCCAACACTAAAAAAATAATATAGAGTTAACGCGACTAGGTTTTGACGTTTCAAGTAGGCGCGAGATCATGCGAGCACACTCTTGTGACCCTTCCAGGGAGGGCTGCAGCCCCGCTTTCGGGACAAAATGTGCCTAAAAAAAAACGGGACTGCACTTCTAAAATGGTTGACGCTTGTTTTTTTTTTGACATCGATGTGAACATCGCACTTATTCAGTAAAGTTTTTTCTTCTTCACCAACCCCTTCGAGACTACAGGCGAAAAGGGACGAAACAAAAAAGACGGTTTTACAGCAACAGGCACGCCGAGAAACCCGTCAATGTCGGGTTCGGAGACGATGCACGGTACTATATGTTGTATACCTGGTGCCCAGTAAAATAGCGTCCTGCCCGAACTGCCCTGCAAGAAGTGGTACAGCATGGTTCGCACCATGATACAACGTCGTCTATGAACACTGCAAAAAAATAATTTCGAACAGTATCCCAGGTACACCTACTCTTACGGCCGACAGCCAACCCCAGACGGGATGGTGAGAGCGTGTCTCGATTTATTTACGCGAGTCCTACCCTAAAGTACAAATACGAGACCACTAGATACTTGAATTTACTCCAGTAAATTTTGAATCACACCTGGTACACTTTTACACGCATGTACTGCTGCTCTATGCATCCATTCAACAATTTTTTGGTTCTTTCAACATGAAAAAACATTTTTTTTTTTCACGTCCGGTCGGTATCATCTGGGCCCCAACACGTATCACAGTGTTGTGCGTTGGTTATAGCTGGATTTCACGAAACGTAAGGACTATTTCAAGATTATTATTTAATTCAAGCGGTGCTTACATCTGGGGACAGTGGTAATTTACGGGGGACCATAGTAAACAGGACCTACGGCACACACACAAAAAACTATATATTTCCCAAATATTATCAACAATATTTGGTCCTATTTACTAGGGTCCCCCCGTAAGAACAATTTTTGGTCCTACTTACTATTGTTCCCCGTATATAATTAGTCGTCAGTAGTCGGATGACGAACGCGAGGCAACTAACTGGCTTTAGTGTAGTACCAACAAAAACACACACACACACACACACACACACACGTCGAGCCTAAAAATCGCGGCAGGACGCAAAAATCTCCTCAGATTGCCGGGCGCTACCGCGTACCAGGTATATACAACCATAGCAATCTAGCCAACTTATACCCAATCTCTCTACTTTCAAGGGCCGTTTTTACTTCATGATGGTATTCAAACATCCCCTCATATTTCGGCGCAAAGTGGGATAAGTTATGTTCCCCTGGGCATGGACAAACTCGGCTCGGAAAGTTAGTCCCAGGGGGGGTGTACTATTATACTGATCACAAAATACGGTACTTCGCTGCCTCGTAAATATGAGTTAAAAGTAGGGTGTTCACTTTGGAGCAAAGTATTTTTTTTTTTTGTCCTTCTGACCAGGGGAGCACAGAGCACACAACGACGAAAATCGTGGCTTTGGCGAGAGACCTCGTCAAGATGTTCTCACAAATCGGCATTCTATTATAGAACACATCGCACGCACAACGAACGGGCTGCTCTGCGAATATCTCTCGTCAAGAAATTTCCATGCAGTGTGTATGTATATAGATGCATCGCATCGCTATCGCACACACAAACGAAAAATGGCGGCCCTGGAAATATCTCGTCAAGCTATTTTTTTTTTTGACAACGTAGATACTAATAGACGCATCGCACACGCAACGACGAAAAATGTGGCTCTGGAATGATCTCGTCAAATATATAATACCGGCATATCATAGAGACGGCATCGCACACGCACACAACGAAAAATGGCGGCTCTGGAAGAAACTCGTCAAGATATTTCCATACATTTACGTAGGCGCATCGCACACACAACGAAAAATGGCGGCTCTGGAAATATCTCGTCAATATGCTTCCATAAACATAGACGCATCGCTCGGCATTTGCATTCTCCAGGTTGGCGACAAAAATCAGCTATTACGAGGGACCATAGTAAACAGGACCAAACATTGTCAGTAAAAATACATGAATATATAGGTTTTTGTGTGTACCATAAGTCCTATTTACTACTGGTCCCCCGTGGTACTGTACCTGGTAGAAACTTTGCGCGCGCGCAGGGGGGGGGGGGGGGGGGGTTGTCTTGAGAGGCGGAGAAATCGCACCTACCTGCAAGGCTAATCAGATCAACAACATCAGGAGACGGCATTTTTCACCCCTCGACAAGACAGCAACTTTGCCTTGACATGCCTTGACTGACACCAAATTACTAGGTTTCAGTGTGGAACAATTGGCCCTACTACATACACCCTAACAGGGCACGTTTTCGCTTTTGCTTGGCCTTTGTCTCCTGACATCTTTGTCAGATTTGCATGTAAATTCAGTACGGTTGCAAGGTTAGCAGGAGGTGCCGTAGATGTGTATGGCCTACATGATACCAAATGGGATCGGGGCGTGAGGTGGGCCTCCAGCGGTTTCCGCAGAGAGCAGTTTATATTTCTGCACCAATACGTAGGAGCACGACGCCAAACGGGACAGGCCCACTGCGGGGTCAAAACACCAAAACTATGTGAACAGGGCGACAGGAAGTAAACAAAAATGTATTCGAATCTACAAGAGCCTTGCGCGCACGCGCAATTTCTCCGCCGGTTTGTTTTCTTGCATGCTCTACACGGCAACAAAAGCAGCGACGGGTTAAATTGGCATACGAGATATGTTTTCTTTTATGCGTGGAAGTGTGGTGAGCTTAAGCTTCCTCTCTTTTTTTCCATCCCGCCAGGGGGTAAAAAAAAACCCCAACACCAACAAAAACAATGACAACAACAGCAGGAGTACTACGGCTACACCAGCAAAAATTATATCAAGACCTCAAGAGGCGGACGGACCGGTGGGATTCATGCCAAGTTGCTGCAGCAGGAGACCTATGGGTTTGACCCCTTGAATGGCCGCTCCCTACACTAATAACAGTATATTAAGGCCGAACAAGGCTTTGGGGAGCCCAAAAGAAGCCGGTATCTTCATAATAGTACCGTTCTGGCCGTTAACATAAGCAACGTTCGATGTTCATATCAGAGTCCGAACGGGGATTGTATTCCCGGTGTGAACTCTGATATAAACCTCAAACGTGGGTTGTACAATCACCGCTCGGACTCTCATACGAACAAAAAAACTTGGCTTGCACGATAGTCTCCGTTCGAACCCTCACACGAACATCAAACGTACAGACAGTAGCTGGTAATCCCCGTGCGGGCGATCATACGAACATCAAACGTAGCTTGTTATGATTATCCCCGCTTGGGCTCCGATATGAGCATCAAACGCAGCTTACATGATGCCTGCCCGGACTTTGATCAGAACATCGAACGCACCGTAGCTTACCCCTGGTACACGATAATGCCCCGCTCGGACTCTGGACATCGAACGTAGCTTACATGATAACATCGGGACTCTGATAAGAACATCAAACGTATCTGGTAGCTTAAATTCCAGGCCAGGGTGGCTTCTTTGGGCGAGCAGGAGGGGGAACTACTATTACGGGGGGCCATAGTAAATAGGACCAAATATTGTTAGTAGAAATAGGCAATACATAGGTTTTTGTGCGTACCGTAGGTCCTATTTACTATGGTCCCCCGTAATATATACCTCTTCGGACTTGAGAGGGGGAAAACTGACGAAAAAAAAAAGCGACGTTTACGGCGACGGCTACCGTGCGTGATCGGGGATGGGGTATATAAATCGGTGTCCGAGTTACAGCAGTACAACATGCCGTGAGTCACGCTCACTGGAGCAAACATGCTCCCACTCCGTGTACTGTACTGCTGGGTGCTCGCGATGCTTCGTAGACGGTTGGTAACGTCAAAGTCTCTCGCTCGTTCGGTTGGTCGAGATCGATATGTCGGGAGCCCCAAGAGGTTGATCAAGTCAAGAGGTTGACAAGCTGGTGGAGAGGGACAACTGGGAAGCAATCCTAGTACACTGAGGAGGGGCTCAAGGCAGATCATACGGTCTGAGTCGACCGGACTTCATGATACTGGTCGTTACCTTCAACCTTTCGGCGAGAGCCGCCTTCTCCAATCATTACAGAAGCGATAGGGTTTCCACATGGGATTCGGGGAATGCCATGGGTTCCAGTGTTGCGAGACAAAACAGCAGTAATTATGTAGTACGCCCAAAACTCTAACCTGAACCCCAGACCCTTGCAGCCCTACCCGAAGGGATTTTGTCCGGCGAAGTTCCGGTACACAAAACGGATCGACGAAATGCTCGACCATGTCATAAAAATGGACTACACAACAGCTGTTTCCTCCGTTTTCCGTTCTATATGTATCATACGTTAGTGTACTTGCTGTAACGTGGAGAAGGCCACTCGAGAAATATGCCCAGCGCATACATACATCATGCATCCAACGGCTGCTGACCCTCTGCCAGGCAACCCCCTTCGCTTGGCGAACGCACGAGCAGGGCTGGCTGAACTCGTGGTTCCGGGTAATATTCTTACTGTGCACGTAAACGCTGTGGGATTGGGTGTCTGAACTGCAAGTAACTATTAATAATAGCAGCCCTTGTACGTGTGCCCGCGCGGGCGAACTTCTTCAGACGTGCCAGCCTAAAACGATGCTGTTTCCGTGAGGCAGCACGGTTTGGTCAAAAAAGAGACTGTGAGAGATTTTTTTCCCGTCGGCCAGTTTCCTCTCCGTTTCGGTTTTACTGACGGCGGTCACCTCCCCGACCCGGAGCCCCAGCCCCAGTCGGAGGCCTGCTTGGATGGTGTGCCGTGGGGTGGTTGTGGTTGAAAAGGGTGTCTACTGCCGTATTTGCTGTACGGCCACATCCACAGCAAGGAGTTTTTTGTGTGCGGGCAGAGATCTGCGTATTAATAAGCGGAATCAGTAACGACAGCTCCACCACACGCACGAGATGAAACTAAACTACCGTAGTGCGTAGCTGGTGCTCGAACCGCTGTGCGCCCACACTCATCAACAGTCAACAGACAGCTGATATCGTAGGACCTATACCGCCTTTCTATAGTTTGTGGTCGCAATTCGTAGCTGGGTCTCAAAAGGGTCAATACGTTACATAACAAGGTTGATACCTACTGGTACCCCCTACTGGTGCCTCTACTGGTACACCTACTGGTACACCTACTGGTGCCTGGTATAGTGTTGGTATAGCACCTGGTATATGCCGGATGCCGGAGCATACGAAGTCTTTTTACGGGTGCACAGCAGCAGCGGCAGCAGTACTGCGAGTCTTGTCATCAATCATACATACACAAGACCGATAATGAGTGTTGACAAAGACAGCAGTCTCACCGGAGGGGATGACAAGTTCCCAGTGGTCGCCCTCCTTCATCAGCTGCATCGCCTCCGTCCACCCCCTGATCACCTGTTGGCACAGCAGCAACACCAATACTTGTTGTAGCGGCTGTTTTCGGTGCAAGTGGCTTATCGTTGTCACGCCCGCGGTCGGTGTTTATGTATGCAAACGTCGGGGTTCGTGGCCATCGTCATCATCGTCGTTGTTTAGGCGCACGCTTTTTGTCCTTCGTGGTTGTTGTCCGCGTTGAAAGCACGCAAGAGAGGATAGCCGTCGTTTTCGCGCACTTGTTGCGGTTCATGTCATGGCGCGTTAGGTTATAGTTGTCGTCCGGTGCTGTTCCCCGTTGTCGTCGTAGAGCGTGAGCGAGGCCCGTCGCGGGGTACCCAAACCACAACTACAGCAGTAGGAAGCCCCTATGAGGGGGCCCTACGAGTAGTGTATTTGTGGGACCGGAGGTGCGTTTATACGCCGACGCCCCCGAGTCGACCGGTCAACGGTTGTGCAAAAACGGCGCGCACGAATTTGAAGACCGTCGTATTCCGTTTCCGCTCGACCTTTTTAGGGCCGCAGTCCCGTTGGTGGGACAAGTCTACTCGCATCAGTAGAACTTGAGTGGTTTGTCCTCGACCGAGACCCCAGTCCAAAAAAGCTAAAAAGGTTCACAAGAGGTGCCTTGCCTTGCAACGGGCTGTAACCTACTCTTGTCATCGATGACCGAGTCACACCCAAAAAGAGCAGTGCAAAGGATTCTAGCCGAGTGTTCCCACCTCCCACTGCTACAAACACAACTGACCCACCCAACCAGGTGGCTGGCGTCGGCGGAGAGCCCGCTGTTAGAAAACCACCCCGGGTAATAAGGTCAATCACCCCGGGTGATAAGGTACACCACCCCGGGCGACAAGGTAAACCACCCCGGGTGATAAGGTAAGCCACCCCGGGTGATACGGTAAACCACCCCTGATAATACACAAAAAAAAAAAACGCAAAAAATGATTACTCGGGGGATCACCATTATAATTAATTATGACTGTCAATAATAAATAAACCGGCGTAGAACGTAGCGTGTAGCCAAGACGGTGAACAAAAAAAACAAGAAAGTTGCCGCGCGGCGCACCTGGTTAGGGGCGAAAGCGGTGGGCTTGCCTCGCTTGAAGGAGCTATCAAACTCCTCCCCGGTGATGGTCGTGCCTGGACTCCCGCGATGAAAAAAAAAAAAAAAGGAGGAAAAACAATGCATGCGTCGCGCACCGAGCCCCGACATGCACAAAAAACACCAGTATGGATAACATAACCAAGGACACGAGGAGGCAGCAGCAGCAGCAGCAGCAGCAGCAGCAGCAGCGGGACACGGGAAAGAGGGGAGGTGAGCGTCTAGACACAGAGAGAGAGAGGAGGGAGAGAGGGACCGACGGCGAGAGAAAATTCACGTGAAGCTCAACTAAACCGCTACTGCAGCTCCACAGCGGTATTAGAACAGTCTTAAAAAGATGGTCAATCTACTGCATACCTACGTTTTGAATGATTAAGATGACAAGGCGGCGGTCAACTAACTTTTGTGGGGGGGGGGGGGAGGGGGTTACTACCTGGGGAATGGTTGTCTGGTTCGAAGCGTGATATCAATCAAGTGTGTACTGCTGGTGTAGCGTACCCCACGCGGCCTGCAGCTCGGCCGTTCAGGAGGACGCCAAAAGGTTAAATCTGCTGCTGTGTCCTTGTTGCATGCATCGCAGGCTGCCAACACGCACCAGTTTTTTTGTTTGTTTTGTTTGTTTGTTTCATCCTGCGGTACACCCCAGTCGTACCTGCGTCCTTGTTGTATAAGTATCAAAGGCTTCCAACACACACCAGTCGTTGTCAATCTATCATCGGCCCCCGACACACACGAGTCGTGCGATTATCATCATCGACTGCCCCAAAGGCCGAAGGCGGGCCAGTCACCCAGCAGAGGTTGCATCCGGGGACACCCCAAAACAAAAATCCCTCGTCGCAAAATAACCCCCCCCCAAATCTCCGTGTAACAGCAGCATCGATCACCACTGCAGTATCACAAACATCGGTTCATACGATCATTTCGTGCCAAAATTCTCGGTGACAACAGATAATTATTGCGTGAGGGGGGGGGGGGGGGGGGGGGGGGGGGGGGGGGGGCGGGGTTCTCATTTTTGCTCGCCTTAAGTCATTTGACCATCGATCACGCATCCCTTTCGAGACGGAGCACCGTTCCTACTCCTGATCGGGACACCTTCATCAAGTTGCGCGCGCGCTGATTACACTTCCCCCATACGATCGTGGTTTCCTTCTTTATTTTTAGGTCATCTTTTGTCCCCTTCCTATTTCATTTCCCCCTATCACACCTTCTGCGGCCACCGTCTAATAATACTATTATTAATAACAATTGTGTATATGCTACAGCATCATATATTCATACCAGGGACGTAGGTGTAACTTTTTTTGTTTTCATCGTCACTTTTTTTCTTTCCAGCCTACATAACTCGTAGGAGGTTTTATCCTCAGCGAGCTTCCGGACAAGCCGTGGTCACAGGTCTCGCCCCTTCTCCCTCCCCCCCCCCCGGTATATACGCGCCTTTATTTTTTGTCGCGCATAGGGTTCAGCATTCCCGCTGCTACTATTAATAGCAGTGGACTACTAATTTACTACTGTAAAATCTATTGTCACATTATAAATTATTAATATAGTCGGGTCGTTGGGGTGGCTCACCTGTCACTTGGGGGTTGTTGATTCAGAATGAACTATTTTCCTATTTTCGGAATTCGGGCAATCACAAAACACTCTAAAATATTCATCAATGATGATTAATCACGACATCGCCATGACTGGTAAGTTCGGCAGTATTTATACGAATACTACTAATATTATTAATAATATCAATACTTTTGTCATTACTGATTAGTACTGCAGCCGTCGCAGAACCGCCAATACTGCTTGCTGCTGTGTGAGTTGTCTTCCCATCGTTACTCGTAGGGTCGCCAGTGCTGGATTGCGAGTAAAAACCCCATGTATTCCTCGAGAGTCGAAGGATGGTCGTGCGCGTGGCAAGGGGTTTATGGTTACAACCTAACCCTTGCACTACAGCAGCAGCAGCAGCAGCAGTAACAGTCGGTGCAGCATTAGTGCCGCCAGGCACGTATACGAGTGTGTGTGTTCTTCACATTACACCGTTCGTTCTACCCGTTTACCTTAGGGCAACAGGAGAAGAAGTGGAAGAAAACCCGACCAAGGGAATGCGGAGAGGAGGGGGCACAGGAGCAAGAAGGGAAACTGCAATGGACGAAAGTAGGAAGGAGATGGCAGACAGGGTAGCAAGGTACCACGCAGACTATTAATAGGAAGTAGAACATGCCTATACTATTCGTGCCACCAACTGGTGCAGCTGGTTCGAACGTGGTCTTCCTTTGTCTTCTTTTTTTTTTTTTTTTTTTTTTTTTTTTTTTTTTCTCCTTATTTATTTTTTTCTTGCGCTGATCCTCTGTGATTTTAATTTTAATTTTTATATATCTCTTCCTATCTTCGATTGATAAGCCTTATTGAAGGAGTCGTGTGGCGTGGGTGGATGACGAGCCTGCTTTGCTTGTTTCGTATTGTCGGACGCCGAGGGGCCGGGCATAGTTGACGAACGCTGGACGGAAGCGGCAGACAGGTAGCAAGGTACCAGGCGGACTAGCAGGGGGAACCTGGCTGTGCCACTCGTACCATAAACTGCTGCCGCTGCCTGGAGGATGCTTTGTGCTTTGGTTCGCCTGCTATTTTCCCTTGGTTCTTAGTCTTACTCTGTTGACGAGTAATGGTGTGTGCGTATTTATTTATTTTTCCAGCTCTTTATTTTCAAGTGCCTGCCACATCCCCTGCGGGGGGGGCACGACGGTTTGTTTCTTATATATTTTTTCGTTTATTCTATTCTTTCTATTTGTCTTCTTTGTTTCGTTTCGTTTCTGTATTTCATGGAATGTGTATGTCGTGCCTGTAATATCCAGTACGATGACATGGCATTGCATTGCCCACTGCTTGCTGTGCTTACTGCATACGTGGCAACGTAGTATTAACATCTCTGTGTATCTCTCTAGGATTGAAGAATCGGCACGGACACTGGTTGGGCTGGATGTCGACGGGTAGAAAGAACGGTTTAATGTGAAGAAAACAACAATTAACAGCATCCAGCACAACCAGTGCCCGTGCCGATTCTTCAACCCTATCATTAATAATAGAGAGATACAAGTTCTGTGGGCAAAAAACTACGGCACAGCAGAGATACTATTAATACATTGTTGCACATGGAATAAGCGCACGGAGTAGACAATGCGATGCCATGTCATCATACAGGATATGACAGGCACGATATACATATTCTATGAAAGAGAAAAAACGAAAGAAAACAACGGAAAACAAATACGAAGAAAAAAAGAAAACAAATCAAAAGAGAGAAAGGAAAAAAAAAAAAAACTGTCGTGCCTCCCCGCAGGGGATGTGGCAGACACTCCAAAAAAAAGCGCGCTAAAGAAATAAAAAAGACCACACTACTTACAGAGTGAGACTAAGAACCAAGGGAAAAATAACAGGCAAACCGAAGCACAACGCACCCTGCAGGTAGCGGCAGCAGTTTGTGGTACGAGTAGCATAGCCAGGTTCTCCCTACTATTACGCGTATAGTCCGCTTGGGACCTTGCTACCCTGTCTGCCGTCAGTACGTCGTACGTGAGCCCACAGCAGTAGCAATTCCAAGCAAATATGTCAACATGTCCAAGCGAGGCAAAACGTGCGCTGTCAAGGGTGCAGGGCCGGGTGTTCTAGACTCAAAACTTAGTAATTTGGGGTCAGTCATGGCATGTCAAGGCAAAGTTGTTGCCTGTAAAGGAGTGAAAGTGCTGCCTGCCTGCGTCCCGGCATCTACCTCATGTCAAGTAGTTTGTCCTCAGGGGAGTGGACTGCTATTCATAAACGAGTCAAAAATACACACATACATGCTGAACTTCACGTGTGTACGTAGCCGGGTCGGCCGCTGTGACTGGAGTATCGTACTGCTGCTGTATCACACGTACATACACGCCGCTTCAGGCCTACCGCCCTAAATTGAGTTCACCTCAATCAATGTCGACGAAGTTTTTAAGAGATAGACCCTGTAATTTGGCGTAGATACGTGAACCCCTGTGTCAACCCATCACCGAATGGGGCGTTTTTTGTTCTTGTTTTTTTGCCATATTTTTTCGTTTTTGAATCTTACGGGATACAGAGACATACAATTTTTCCGGCAGCCCAGAACGAAACAAAAAAAAAAACTCATTCGTCCACGGCTTGGCAGGAGACACGTGCGCCAAAATTTCCGGGTAAAAACGACGTGGACATTCGGACTTTCGTGCCGTAAAAGTGCAAACAAATGTGGGGTTGCCTCTGAATTACTTTGTTTCAGTCTACGGGATCAACTTTGAGGGTAGAAATATATATGAGTTGATACTGATCTTACGGAGTAACTTTGTTTTTTCAGCATTTGCGCGAAACGTGTTTCAGACATGCTTCGGCACGGAGTGTGTGTGTGTGTGTGTGTGTGTGTGTTCTTCACATTAAACCGTTCTTCTACTCGTCGACATCCAGCAAGCCCAGTGTCCGTGCTGATTCTTCACCCTAGAAATATACGAGCTCTGTGGTCACAGACTACGACACAGATATAACACACCGTAATGCATTAATAGCCTACGCAATACCATGCCTTCGCACTACAGTAGGTGCGGCCGACACAACATACATACATACGCCAGCAACCAAAATACACCATAAAGAAAGAGAAGCAACGAAGAAACCAAACCGAAAAAGAACAAGAAAAATAAAAAGAAAAAGGAGAAGAATCCCAAATAAAAAAATAAATAAAATGGGAAGCCAAAGCTCAGGCACATACTTACCCCGAGCACGAGCCAAAAGGGACGTGCAAGGGGGAAGATACGAGAAGGAAAAAAGGGGACTATGCATCCCGGCGAACACTTAACCAAGTAAAAAGAGCAATAATGAGTGGGGCCAAAATACGCTCGTCACCCACCCACTACGTAGTAACATAAGGATAAGAAGGGAAAAATATAGGAAAAAGTTAATGGAAAAAAATAAAAATACAAAAACGAATGGCCGCAGCAGTTGGCGGTACGAGTAGCAAAGAAAAGTCCAACCTATATTAGTCGGCCTGGTGCCTTGCTACCCCAGCCTATCTGCGGTACCTGGAACCGGTTCGTGCCCAAAAAAAGTACCACCTTGTATGAAAAAAGCGGTTCTTCCTACGGTAACGCCCGCTGTTTATGACCTTTTTTTTAAGGCCCGTGGCTGGTCGGGAGACATTTTTCGCCGCTGGCGCCAGCTCTACTGCTGTAGGACCTCAACTACAATTACGGTCAAGCTATTACGAGGGTCCACAGTTAACAGGACCCATGGTATGCATAAAAACCTATACATTTACCTATTTTTACTAACAATATTTGGTCTTATTTACTATGGTCCCCCGTAATAACCTCTTTCGCTGTTCGTGGCGGTCAACACAATTCCACCTTATCAATGTGAAATTCGAGTGCATGTTGCGATCGGCATTCATTCGTGGTGGGACAGTTTTTCCGGGAGTGATATATAGGCTTGAACCAGCTCGTTCACGATTTATCGTAAAGTTGCTTGTAAAATCGTTCGTCGCTTTCTTCCACGGAAAACGTGGCCACGCGTACGGAGCCGGCCGGAGTGCAGACGTTTCGCTTTGCTTTGCTCGATAACAGCAGTGAAACCTTGATCTCACCAAAGCATCCCATCCACATGCCGTGGGGCGCTCCTGATGCACGCATACGAAAACACCAACTAACTTGACAGCAGCAGCAGCAGCAGCAGCAGCAGCAGCAGCAGCAGCAGCAGCAGCAGCAGCAGCAGTCGCAGCCACAGCAGCAGAAGCCACGGCGGCAGAAGCAGCCGCAACAAGAGCTTAGAGGTGTTGTTTTCGTTCGAGCCGGAATATTTTTCCGCGACAGCTTGTCTTTTTCGCCAGGCTGCAAGGGCGTGCGTGCGTTGCGCCCCGCAAGAAAAAACCACGCGCGCACGATCTCCGCTACATCATATACCGGGTATTCAACAAGCCGGTTTTCCTAATCAGTAGAGCTCCCCACATATTCTGTGTACTGGACGAAGGCCCTCTATTTCTAACCCATGTTTGACTGGGTTTGAATGGCTTATCGCTAGGGCTATTATTAATAGTCTTAATATTCGTACATTAATACTAGAGAGATGCAAGCTCTGTGGTCGCAAAACCACGCCACAGATCAATGCCATATCATCGTAATGGATAGGCATGGCACAACATACGCACTCTACAAATGAGAGAAAACAAAACAACACAAAAAAAAGAAAGAAAAAAAGAAAGAAGAAAAAAAAAAACAAAATAAAGAAGCGTCGTGCACCTCCGTAGGGGATGTGGCAGACTATGTAAGTACAGAACGACCTAAAGAAACAATGCCTATACCTGGTTCATAAACAGAGTTGAGACCAAGCGAGAACAAGGGAAACAACAGGCAAGCCAAAGCACAAAAATAAATAAATCGAAAAAAAAACACTCTTCATGCTGCCGCCAGCAGCAGTTTTGTGGTACGAATAGCACAGACAAGGGGCTACACACTATTAATAATAGCCGGTCGTGCCTGCAGTCTCCGGCCTGCTTTCGTCAACCATGCCCCACCCCCGGAGAGAATGCGTCACACGATACCAAACAAGCAACAACAACGAGAACAAGCAAAGCAGGCTCGCCATCCACCTAGGCCACAAAACTCCGGCACAAGGACAAAAAGGGGGGGGGGGGGAAACAGTACCAAGAAAATCACGGAGGATCAAAGCGCACAAGGAAAAGAAAACAGAGGAAGATCACGTTCGAACGGCACGAGTAGCATACAAATATAGACATGTTCCACTTACGGCCTGGTGCCTTGCTACCCTGTCTACCGTCTCCTTCCTACTTTCGGCCACCGCGGTTTCCCTCGTACTCCTCCTGTTGCCCCCCCTGCCGCCGTTCCCTTGGTCGGGTTTTCTTCCACTCCTCCTGTTGCCCCACCTGCCGCATTCCCTTGGTCGGGTTTTCTTCCACTCCTCCTGTTGCCTCCCCTCCCTCCATTCCCTAGGGCACCACCCACGGTGGATGCGCGGCGCTGCTTACCCACTTATGCCTCATCCTCGCGCCACCTCACCATCAACCGTTCGGCTGCTTGAACGGACCCCCGGTATCACTTCCCCGCCCTTTTTTGCTGGAGTGGGCCACAGCGCGGTCTCAACACCAAACACCAAGGGGGAGCGTTCCGTCCATCCTTCGACTCGAAACTCTTCAAGGTATTCGAATATGAATCTACGCCAAGTCTTGAACTGTCCGCCGGGTCTCGGGTTTCCACAGCCAGTCATCGTACCGGACATTACCCGACTGGGTAATCGCTCCTTGCTTTGCCGTGCCACGCCCCCCGCTATAAAGAGCCGCCGTTTACGGATGGTCGTTTCGATCCTCTCGCAACAATGCTCTCGCAACGAAAGAACGTTATCTTAAGGGCCTTCGCGTGCGAGAGGGTGGCGTGGTCGGTACGAGGTCGGCGCTGGAAGCCAATGACTCGCAAGAGGACTTGGCGGTCGGGCCGTTCGAATCTTGGCAAGGTGTTCCGCTCCGAGGGTCCACGTCACGCACCCACACACCGGCACAACGGGGTCTCGGTCACCTCGGCCTTTCAGACGAAGAGGGGCGGTCGTCCTATAATACAATCGACGGGTATATATTAATAGAAATAGCCAAGAACACGCACACCACACACAGTGAACCTCAACCATTGTCTCGAATACACACATTAATAAGTGGCGAGTGGTAAGCTCACCTCTTCGCAATCAAGGATTAAATTGCCTTTTTTCCTAGAGCGGTAGAGCTTTCGAGAATGGTTGACACATACCTGGCACCATGTGCGAGACAAAGAGACTAACGCTAACCATCGATTGATTGTGTCTGACTGACTTACGATCAGTTATATTCGTCTCGTACAACAGAGATCAACCATTTTCTCGAAGTTGGCAGGCTGTCGTATTATAGGCTGCCCTGCTTTCCGATGACAGTGATAAGACCAACTATCGTTGTGGGGTTTGTTTTAGCTATTATTTCTGGAGTTTTAAGCGATTTCCGAAGCCCAGAAATCAGAACCATCCATTGTGGGACAGGAAATCATCCAATTTCTTTGTCTCAGTTCCTATAGGGGGCAAACATCAGCGAATCCTCTCACAACCAAGCCGAGTTCTGCTCGGTCCTTGGTGCCTCCAGGAACTGAGAATTACTTGAATTTTGGGTACCATCACTACAGCAGCCGCGGTACTACTTGCTACCTATCAGCCGAGTACGTCCGTCACCAACGCCAAAGCATCACATGTGGTGAGCTTTAGCTTTTATTTATTTTTACCAATCGGCCGGAGGATAAAATAATGAAAGAAAAAAAATCACACCTACGGCGTGCTGTACCATACCTACGGGGTACGGCGCTCGTGTAAGATATGGCTTCTCCCTCATATGGAAGCGATAGCAGCAGCAGCAGCAGCAGCAGCAGCAGCAATGGCGAAAATCAACCCGGGCTCGAGTACCGAGACCACGCTCGCCGCGGCGCGGCGGCTGTTGGCTTTGCTTCCTTTGCTAGTTTCCAAAATCAGAAGCCACAACAGCAGATGTATCACATGCCACACCAGAGTACAGGTGGTGCCAGTGTGGTGCCTCAAGCCTACAAAGAAAAACAAAACTCGAGAAAATACGGCTATAAAAAAAAATATCCATAATAATTGGTCCAATCGAGACCAGTACGAACTCATGTTTACTTATGTTTTTTCAAGAGATTTACTTGCCTCGCCAAAACGACACACTAACTTGTACATGGCGAATCTGGCAGTCACTTCCGGCAGCTGTCGATCACACCAGTACGATTCACAATGACTATTGGCAGTCTCGAGATATCGATGATACCAAGAGATCGGTACGTATTAAGGGGAGAGGCGCCTCCCCCCTTTCTTTCATCTTCTGTCTTACGGCCTCACAAGGGCCGATTGACATCTTGTCGAGTGGAATCCATATATCACTCCTTTAATCAATATTTAGCCTCCCACACAAATACCGGTTTCTTGAATCCCCTGTTTTATGGCCTGAGAACACCGATTTTGATTTTACCGAGCGGAATCGACATATCATCCCTGTAATTATATGTTGTCACATATACAGCAGTAGACTAAGTTTTTTTTAAGGTGGGGGAAATGTATCTCATAAACAACCAAAAATGAGAAAAAGTTATATACAATGTACAGATAATCGGAAATGCCAAAATGCATCTTGGGAACATCGCGGGGATCGGGTATTATGCACAGAGCAAGACAAACTCTCGGTGCCAGGTACATGCGCGAAAAAACGGGAACCCGCCGGGCAGCGGCTAACACGGCAGTGAAAAAAAGAAGCTGCCTTGAGCCCATAGCAATACACTACAGGACACGCACCCTTGTAGTGGCAAAGGCACTTGGTCGTCTTGAGAGGCGTTTTTCCGCCCTCGGCGCCCGACTTAAGCACCTTGTACTGCAGCCCAGACGCCGTCTCGACTACACCCTCCTTCAGCTTGTTGGCGGCCAAGAAGGCAATCCCTTCCTGCAACCGCGGTAGGCACGAGGACACAGGGCGTACACGGGGAATGCAGCGGTGGGGCATGGGACAACAGGGCATGGGACAAACACCATACATACAAGACACAGGAGGTGGGAAAACAGAAGAAGAATCGAGTAATAGAGCGACATCGTGACATCGTGACGCCCCCGCACCAAGCACACCAGGAGTGTCACGTCGTACACATGACGTGATGTAATACACATGTATGTATATACATGAGGATTGTGTGAGGTTTTTCCGATCTTGACAGCGTACATAGTTTTTTTTAATTTTTTTTTTCAATTACATAAAATGCGTTTACAGCAGTTCGTAGGCATTTACGCGAACGACCCGAGGGTAACTATCGAGCAGAAAAGGGTGGGACCAAATCGCGGAAATTCAAGAGTGGTTCCAGAATTTTGACAACTGTAGGAAAGAAAGAGCGGAAGGCCCCATCTTGCCCGTTAAGAAATACACCTGAAAGAACACTAAGAACACCATCTAGAGAAGAACCCAGGTGTAGGAGGACGAAGGTATATGGCAGGCACTTGATTCCTCTCTGTGCTTGCACGCCGTGTTGAGACACGGTAGAAGTAACGGCCCTCTCATAAGAAAACGGATTCGACAACGGTAGCCTAGAAATAATAATAGTAATAACACTACTAAAACCTAACAAGACAGCATTATTGTCGTAGCCTCAAGCAGGCGCTCGCCGTGTATAGGAAATAGTAAGAAATCCACCCCTTTCCCGCTTCGCCAGACAAGGGAAGTTAGGCAAACTTATGACTGCAGGTTTCTTGCGCCGATACTGTCTGTAAGAATCAAAACAGGGGTAGTCAAGGCATTTCCTCGGGTGCAGTCTCCAGTCCAAAGCCTTACTTCATTCCAATCCAAGGCTTCCACAAATTGTAGAGCGGAGGCGAAGCGATACGATATACCTCAGTGCACGAAAAGTGCGTCTATTATAGCTGTAGATCGCACAGCAGTCCATTCGCACTTTTCATCCGTCCGTCGAGATGAACCCCATTCCCCCCTCTGCCGCGTAGCCACTCTGTACGTACTCCGTGCGTGCCGACATAATATGTTCACATGAAACCATTATTTTTTATGCACGTATGATATCTAATATGTTGTGTCGGCCGCACATAGTGCGAATGCATGGTATTACGTAGGCTATTAATGCATTACGGTGTGATATCTCTGTGTCGTACTCTGTGACCACAGAGCTCGTATCTTTCTAGGGTGAAGAATCAGCACGGACACTGGGCTTGCTGGATGTCGACGAGTAGAAGAACGGTTTAATGTGAAGAACACACACACACACTATTGTACTATCTGGTCTACTGATACTAATTCATACCTGGTACAAGGTGGTGGCATCGTAGTCGTTTCCGCTATAATAACTACCATTGTGCATTTTATTACCGGTAGAAATTACTTCCCCTGGAGCGATATCCCACGTATACCTCTCACGTCGTGCAAGTCAGTGTGGCAGAGTATCACACTAACATCGAGGCAGAATCGCGTTGTATATATTGACACAAAATCATCGCCGAACACTTGTCGACCAGGCGAGAGCACGACGCCGGAAGCTATATACCTGGTATACCGCAAAACCACAAGATGGGATGAACTTCCGGGCCTTTTTTCTCCACATCGCGCCTTGAACCTTCTAAAACTGCACTAGTACTATTACGGGGGAACCTAGTAAATAGGACCGACTATTGTTGGTAAAAATAGATAAAATAGATAGGTTTCTTATGTAACGTAGGTCCTATTTACCATGGTCCCCCGTGATAGGTACCGTTTGGGGGACGAACCACTAAAAATGATCCCACTCTGTCTCTGAATATAATCAACGTTTGCATGATAATTTTCAATCAAAACGATCCTACAGTTTAGGGACAGAATGACGAGTAGTTTCTCCCCAAAACGGGACGGCAGTCCCAAACGGGTTAAGGGAGGTAAACACCACGAGAATGGTGGGTTTGGAAATACCTCGACAACGAGCTTTTCCATAGACGCCTCGCTCGGCGTGCAAACTCTCCCCGTTCTCGAGGACATTAGCTTGGAAAAACGTCAGACGGGTGGGTGTGTTGTTACCTTGTCGGGACGTGATACGGCGGTGCCTGGTGCCAAGGTACAAGGTACTCGGTGCAAGATGGCGCGAAGGTCAGGTCAGGGCACGGGAAATCCTACTGCTGCTGTCGCACAGTCGCCATGTCCGTCGATGGTTCCTGAACATGAACAGAATAGGTACATAGATACTACCTGGTACGAACACATTACGGGATTGAGCAACCACCAAGCACATGTCCTCACCACTCTCCTTGGTGTCGGGGTTCCGGGTTTTACCCTACCGTACATGAAACACTCGGTAGCATGCTGCCAATCCCTTTGGAACTTCACGCATGTTTTCGGGTACGAAGTACAGCAGTACGTACACGTAATTACTAGAGCAGCGACTCGGCAACACTTCATGGCCAACAACTAATCGATAGGTGTCGTGAGCAGACTATTAATAAGTAACCACGGTCGGAAAGTCGGCTGGCGAAGCCAGGTGATGGTCAGTCGACTTGCCGACTCAAGTCAGGCGATCGAAGCGAGCCAGACCAGCCGGGGGGGGGGGGGGGGGGGGGGGGGGGGGGGGGGGGGGGGGGGGGGGGGGGGGGGGGGGGGGGACTCGATAGGAGAGATGTACTCGATCTCATGCATGGCCGTAGTCGTATGACCATAGACCCTCGCATCCCTACAATGCCAGGACGGAGCATGTCGGGTTTTCACCGACCAGGCAGACATTGCTTGCACCAAGCGCGAAGCGCCGTGAGATGTCCGGCGAGTCGCATGAAGGGTGAGCTGCATCCTACTAAGAACCGCTTGTGAGGCGGACTTGCATATGGATGACAGCTTCAATGAGTTAATTTAAGCCGGGGGGGGGGGGGGGGGGGGGGGGGGGGGGGGGGGGGGGGGGGGGGGGGGGGGGGGGGGGGGGGGGGGGGGGGGGGGGGGGAGCGCCCATACATGAAAAATGTACCCGATACGTCGGCACCTCCGGGAAACGACTATTAATACCACGGCAGGCAGTAGTCCAACTAAAACC
This sequence comes from Macrocystis pyrifera, assembly GCA_031763025.1. NCBI lineage: Eukaryota > Phaeophyceae > Laminariales > Laminariaceae > Macrocystis > Macrocystis pyrifera. Next base: position 2,940,149 of record JASSKH010000006.1, read on the forward strand.
GAGTAATAGTTAGTGACTGACACCGCAAGTCGTGACGACTCCCAGCTCTACTAATTACAGCATTCTAGTAGTATGGGATCATACTTGCAGTGATGGTACTGGTGCACTCGCCCATGTACGTGGCATTTCGTGGGCAGGTTTACAGTATTATAGGTTGTTCCATCAGTAAACCCTTCTCTTCTTGCCCTGCTTGCTGTTCACCAACTGATATGATACGGCGGTGTGTAGCTGTCTGATTATTACAGTCGTCGTTATCATCGTCGTTGTCGTGTTTTTTTTTTTTTTTTTTCACCTACTGCTTGTAACGACGAAAGCCCGGTAATGGGGAATGCTACCCTCAAGTAACCCTCTTGAGGGACTGCAGAGCCGTTCTGGGGATACATTACTTGAAATTAAAGCCAATTTCTTGTTTCTGTGCAGACAGGAGTGACAGGAGTGAGGTGCAGTAAGTACTCAATGTGTTAAAAAGGTATACATTCGAATTTGGCCCCAAATAGCAAAAGCTGTGTGCCGCGCGCTTTTATCCAACTGGACAAAACAAGACGACGACACCCAGCAACATGATACTACTTTTCATTTTATTATTTCGGGGGGCCATAGTAAACAGGACCAAATATTGTTAGTAAAAATAGGGAAATTTATAGGTTTTTGTGATTACCGTAGGTCCTATTTACTATGGTCCCCGAAATAATAGTACGATATCTACAGTCTACAGGAGTGTAGCACGCAGGCAACACCCCCCCCCCCCCCCCTCCGGTGATTTATCGAGCTGGTTTCCTCCAGCGCGGCAAGGGTGCAAACGATGAGAGGTGCGTCTATGGAGAGACAACATAAAACATACATATCTGGCGTTTATACGCGTGTACCCCCCTTGTTTTGGAGATAATCGAGTGGGAAATTCGTCCTGCATAGGTATCAAGGGCTGTGCTATCTTGGGTGTTGCCAGGATATTCTACGGTACCAGGAGCACGTACTGCTTGTACGTACGCACTCCTATGGTACTGCCTGCTGCGGACACATGTTGTCATGTTTTTTCGTACCCAGTACGTTTGGCGTTGTTGCGTTTGAGCCCCGTCTTCCTCTTGCACGTGGCGCTCAACACCGGTATGTTACGTCTTTCCACGGGACTTGAATCTCTCGTGTCATGGAGTGCTGCATGCAGTTGGGTTGAGTTATTAACCCTCTTTAGTACCGCAGTCCCGTTTTGGGGACAAATCACTTGAGATTAGACTGGTTTGTCTCCAAATCGGGACTGCGGTACTAAAGGGGCACATGAAAACAACACAAAACAGCAATACTGCTTGTACCACGTACAACAGCAGTCTGCCGTGTCTCAGGCAAAACTCAGCACTCTGCTCCTCTGCTGGCCGCCTGCTCTCGGCAGGAAAGACAAGACAAACACGAGGTCCAAACCAGGCAAACATGGGTGATGCCACTTGCGCGTGATATATATGGTAATGATAAGACACACGGCAGTACTCGTACTGCCGTAGCTCGTCTCATGCGAGCATTATTAAAGGTAGGCGAAAAGCGAGGCCGTACATTTTGTAGTCCGTGCGAGTAACGTTGACCAAGACGGCACGAGGGCGAGAACTTTGTGCCCTCTGGTACATACGTACATACGAACAGCAGTGGAGTACGTAGCTCAAGCTCTTGTCATTGTACCAGCAATAATGTACCGCTCCTATCCCCTCTGTCCTATCGTACAGACATAAGTGAGTGAAAACAATACGTACTGCTGTGTATTTATCTTGTGTGGTGTACGTAGCACAACGTTTTGAGAGAACATCGAATCCCAACTACAAAAGGAAAGTTGACAGAGTGTTGACGTGGAACTCTGGGGATGTTTTCGGATAGGGCCTCGGAGATCAACCAGCTGAACATATCGCCAGGCCTGTTCCACGGACTCGTGCCCTGTTTGCATGGGGATCGTCAAGCGCTGCACTCTCCATATGAGATCCTCGATTACAGCAAACGTACATACTAGGTCGTACCTGATATCATACTCGTACTTGGTACCCCACATCGTGAGAGAACAAACTTACACCAAAAAGTAGAGTACCAATACGAAGAGCATACCAATTCTAGACGACTCTTCTCACCGGAGTAGTGCCCGCGAATACCGACACCAGAAGTGCCAAAGCCAGGAACAGAGTCTTGAAGAGAGACATGTTTGAATACTAGTGGCAGAGGTCAGCACTCGCAGCAAGATCAATGCTATCGGAGATCGGAGGAATGGCAGCAGACAGATGAGTCTGGAGAGGGGAAAAAAAGGTTGATTCCCCTTCTCTGGTACGCCATAATATCTACAGAAACACTTCCGGGGATTATTTTGTTGACCTCCCCATTTGATTGCGTTTTTCTTTAGCGACGGACCACTTGGTATACCTACACATCGTCGAAGGTGGATCTCCAACCAGGTGGACAAGTAGTTCCCGGATTATAGCAGCCCTGTACCAACCTTGTGGCTGAGTGAGGAGTGACGGGGTACGGGCGCCGCGCGCGACGGAGGAGGGGAGCAAATCAAATATCCTGAAACACAAGCGCACTGCAACCAAGCTTTGAATCGCAGGAGCCTGGAGGGGTGAAGACGGATAGCACGGTCGAGGTTGACCCCACAAGATCCCCCTTGAGAGAGTCATGCGTTTCTTCCCGAGGTGAGAGGTCTCCCGAAGAGCTCCCCCCAAAGCGGTAGGGAGTTGGCCGCTTTTACAGAGAGCGCGCGGTCGTTCGAGAGATCACGAGAGCGCTCCTCTCTCGGTCAAATAGCAGGGCATTTTTTTTCCTTAATTTTTTTTTTCCCCTCGAATCGGATCCGATATATGTTTTGCCCCTCCTACTTATCCAAACGCCGTTTGCCTTCCCCCCCGCCAGGAGCAATCAGCTCCCCATTCGCCAGCGATTGCAGCAACCGTCCGTCGCGCGCAAGCGGACCCTAGCCTTCCCCACTCGCCTTGTGTTCACCCCTTTCTTTTTTCCTCCTCACCGCCGCCTCAAACTAGCCTGCCTCCCGCCCCCCCCCTCCGGACGTGACCCCTATCATTCAAGGTCCGGAGACTCTCGCGGGAGATGGTCCGCCGCCAGGAGAAACAACCCAGCGGCATCTCCATCGTCGGCCGGAGCAGGGCCCGCGGATACTTTTCCCAACTCCCTTCCGTTAGCCCACAGGGGCAACAGTGCGACCCGGAGAACCAGTGGGAGGACGAAGACGTGGCAGCGGCAGTGCCCAGCCTTCCGGTTCCTGTGGACATAGTGGGTTGCGCCGCTGCTGTCTCTGCTGGGGGTTGTGGTGGCGCGGGCGCAAGGGCTGGTTCCCCTTCTGTCCCGGACCGGGGTAGTCATTATCACGAGGCGAGGGGGGTTCCAGGAGGATTCGCAGGAGTAGCAGGAGGAGGAGGAGGAGGAGCGAATTGCTTTGCTACTACCAACAGACGGTTGCCTGGTGAGTTCGACAATGGTTGGGAGGACGGGACTGGCCAAAATGTATTTCACAATATTTGCTTTACTATTGATGTTTTTTTTCACATTTCATTTTTCTGTTTCTACTGCGCCGCCGTATTTTATCACGAGTCTTTAGCTTGCAGGCCGTACCGACGCGGTGGGAACTGTTGTGGATGAATGTCCCGCGTCACGGGGGGGGGGGGGACCTCGCGTGCTGCAAAACGAAGAAACAATAGTCATGAGGTTCGAGCGCCGCTGCTGCTCTGTCGTGTACTTTTCTGCTGCAGCTGTACGACTAACACGATAGTAACAATCAATACCTACTGGTAGTGATCAGAGTTATTTGCTGTTGTTGTTTTACCAGCACTGACTGTACCAGGTATACTGCAAGCATCGCCGTCGGTCGTTGTCCTCGGACGAAAGGCGGTATTCACATTCATACGTGTGCAAGTCTATGTGCTTTCGCGCGCTGCGCTCGAGGGTAGTAGTATGTACCATGTGCTGCTGCTGTGCATACACCATAAAATGATACCATATCATACCCGCTACATGTATACAGCTGCAGTATGTTGTGTTGAGTACCAGTGTGTTTTGCTGCAGCAGCAGCAGCAACAGCAGCAGTTGCGGCGGCGGCAGCAGCAGCAGCAGCAACAGCAGGATTTAGTTGCATAATAGCCTGCCGTTCTGGGATTTCGTAGCGCAAGGCAGAACACCAGGGAGGGTCGCTCACGATTCACAAAACAAAACGGGAAACAACAAGACACGAAAGGACAGGTGTATGACACCAGTCGACCACGAACTTTTTTCGTCCATAATTTTAGTATTATTTTCTCTTTTTCCGCACGCCGCGGTATAATTTTTGCAGCAGCTGTGCTTGTATTCTTGTATGTACGTGTGTTTGTTTTTCGCCACGAGCGACGACAGAGCATTCATTCCCTCGCTCGTGATTTTTCATACATTTTTTATTTCATGAAAGAGTCAGTCGCCTCGGTCTTCATAGTGGGAGTAGAAGGCAGCACGGCAAAGCGGCCTTGTCTCGTCGTGCAAAAGCCCTCTCCTCTGCTGTCTCCTATTCCACGTCTCTCATGTCTAACTGTCGCGAGACCTTTGACATCTGACATGTATCGCCTACATAAAATAACGCATTGCTGGTATGTATGTATCTGGTTGCGTGTACTCGTACGTTTCAGTAAATGTGCGAATATAAATCCGACGGTTTCTTTCTCTTGTTTTTTTTTTTGTTGTATTTTTGTATTTTTGTACACAACATAAATTCGCCCCGAGACGACGGCCTGGCCGGCCCAGCGCCTGCACAGGGGGACAGCTGGAATTGACAAGTAACTCGAGTGCATGACACGAGCACCGATTCTTGCGTCTAAGACTTGCTCCCCAGATCCCCTAATCCAGCCCTCCCGCAGTAGTAATTCCAGTGCAGCGTATCCGTCGGCAATGTTTTGAAAGTATTCAAGGGGGAGTGCCTCTCTATTTTTGTAGCCACATCCACGTCTTGACGCTGCGATCGCGTGTACCACTCGGATGCTCCGAAGTTCCTCAGCCAAGCGTGGGTATGCATGCATGAATCATAGGTATTCGATAGTACACTTCTGACATCACACCGCTGTACCTCAAACTGTTATTAATAGTACCCGGATATCGCATGCTGTTGTACATATCATATATACTTCGGGCAACTTCCAGCTTTCTTAGACAGGCTTACATCAGTCGTATGCCTTGCCGTGCTATAATAGCGGCCGCGTTCCATAAACCCGACGATTGACGACTGCTGCCCGCGCTACTCCTCCCAGTCTAATGCCGCTGTATTGATAGTACTGACCCTTTTAGGACTGCCGTCGCGTTTAGGGGACAAACTCCTTGGAATTAGGTTTGCACAAGAGACGGGACTGCAGTCCTCATTGGGTCGATAGTATTAGTATCCTCGAGGGGTCGGTGGTGGGGTACAGACAGGGTTGCTGTTGTTCTCGCACATCAAGTCACGACCACAATCTGATCTGTGATCACGAGACAGGCTGCAATGCTTCAGTATCCAATGCCGTTTATCACACGGGTGGTAAGATAGCACACTACCCTCCGACGAATTTCCTATCTGATTTTTCTCGACAGCCGGGGGGATGCAACCCGCCGAGCGGCGCATCTATGGAAAGGCCTCGACGAGATCAACCTTAAGCCACCGTTTTCGTTGAGAGCACCCGTCCTGGTTTCGGAGAAAATCATCTCTGAAATGCATCCCAGGCAGGGCCTCATCGTATCAGTCGGGTGTGATACGGTACGATTTACTGGGGACCATAGTAAATAGGACCTACGATACACACAAAAGCCTATATATTTACGTATTTTTTACGAACAATATTTGGTCCTAGTTACTATGGACCCCCGTACTAGTCTTGTTATCGGTATACGATATACTCGCGAAGGAGCCCTCCGTTCCCCTGCCCTGTGTGGTGTGATTCGAATGTGATTTTTTGCGTGCTCTGTAATGACCTGGCTTCGATGATGGTTCGGACTCACGTTGTAGGAGACAGAATATGGTGGTGTTCTCGTGTTGTCTTGGCGCAGACAGTAGGTCCAGTATGTCAATCAATATGGGTGTATTGTACGATACGGCGTCAGTACGTGTACGGGGCATCACTACTGCTGTCCTGTCTTCATAATTGTATGTTTATAGTGCAGCAAGCAGCAGGAGCACGTAACGATTCGATATACAGAGTACAGAGCATTCATCTTTCATCTCCTCAGTAGTGCGGTAGGGTAGTGCTTTATGTAGCCTCGTAGGCGTAGGGCTGTAACGATCGTCAGTGGATGCCGCGAGAAGAGCCCAGAAAAAAGCAGCCAAAAAACGGGTGTTTCCGTCTTTTTTGTTCCTCTTTTAATGACGCCCGCGTGTGCCTCGCCTCGCCTCGCCTGACTCACGTGCCTGGTCATATCTTGCCTGTGGCATACCAGCAGCTTATTTCTTATCTGCATCTGGAATTACTCTGACTCTGTTCACCACGTGTACCTCTGCTTGCTTCATTGTGCATAGAGCTGTTGCTTGTAAATCATGATGCTGCTGTGTTACGTTGGTCAGGAGTCACGAGTTTTGTGCTGCTGCTGGACTATTAATAGATGCTTTTTCACATTCTGTAGGTGCTGTATGCCACCCAGTCGCAGCCTATACCCACACCACATGCCAATATTGCCTGGTGTATCATAACTACTATGTAGAACCTGGTAGTAGGCAGCATCCACAGCAGCAGTAGTAGCGCGTGCTCTCTAAACTTCGTAGTTGAGATCGTGCCTGCTGCTGTCGCAAATCCATTACCCCTGACCTGGTCCCCGAAATAGTATACTGAACCAGGGTACGACGTAAAATGTTACTTGAGACTGCTGCAGCAGGCAGATATAATCTACTATATTAAAGCAGGCGTTGTAAGCCATACTATGTCCCAAAGGTACGAGTACTTACCGCTGGCTGATGAGATTATTCTTAAGACGAGAAGTCTGCTTCTACACACCCTGCTCCGGCTTGGCATCGTGCTCCCATTCGGACCTGATGCGGACCTGATCCCACGCGGAGCGGGACGGTTTTGAGATTCGAGGGTTTTTTTTTTTCTCTCCGCTCTTGGGGCAAGAGGAGAAAACAGCGAAGAGACGTGAGACTCGAAACCATTTTTTCCAGAGGGTTTTTCTCCGCCATCAACCTATGTATGTCTCGACGCCTATTGACAGACTGACTAGACCTATCGTAAAAGCGGTATTAATATTAATATTATTAGTACGTAGCAAGTAGCAAGCAGTACGTGATCGGTAGGAGGCAATCCATACTTTAATTCCTGCTCGAGCTATGAGTTGGTGCATATATAGAAAGAACCCTTTTTGTACTGCAGTCCCGTTTTGGGGACAAAGCACTTGGAATTAAACTGGTTTGTCCCCAAGTCGGGACTGCAGTACTCAAGGGGTTCATGTGAAAACACACACACACACACTACTTTATGTCACCATCTACCACTGCTTTAGTTGGACTATTAATAATAGTAAGCCGTTTCCTGGAGGTGCCGACAGTCCGTCTTACTTCAATTCCAACGCTATTGTGGCGCAAAAATTATACCAGGTGCCAGGTATCTATCTACCTGCTTTGGTCCTGCTGCCGTTTCTGCTGCAGAATAGTATTGACAAATCAGTGTACACGGTACAATAATGCATTCTTGAAACTCGCACGAATAGTCTAATATTTTGATTGCTTTTGATACCGGAAAGCGCGAAAGACATTGCATGAGTATCATACTGTACTTGTGCGTATATGTACGTATGTATGTACAGCTGTCCTATTATTAATAGTAGTCTACCTCTTGTCTCTTACCTTAAGTACCTCGTGAGTATATATACTTGTACAGCTCGCGACAGAGGGTCGGAAATGTTGACGCTACGTACGGTTCACGGCACCGGCGGCTGCAGCAACGAGAGCGGCTGCAACAACAACTGCAGCACCATCTGCAGCAAAACGTGTATGATATATATTCTATTCTCTGGTACTCTTTATTACGAGCGAGTGCGACTTTCTAATTTGCTCGGCGTCTACGTAGTTTTCAGGGGGGCTCTTTCGAAATCGCTGTATGACATGATCTCCGAAAAAAAACAAAAAAAAAAACACGTAACGTAACGGAACGGAATGGAACACTGCTGCTGTTTTGCCGTCAACCGGTGCAAATCAGCAACAAGCGTCCGCAGAGAGAACACGGCGGGCGCACCCACACAGCACCACACAGCAGGACAGGCGCCGCTGAGGCCGTGCGGGTCCAGTGTCTTGGATGGGAAAGGCTCGGTGGGCTATACCTGCTGTGCTATGCCAGTCTCTCGTGTTCTGGCATGTCCTCGCATATACATGTATACACTCGTTGTGCGATCCCTTCCACCCACATAATCTGCGGACCATCAGCAGCAGCAAGCAGTTGATATTTTACCTCGTTCAGCGCAGACGGAGAACACAGCGGGCCCACCCACACTGCACCACGCAGCAGGACAGCCGCCGCCAAGGCCGTGTGCACGCCTTCGCGGCGCGCTGGTCTCATGTCTGCTGTTGGGCAATCAGTTGCCACGTACAGCCAAAAGCCACTTACCTCCGAACTAGCTTCACATTCGGGTAGTGCAGCAGGAACGCTGCCACGTGCAGAGTACTATTAATAGTACGTACTCGTACGAACTGTACACGTACACTTCGTACTGTACGAGTTCCCTTCTCCCACGCAAGACCTCTACCGCACCTCCGAACTAACTTGACGCTCGGGTACTTCAGGAGGAACGCTACTGCAGAGTGCTACGCGCACTTGCTGTACGACTAGAAGTAGAGGGGGGTTGTGGAAGTATGGTAGGACGGCTAGGGGTGTAAGGGTGTGCGATCGGCGCCGGGCAGGTGGGGGCGGTGGCGAGTATTCGGCGTAAACCATTACATCGTCGTGTGGCTGATGGTTGCGCGCTCTTCTTTTCGTGCCCAATACGTTCATTTTTTGTCTTGCTGATTAAATGTTGAACTCAGGTTTTTCATCAACACACCCAACGCACACAATTTGACGACAGGCTTGAATATCCATCCTCCTCGCGACAGCAACACTACACTGATTAATATCAACATCTTATTTTCATTCTAACGGTGGCAAGATGTATTTTACAACACATTGTCAAGATGGCATGATTTTCCAACAGGACATCAAGTATACAGACAATACAACCACGTACAACTCTGACCCGAAATATTGGGACCATTAGCATGAGATTATTCAATACAAACCGTCCTTATATATTTTGGTGTCGAGTGGTATGTATGTTGATATGTATGTATTTCGGGGGACCATAGTAAATAGGACCAAATATTGTTAGTAAAAGTAGGTAAATATATAGGTTTCAGTGTATACCATAGGTCCTATTAACTATGGACCCCCGTAATAGAGAGTTACTTTGCTGTGTGTTCTCGTACCCGGTACGTTGACATTTCACTTGCTTCACCTTGATTCGTTTGCGACAAATATATTTTTGGTTTTTGGTTTCCCCTCTGTCACAGCAGTATAAAAGTCCGCGACGACAGAGGATGTTTTTTTTTGTTTGTATACGATCGTACCTGGTTTGTATACCTGGTATTTAATATGTGCGAGTTATGTCGCATTGAACCGTTCTTCCTACCCAACCTCATCACTACACCCCGTGTCCTTCCTGATTCCTTACCCCTAGTAAGAGAGATACTAAACCTGTGGTCACAGACTGAGACAGAGAAAAACCAAAGCAAACGTGATCGCATTGATATTTTGTGTAAAGCAAGTGAGATGCGAAGGCACGTGGTACGAGAACACGACACCAGACCAGAAACATATATATATATATACGTATTAATTTTTCAAATGAAATGAAAAATGTTACCGGTACAAATCACGCGAGACCAGAAAGGCTGCTTGCTGATGATGGAAGAAAACCATGTGTATATTCTCGAGAGGAGCAGACAACTGCTTGGAACGGACGAAGTAGCACGAAGGAGAGGAAGGTACCGGCATAAGGACGGCAGGGGGGGGGGGGGGGGGGGGCGCGTACTTGGAGTATTACTGCTGTATGTCACCTGTACAGCATACTCGACGAGGTAGCTGTACGGAGTACTATATTGGTATTAATAGTTGGTTTGGCGCCGCCGTACCTGGTCTAAAGCATGTGCGACGTAAGTAATCGTACCTGGTACGAGTAGTACCATTATTTTAACACCGGTTTTTCGTTTTTCCCTTTTTCCTTGGACAAACAACCACGAATGACAACTATCAAAACGTGCGTGGTACCGTATTCCCTGGTGTACTATTAATACAATACTGAAGCACTTGGTATTTTTTTTTTTTTTTTTTTTTTTTTTTTTTTTTTTTTTCATCATCACTTTTACTTTCCAGTCCACTCGTAGGAGGTTTTACCCTCGACGATCTTCTAGACAAGCCGTGGTCACAGGTGTCGTCCCTTCTCCCCCCCGGTACGTGCCTTTAGTTTTTATCGCGCATAGGGTTCAGCAATCCCACTGCTCGTCGATTTTCATCGAATGTATAGCTAACTCACGCTCTCGCGCTTTCCGCTAATCAATTTTATGCAAGAAAAAGTCCCTACGTACGAGCATGCACTCGGTGAGACTCGAACTCACGAAATTGATCTTGATAGGCTCGCGGACCACCTACCAAGCCACCGGGGACGCCGGTATACGTTGTTGTAATATATCAGCAGTAGTGCCTAATATACGAATGTGCGACAGCCCAGACGCTGTTCTCAGAAGTGAAGATGGAAGGAGTGAGGCTAAGAGTCAAGAGTCGACCCTTTTTTAGGACCCGAGTCCCGTTTTGGGGACGAAACACTTGGAATTGGACTGATTTATTCCCAGAACGGGACTGCAGTCCTGCAAGGGTTACTCCTGAGTGGGCAACAGCAGTCTCGAGGTATCCACGACATGTTTTTATGGCGATATTGCAGTGTGATATTTCTCCTCAGTCGGCAGTAAGTACCCACGGTAAAAAGTAAAAAGCCCATCGCTGGCCACCGACCACCCGCCCGCTGGTTGACTGTCCTTTTTTATGCTGTCGCGATGTCGATCATGTCGATCGCGATTTGTGGTGGATATCGTATCGAGAGGTTTTGATATATCGAAAGATCGAACTTGCGATATTTCGAAATATCGAACGCGTTTTTGCCCTCCGCTATCCCGGCATATCCAGTGTTTTTTTTGGCAGATATCGAACGAAAGCTTCTACCAGTTATCGAAATCACATATTATGTCGATGTTATTTTTGTTTCTCGGTATATATCATATCTTCAGGAACTCGTTTTTCTTCTTCGATATCCGATATATCCAACAGTGATCGCGACATGAAACGGCGAGCGAAGCGGAGGGAGCCGACAATGAAGTATTGTTTCATGATCCTTACGTACTGCGCCGCTGCCGCCGCGCTACCGCCGTGCTACTGCTGCTGCTGCTGCTGCTGCTGCTGCAGACCAAATAAGCACGTAGAGTACAGCGGCTGCAGTAGTGTAATTCGCAGCAGCAGTACGTCGTGAGTAAGTAGCCCTGTCAGTACGCGCCGTGAATACTCCTAGTGAATACTCGTACCCGCTTGATAGCTTTGGTTTTGTGAGCTTCCGACCCGCCGACCCTTAATTCTGTGTGTTTAGGAATCATTGTACGAGTCGTTTATTAATAATAGGATGTTTCTATCAAACACCGACAGGCCCACAGATTAACATTTTGACACCCACAACATACACCGTGCTGTTTGTCCGTCCGTTTGCAAGGCCGTACGGCGTCGGTAATATTATACCAGGTACCGGGCACTGCAGTGTACGTACTGCTCTGCTTTGTGGCTGCCTCTGTTACGCCGCTGCTACTGTATATGATACATGTACCTGGTAATACTTACTGCAACATTGCATACGTACTGCTGTGTTGTAGTACGTCCGTAAGTACCACATACAGCTTGCTCTTTTTCCGCGTCACGAAATAAATGCGCATTTTTCCTCTCACATGGTGCAGCATGCAGCCGTCCGTGTACTGCTGCACCCGCAAGTTTTATGCTCGTTCACGTATCCTGTGGGTGCATGTACGCAGCAGCATCATTGCTCTGTACGTGTCTCTGACGTATGGACGTATAGAGGGAGCCCTGGTTGTTGAAACCAGGAACGCGCGTATCCGCAAATCGCGGTGATATGCCCCACACGGTTCTACCTTGTTATGTCGTTTTTTTTCATCAATGCGTGCTTGTGGCGACCGGTTTGAGCCTTCAGGAATTGCTCTTCTTGACCATTTTAGGACTGCAAGTCCCGTTTTGGGGACAAACTCCTCAATCTAATTAGGCTGTCACCCCCAAAAGGGACTGCATTATACTAAAAATGATAAACGCCCCGTGTTCTCTTTTTTCAAAAGCCTCCATACACTCCCCTGGCTGCTGTGGTTGCCACGCCCGGACTTCGAGCTTGCGCTGCGGCCCTGCGATGGCGATGGTGGCTTGGGTAGCCGACAAGTCGAAGCGCCCTCGTGTGCACTATTCCACCGGTTCAAAACAAAAAAAATGTGCGTACCGATGTTGGTTTAAAAAAAGACTTGAAAAAAACCCCCCGCACAATCTGGTGTACAGTGTGTTTTAAGGTCCCTCGCGAGGACGTGTCTTAAACCGTCCCGGTTTAGCGATAATTACCGGTTAGCAGCCCATATTCTGCTTGTTTTCGTATTGGGCACAGGCACCAACTGATCTACTGACTGTAGGTCGTAATTCGACTTCACTGAAAGAAACCGCAGATGGCTATGTACGTGCACATTAGCATGAGAAGCGCACGCAAGAACCGCACTCCCAAACTACACTGAAGCGTTTTGAGTAGGGGATGGGTCGCTGACGTCCCCTTTTGCGCATTTTGCTTATGTTACACGACGAACGGTGCTCTGGGCGGTGCTGGGTGGCAACACCTGAAACGCAGCACGCTGCCTACGCTGCTACTGCTGTGCTCGTGCTGTCCTCCTCCTCCTGCTGCTGCGCTACATACTACTGCACTCGATGCTTGAACAAAAAAAAGGCTTCCAAATTCCGATGTATATGGAGGCGTTTTTTTCAGGGACTGTTTTCAAAACCAAGAACCGCAACAAATATGAAACCTTCCCCGAAATCAAGAACCGCGCAGAACTAGGATCGGTTAACCAGCGCATCCCTGGCTGAAGTATGTGATGGCATACGTAATACGTGCTAACAGATACGTGCTGACAACAGAACGGTACCAGGTAACTGGTATGAATCATGCACGATGCTGCTGCAGTGTCCTGCACGAAAGCAAAAGGCAACGCACCATCAGCCTCTCCCTCTCTTCACTTCCAGTAGCTACAGATTCCGACGTCAGACTTGAAAGGGGAAAGATGTCGAAATTATCTGACTATCACAGCATCGGCCAGCACCAGCATACAGCAACCCGGCGCAGCTGGGTCTGATGAGAGTGTTACGCATTTTGTACCCGCGACGGACATTGCAAGGAGTTGTACATGCAGCAGTACATGCAACGCCCCCCCCCCCCCCCCCACCGACGTCATAACGCTCGTACTGAAAATCGCACACTCTTTCTGTACGAAGACAGACAGCACTTGGCTGAGTGAGAGACTGCGGTTGTTGTTGTACCCAACAGCATAGGTCACTTCTTTTGTTTCGGATGTAGCATGTTCTGTACGCATATACCTGTTACCAAGTATATATATTATACAGGGCGCTTCGCTCCGCGGCGGCCTACGCCGCCCGGTTCGCTCGCTCAGGAAGGAAAAGTACATCAAATTATGCGAAGCGGACAGAGTTCCGTGATTGCAAATAGTTTTTTTTTGTGATTGTAGTTGCAAACTCTTGGCGACTTGATAATACCAAGAATCCCGCCGCCAAGGTTCAGGAAAAAAATTGCTCGAACGCCGCATGCGCTTCGCATCGCGGGCGGTTCCGCCCGCTACGCTCGCTCACATGCCGTACGTACGTACATACCCCAGGTAGGGTAATCATTTTCTTCTTTTGATATATGCTTGATGTATGTACGAAAGAGAAAGCACAGCACGGCACAGCAGCACCGCGAAAACGATGATTATGACACCGAAATTTTTGTAAAGGAAAAAAAATCCCCGTCCCTTAATGCCATAATGTTCTGCCTGGTTGCAACGTCTTGCACTGGTCAAAAGAGTAAAAATCGAACAGAACTTCTCTCTGAGCCTCTTAAGCCACCCGCCCCTCTCGCGACCACCCTCGCCACCGATTCGGTCCGGGTAAAGCTTTCCTCACTCTCTGCCACAGTGAGCCCCGTCGCCCGCCTCGCGTGAAGCCCGGTGCTCACCGTGGCCATCGTTCGCCAGCTCGACAATGTTGGTGCTCAGACTGCGTAGCCCGGTCGCAAAAATAAGCACCGCTTGAATATTATCTTGCAATCCCGAAAGACCCTTATAAACTCGTACATGCTCTATCCAAAATCACAAATGGAGGCCAGACAGAGCCCAATCGTGCTTCCCTCATGTCTCGAGGCACACGCAACGCCAAGCCACGAAAACGGCGACCGCGCTCCTTGCAACCCTCCCTCTACCCGCCAGCACCTGCTGACACCCGCGACGGCGCCGGGCTTGCCCGCGGTGCCGTATCTCGAGGCACACGCAACGCCAAGCCACGAAAACGGCGACCGCGCTCCTTGCAACCCCCCCCTCTACCCGCCAGCACCCGCTGACACCCGCGACGGCGCCAGGCTTGCCCGCGGTGCCGTGCTCCGAGTACACACACGCACACGAAACGAAAGAACCAAAAAAGGAAAAAATGACTGAAAGTGCCAACCAAGCAAGAGAAATGGAGAAAACAATGAACCGCTGTAAAGGTCCGGCAAGTGATAAAAGGAGGCGATTCCCAAGTGGGAGCTCAGAGAGGCCAGAGTGAGATATCTTTGAGTAGTTCTATGTATATGAACCCACCGATGTCAGAAGGCCTCTGAGGGCAAATGCTCCAATGTGTATTCGGGTTGATTCAAGCAGAAAAAAAACATTAATGTAGATAAGAATGATGTTTCCCTTTGGAGGGAGGCGTTCGGACCGGGGTGACTGACGCAAGGTCAAAAGTCCGATGACGTTTTGTGGAGCTAATTAAAAACGCAAGGCCCACCAGCCGTTGAAACTCTGAAGGGCCTTCCCTTCTCCCCGGCACTTACTTCCCTTCTTTTTGTTTTTTTCGTTCATGGGTTTCAGTGTTCCCACTACGTACGGCAGTTCGTTGCTCGTCGTTGGTCGATTTTCATCGTATTTTTTTCCTGACTCGTATAATGTGTACGTACTCTCAAAAATTCGGAGACGGAACCATCATTCTAAAGCAAAAAATCGAATCCCAGAGTAAGAGCTAGTAGGGTGACAGCAGTCCTCTCATCTCCCGACGTTTGTGTAGGACTCCAAAAGAGAGACAGATACACAGGCGAGCGCCTGCCCCCCCCCCCCCCCCCTCCCTCGAAAGGGATGCGTGGTTAATGGTCAAACTACTAAGGCAAGCAACCAAATGAGTACGCTCCCCCCCCCCCCCCTCCCCGCCATCGTCTCCACCCTGCCCACCCTTCTCCGAAAATGAATCAACTCTTAACCAAGGCGGTTTGCCCACCAAAACGCGGGTTGGTGCAGGGCGCGTTCGGAGTCAGGTCCCTGAATAACATACACATGATGACACATACCGCTCCATAATGCCGTAAATGAAGATGGGAGCGGTCACGGCCACATGGTGATGGAACCACGTGTTCCATGTTCCACCATGCTCCAAGGGTTGTCTTTTCGTCTTGGATGCGCGGTGCGCCACGCGAGGCGCGTTTTGGGGGGGGGCGCGGAAGATGAAGATTCCATTGTTGTATCGTACAAATACATACACACGGATTTTGTTTCCATCTATTTCAAAAGTATCAGATATAAGTGTGGTCTATGTGTGTGTGTGTACACAACATGTGCTGGGGCTGCGTTTCTTGCTGGAATGCTCACAAATATACACCTGGTATATACTGTGAATATTTTCTATCTTCCGATATGGGACCCAAGTACGTGCACACCTATATACCAACCAACTGAGAGGCGTGGTCGTACGTCACACAGTCCCGCCGAAAGAAACGCCTACTCTTTGAAGAACACTGAAACCTCGTTGTCACACCGAAAGAAACGCCTACTCTTTGAAGAACACTGAAACCTCGTTGTCACAGCGACCTTGGGCATACGTAAGTTTATAGTGTGTGTGTGTGTTCTTCACATTAAACCGTTCTTCTACTCGTCGACATCCAGCAAGCCCAGTGTCCGTGCTGATTCTTCACCCCAGGAAGATACGAGCTCTGTGGTCACAGACTACGACACAGAGATAACACACCGTAATGCATTAATAGCCTACGCAATACCATGCCTTCGCACTAGGTGCGGCCGACACAACATACATACATACGCCAGCAACCACACAATACCAGGTACCTGGTGCACACTTGGTACTGGTAGGATGTACCATTCTGGGCGGAAATTTAAAAACCGCTTTATGTTCATGTTCGTGTCTAAATGTTTCTTTTATGTTCGGTCAGAGTGGGTGGTCCTTGCTCGTATATCTGGTCCAGCTCTGGCGGCTGAGCGCCGGCGTCCCCGGTGGCTTGGTAGGTGTTCGCGTGCCTCTACTAAGAACAATTTCGTGGGTTGAAGTCTCACCGAGTGCATACTCGCAAGGACTTTTTCTTGCATAGAAATTGATTAGTGGAAAGCGCGAAAGCGTGAGTTAGCTACTTTCGATGAAAATCGAAAGAGCAGTGGGAATGCTGAACCCTACGCGCGATAAAAGTAAAGGCACGTACCAGTGGGGGAAAAGGGGCGACACTTGTGACCACGGCTTGTCCAGAAGAAGGCAGCTGGGGATAAAACCTCCTACAAGTGACGCTGGAAAGTGAAAGTGATGATTTACAAAAAGAAAAAACAAGGAAAGAAAGAATGCTTGATCAATTTCGACAAGGAATTTAGAAGAGCATGGACTTGTATGGGCCCGCTGTGAAGTAAACGCCTACTGAACAAGGCGAAAACCCTGTTGTAACGCCCGAGCATAGAACCCCGACACTACTGCAGAAATATTTCCACACTAATTTCAAGCACTTTCTTCCCCCCCAAAAAAGTGCGTGCAGTTGTGAAAGGGAAAAAAAAAGAAGCATGGGCTCGTCAACGGCCTACAGAATGGACCCCGCCAAGGATAACCGGCCACTCTGAGCCACAGACCGAAACCTTGTTTTCGCCCTAAACCTAACGTGGGGCGCAGAAGGTACGAAGACTGCAGAAGCAGCAGCAGTAGCAACAACAACAACAACAGCAACCACAACAACATCAACAACAACCAATTCAAGCAAGACAAGCAAGAAAGAAATGCTCTGTGCATGCTGAGGTGATGAACGCCCAGGGCCGTAATATGATACTTGGGTTTGTATCTACTGCGGGGGGCTCCCAATGGTGTGCCGGTACGTCCCAGCCCGAAAAAAAAAACGGCACTATATATTCGGTAAACCGGCATCTGTTGCGAATAGCACCGTTAACGGCATTATTCGAGGTCTGAAATTCCCTCAGTGGTGCCCATACCGGCACTATTAATGAACGATTAGTGTCAATACCGGCAATATTGATGAACATTTGGAGTGTACAAACGATATGCACATGTAGTATGTGCAACACCATGATACTTTTTTGTACTCCGTACCTCTGCTGTACTCTCCTGCTCTCCCCTGCTCTCGCCTCTCAATTTTATTGCCCATGTCTGCCTGTCGCACTGGTGTAAGAGGCATAGGCTGCGATTCATCGCCATCCTAGCCTTGTGCAGGTAGCGGCAGGCGGTCTCTTACTAGAACAGCTGGTTTTTCGTGTTGATAGTTGAGAATTGCCTTTCCGGCGAGAAAAATGTTCGAAAAAAAAATTGTATTGTACGTGAAATGTATTCCTTCAGTCAAAATCGTTTTTTTTTTTTTTTTTGTGACAGCCGTCAATGACACCAACAAAAACAAAAGTAGCATTATGGGCAGTCTCGGTTATCGAGGTTCCACGAAGTTCGAGATTTATGGGCGAGGCGCGTCGCCCGTAAATACCATTTCTTACACCCACTGTTCTAAAAGCCTCTGTCAAGGTTAAATTTTGAAAATTATTTTTGTGCGTCGATCGATACCTATCGTCAATAGTGTATGCGCAAAATGAAAAATATTACGAAGTTCGCTTATCCATTCTCCCGTTACCGACGACTAATCAAAATGGTCTATTCAAACTGCACATATATGACGAACTTATGCATTTTTGGATAGCACATTATTCTACAGCAGTAGTCCCGTATTTGGTACGATACTGCTTCATGTTCGCCGAAAACTCTCCGCACGCTTTGGGTTGGCCAAGCTTGCTCCGAGAGTGGCCTCGGGCCATGTCTGCTTCCAGCGAGGTTTTGAGCGAAGAACAAATTGCTGCCGCTGCTGCTGCTGCGTGCCTCTGCTGCCTGCTTCTGCAGCAGATAGGTAGGTGCTGCTGCAGCTAGTGCTGCACGCCACGTACTACTGCTGCTGCATGTAGTGTGCTGCTGCAGTGCTGTTGCTGCGGTAAGCAAGCGCTGCTGCTGCTGAAGCACCTGTACCCTTGGCGCCACGCTCCTGATCTTCGCCGCTACGAGCCCTTCTCGGGCGGAGAGGACAACCACGAAATAGGAGGGCGAATTTCTCGAAAAAGGGGCGGCGTTGATTGCACAGCAAGTGTCGAGGAGCGCAGGATAGACCTCACCGCACTTCTGCGTGTTGGTGCTTACTGCTGCTTACTAGTTCTGCAGCTTGCTGCTGCTGGCCGCTGCAGGTAGGTACTGCTGCTTGCACGACTTCTGCTCCGCCTGCAAGTGCTGCTGCCGCCTCAAGTGTTTTTTTGCCAACATGAGAATTCGATATTTAGCGTCTATTCGTTTCCGATTATGCGCATGCCTGAAGGTCTTCAATTATAACCTTTCCGATCGGAATCCTTGACAAACAAAACTATCTTGCACACGCGCCCTGTTGAACATATACGTACTCTACTGTGGGCTAAATTTATTATTTTATTTTTTTATCCTCCGGCGGATTGGTAAAAATAAAGCTTAAGCTCACCGCACTTCCACGTCCCCCATTTCGTGTCGTGTGTCAATTTAGCCCAGTTGGGCACGTTGACCCGACCTGACCCCCGAGAGTAGCAGGTGCGATGGAGATAGCCACCCGGGAGAGTCATCTCTCCCGGGTAGTGTGGGACTTGCGCGAGCTCACCCATTAACAAAAACCAAGGCTATGAGGCCTTCCCGCCGGACTTGGTCCAGTTACGGTCCACCGTACCCGTTGGGGCGTTGGTCCTCAATTTATAGACTATCAGGGAAATGCAACTCTTGAAACATAAAAACGGACTATTTAAACTGGTGATGATTATGGTGTAGGCGTAAAATATTTTCGATTATCAAGGTTTTCTGCTGGAAGGATACGTCATCATTGAAGACCTTCCGGCATGCGCATAGTCGAAGACGACAAAACGCTAAATATTTGATTCTTATGTTGTAAAAAAAAAACACCTACAGCAGCGGCAGTACTTGCAGGGGGAGCAGAAGTCGTGCAAGCAGCAGGACCTACCTGCAGCGGCCAGCAGCAGCAGCAGCATGCATCAGCAGCAAGCTGCAGAAGCAGTAAGCAGCAGCGAGCACCAACAGGCAGAAACGCGGTCTATCCTGCGCTCCTCGACACTCGCCGTGCAATCAACGCTGCCACAACGAGGACATCTACGTTATTCGTCTTCCGCTTCGTCCGACAAGGGGTCATAGCGGCGAAGATCAGGAGCGCGGCGCCGAAGGTGCAAGCGCTTGCAGCAGCAGCAGCAGCAGCAGCAGCAGCGCTTGCAACTGCGCTTGCGGCAGCTCTCTTGCTTGAATCAGCTACCTTGCTTGCCGCAGCGCTTGCGCTGTAGCAGCACATTTACTTGCAGCAACACAGCAGCAGCAGCAGCAGCAGGCAGCAGAGGCATGCACCAACAGCAACGGCAGCTCCTACTCGCAAAGCCTCGCCAGGAGCAGACATGGCCCGAGGCCACTCTCGGGGCAAGCTTGGCCAATCCAAAACATGAACATCCGGAAACAGTGTTTTCGGCGAACCGAATGCAATATTAATAGTCGAATCTCGTATCACCCATACATGGCTCCTATAATATGCTATCCAAAATCTGCATACGTACCAACTGTACTAGGGCCTGTGACTACGGCAATAGTCACCGGGAACGGGAGGATAGATAAGCAGGCCTTTTTCGCACCTTCTCATTTTTTTTGTTTTTTTGCGCGGACACCCTATTGTATTGTCGGAAAGAAATGCAATTCTCGATTAGGAAAATCGGTTGCTGTTGTCGTCGCTCTCCATGCGTGCGTGGCCGTCAGGGTCTTTCGTCGGCCGGCACAACAGGCGCGTACACCGGTTGGACGGGACATGGGGCGCCTCTACTATTAGGGGGGGGGGCATAGTAAATAGGGCCAAATTTTGTTAGTAAAAATAGGTAAATATATAGGTTTTTATGTATACCATTGGTCCTACTAACTATGGACCCCCGTAATATTAATATTAATAGTCATTCTGCACAGGACAGGACACCTGGACACCTACCTATTATTAATAGTACAGTAGTAGAAACAAAAGAGGAAAAAAATATCCAGGCTGGATCTCTTTTTTGAAAATAGGCGCTTTCTAACGACTCCCATTTTTTTTTTTTTTTTTTTTTTTTTTTTTTTTTTTTTTGTTACCGGTACTGCTGTAAACCTTAACCTTTGCTTTTTTGTTCGTTTTTCATGTTAATAATAGTATCATATCTATATGTTTACCTGGTGATAGGTGTGCTGTACCTCGTGTACTGCTGTCGAGGGTTTGTGATATGTATGCACCCGTGTGGTTGGTTGCTGGTACCGTACTGCCGTACTGTACTGCCGTGTATCTCTCCTCTCTCATCTACAGCAAGCTGCGGAGCCAAGGAGGGCTGGCAGGGTTTGTACTTATTTTGGAGGCCTGAACCGGCACTATCCACTTCTCTTTCTTTGTGGTGTATTTTGGTTGCTGGCGTATGTATGTACGTTGTGTCGGCCGCACCTAGTGCGAAGGCATGGTATTGCGTAGGCTATTAATGCATTACGGTGTGTTATCTCTGTGTCGTAGTCTGTGACCACAGAGCTCGTATCTTTCTAGGGTGAAGAATCAGCACGGACACTGGGCTTGCTGGATGTCGACGGGTCGAAGAACGGTTCAATGTGAAGAACACACACACACAACCCCGCGGGCAGTGCAACGGGTAATATTGAGAGCCCGCTCCCAATATTGCCGGTACCGGCAATATTGACGGGTCCAGTCGTGCCAACGCGATTTCACTCTGGCAGTGTTGGCAGCAGTGGCACTATTCATTCGGCACTAGTGGGAGCCCCCCACTGCTACAGGCTACAGGCTATGTTACGTAAAAGTGAAGACACTGAATTGCTGTTTCATACCATACCATACCAGGCCATGCCAGCCCAGCTGCTTCGAACGTCGAACGTGAAAATGTTTCAGGGAATCTTTGCAAAACGTTCGCGAGCAACGGCTTGGGTGGGTGGCTGTTTTTTCGTCGTCACTAGACGTGGAACGCAGACAGAATCTTGTGCAGGTGCCCCCCACCCCATGTGCGGTACGCGTATACGTGGCACAAGTAGGTGGTACGCATGTGTACTTATTGTAGGACGCCCGCCGTGGAGAGAAGTTTGCTGTTCTGTTGTCTTTCGTGCGATAGCTGCACTGGCGGAGAAATTGCACGTACGTGCAAGGTTCTTGGATTTGCACATACTTTTTAGGTACCACCTGTTTTAACCCCGCAGTGGGCCGATCCCATTTGGCATCCTGCTCCCACTTGGTGGGGCAGGAACGTGACCAGCCCTGCGCAGGAGCCGCTGGAGGCCCACCTGGCACCCCGATCCCATTTGGTACCATGTAGGCCATACATAGCTACTGTTGTTACAACTCCTGCTACACATCCAACCGCAATTGAACTTTCGTCCAGATCTGAACAGCCTTGCACGTACGGCAATATACGTATACGTTTTTTAGATATAAACACACCCTGCTGTGCAATTCCTATTTCAATAGTTTACTCGTGTGGTGTCGTACGAAATACAAATGATTTTGGAGGCTGTCCGTTAATTGAGATTGTTTTGACAATTTGTTTGGCGACTGTCTTGTTAATTGGAATTGTCCAGCGGATTGTTTCGGCGATTGTCCATTTTAATTGAAAACGGTCCAGACAAATTGTTTCGGCGATTGTCCGTCAACTGGAAGTGTCGAGACGTTGAGGTCGACGATTGGCTAGGACTTGGAACTGTAATTAACACTCCCCGTTGAATCGATACTTCTCGTACTATATATAAAGCACAATGAAGTACCTTGCTAATTATTCGGTATACAGGGAACTTCCCGATCGTGTCATGGAGGCAATAGTAGCGTGGTATTGTACTGCGTGTAGTGCACTGATCAAATCTAAACTCTACAAGTAGCTTCCAGTTGTCGAATAGCAGAGCCTCTAAAACTCGATTGTCCGGACAGTTCCAATTGGTGGTAGATCGCTTCCGAAACCAATTAATTGCCCGGAAAATCCCATTAATGGGACGGTCTCCCAAAGCAGTTCCCCCGACGATTCCAATTAATGTACGTCACCCGAAATCAGTTGTCAAGGCGAATCCGATTTGTAGACAGCCTGTGAAATCTCTTGTCAAGACTATTCCAATTAATCTGCAGCCTCCGTATTAATTGTCAGTTGTCCAAACAAATCCAAAGAGTCATAGACAGTCTCCAAGATTGAATGGTTGAACAATCTCAATTGCTGGACAGTCTCTGACATCACTTCTCTTGACAAATCAATTCGATGGACAATTTCGAGACTCTGCTGTTGGGGCAAAAGTCGATTAATAGGTCTGTTGTCCAAATGCATAGGCAAAAAGGGTCGGACACATCAACTTCAAGTATATATTACATGTTCGTACGCAGGACGCTTTGATACCGCCTAGATAGCCCATGTGCTGAGGTGTGAAAAAAAGACCCTTCACAGAACATAATCATCCATGCCTGGTACTATTAATAGTATGCACTACCAGGTATTAATTTGAAGTGTACGGGCAATTGATATCAATAGGGGGCTGTGTACGAATCAGCATTTTCTGGCACGTGATGTGAGAGATTTTCTACTGTTAATGTTAATAGTTGAACGCGTCCGGACAATTGTTTTTGGATATTGTCTATCAAGCGGAATTGCCCCGGCGATTGGTTTAGAAGGCGGTCTGCTATTTGAAATTGTCCGGACGAATGTTTTTTGTCTATTATTGATAGTTGCAGTGTACGAGACAATCGATTTGGGAGACTGTCTATTAGTTGGAATTTTCCGACTATTGATTCAGGAGACGTTTTAGTATTTGGAATGAAAGGTTTTGGGGGACTGTCTATTAGTTGCAATTGTCGGGACAGTTGATTTAGGAGACTTTTTAGAATTGCCCAGACAATTAATTTAGGAGGTCCATTAAATAGAATTGTCCGGACCATTGATTATGGAGTTTGCCTACAAAAATGAACTTGTCTGGACAAGAGGACCAGGTGCGAGTCATTTGATGGAAACTGTCTGGACATAGCAGAGCTCGATGCGTTCCCACTAATTGAAATTAGGGACCGCAATAGACAGTCAACAATTTGCGATAGGAAACTATGAGTAGACAATTGGACAAAATGTCTATTTATTGTCCACGGCGTGCCCGGAGCCCGGGGAAGAATATTTGCGCGATCGAAGTATCACACACAGCTTGCAATCATGACTTTCCACTAGAGGTAGGGCCCTGAATTCAATCACCCGGGTACCCGGCGGGTATACCCGAACGGGTCCTACCCGTTTGACGGGTAGGGTCCGAGCTCATTACCCGCCGGGTAATCGGAGCCTGCGGGTAATTGCGTCGTCGGGAACCGGGTACCCGGGTACCCGCGGATTTCGGGTACCCTCGGGTAATTGGTATTCCCGGTTCATTGTGCCCGGACAATATCTTTAGGAAACCCTTTCAAAGCACACACGCGCACACATGTCAACCACGTAAATAAACCATCACCTAGCTCCAGTACATTCAACGCTGAAGGGGACGCGTACGGCACACGGCGGTATCGTCACGCGGCACCACCTGGGCACAATGAGCCAGGAGGCGAGCGATCCTGGCGCGGTCCCTCGGGATACTGAACTGCCGGCGGGGGGCGATCTTGCTGAGAATCCCGCCGAAAGTACAAGGGCGCCCGTGCAAAGCGCCCTCGAAAGCAATGCGGTCAACAGCAGCGACGACAGCGATGACTCTGCTGTCCCTGGCGTCGACAGCAGCAGCAGTAGATAATCTGAGGAGGAAAGTAGCGATGACTGCGTCGAAGAGGTACCAGCGCCCGCGGAAAATCCGAAGACCAACGACGGGGGTTCGGGTGCCGCGGGCGCAGCTACTGCTATTTCGGAGGACCATAGTAAATAGGACCTACGGTACGAACAAAAGCCTACATATTAACCTATTTTTACCAACAATTTTTGGTCCTATTTACTATGCCCCCCTCCGTAATTGTGCGCCGGCCCAAGCCCAAGGAGCCATTCCCGCGCGGAAGAAAGCAAAGGTTTGCCGCTGGTCCGGCAAATAGCAGTGGCAAGCAGGTTGCGAGGGGAGCCTCCAGAAGACGCTCGGTTTGTTGATATTATATCTACGGTAGTTTGGCATTGCTATGATACAACGGATTGTAGGCCAACATTACTTCTATTCACGGTAGTTCCGTATTACTGTGCTACAACGGAGTGGTGGTAATTCAGCATTACACACGGTCAATCATTTTTTTTTAAATAAAATAGTGCTACTTTCCGATAGTATCCGGTGGGTCGGAAAATGTTCACAGCAGTCTTCTAAGCGGGGGAGACCGTCAACCATCGCCCCCCCCCCCATCGTACACATTTTTCACACTTTTTCGCGTAATATACGACAAGGCAAGTTTAGGCGGCTTGCGTATCGAATCAACACTAAAAACTGTTCGTACTCGTCGTTCCGGCGTAGAACAGTATTGCGCACTACCTTCCACTCAAATTCCGTTTTTCGTGGCACTGAATTTAAAAAAAAATAACGCACCCGGGTGCCCGGCAAAAAAAACGCGCACCCGGATACCCGGTCGTCAAAATGGCATTACCCGGCGGTTAGGGTGGGGTCCGGGCTCCAAAAATTGGCGGGGTACCCGTTTGTGGCGGGTACCAGCAGGGTCCCTCCCACCTCTAACTCCGACGAAGTCCTCGATCTCAGAGTTGTTATTTATTTATTTATTTTTTCGGTTATATCCGCCGCTCCGATAACTAGCTTACTTTGATATCTTGCTGTGCTTGAGCATTTCAGCGCATCCCTGCGCGGTGCCATACAGCGACGATAGGTGATATGCCAGTACAGCGGTGGGTAGTCTACACCAGCAGTAGTCTACTGCTGTACATGCAGTATTCTACTGCTGACAGCACGATTGTAGGGCGCCGCCGTACGTACAGAATATCCTGTTGCTGCTGTAAAAACGGAGATGATGGAAATTGTTGAAATCGAAAACTAGCCCGCCGGCCCGCCCGGCCGCCCGTGAGGCATTGCTAGCATCACGCTTGATTTGCGCGTGCGTCTAACTCAAAAGTTGCGAACTTCTTAACTATTTGTACATGATTTTGTTGTTTACAAGTAGTTCTCTTCCAGAATGTTGATGTTGTTTGTGTGCTGTTTGGTTTATACTGGTTTACCTGGTAATCTACCTCTTCCACGGCAAGTACTCGTAATTTTGTACTCGTACGGTGTAATACTATTAATATTCAAACAGAGCCTACACGTCTGTGATACTAAGTATTTATTTATAGACTAATTATCAAGTATTACTACCGGGTAATACCCTGGTAGGTCTGGTTCTTACTGGTGTTGTACGCCGGTATATTGGAATAGAAAATAGGCCTATTATTGGAATTTTTACACGAACCGATTCTCCGTTTCGCTGGCCGGTCGTATACTCCAGGGTTTGGGGGCAGGATGATGACACTTTTACCACGTATTCAGTTGTTGTGTCCATTCGTTCTGCTGCGACTAAACGCTCGGCCTACGCAAAATGCTGGTGAACGATGTGCGATGTGCGGTGTGCGATGTGGGAAGTGCGTTGTTGGTGTTGTTGGTGTTGTCACCGCCGTCAGTCGGCCATGTTGATCTACTTTACTGACTGCAGCACCTGCTGACTATTCTGGTACCCTTCCATGGGCTCAAGAACGTACAGCAGTAGTTCCGTTTTGATATCAGTACCCGGTGACGACGTACTCGGAGCGCCACACCGCGGAACGCTCCATCCAGGAACATTTTGCCACGCATGTTGCGTGTACGTACCAATTAAGTACGTTTTTGAAGGCTCAACAAATATTCGTGCGAATGTCTGTTTTTTCGGCACCAATTTTTTGTTCGTTTTTTCACAGACGGGACTGCTTGTTGGACCACTCTTTTTTTCTACGTACCGTCGTAAATTATTTGTCGGCACTGACTTTTGAAGTCGGAAATGTTGCGTGTGAACACTCAAGAAAACAACATGCTGCTGTCCCCTTGGACGAATTTCCGAGCCCATTCTCTCCCAAAGAAAGGGGGGAGGGGGGTACACACAACCGAAGGTGTGGTGTTGGAAAGACCTCGTCGACACCTTTCCATGGACACATCGCCCTGCATTTGCGTTCTTCTCGTTGTCGAGAAAATCGTCTATGGGCTGCGGTCTCGAGTGCCATCCGTCAGAGAGGGTGCATTTTGTTACCACCCGTGTGATACGTTATACCTGATACGGTTCATAGTAATAGCAGACCGCGTTGCTTCGTGTGACTGGCGATATAATCCTCATCGTATGTATGTCATCGTCGTCGTCGTCGTCGTCCCCGCCTCTGACAGCAGCACGAATAGTACCATCTAACGTGCTTCTGCGTTGCTCCATGCATCGACGCTGTGTGTCGGTACTGTCCAGACCGTCAGCGTATTTTTGTTGGATTGCTGACTGGTAGACTGCGGGAACGCTGAACTGCTCCTGTGGCAGCTGTACTTACAACGTGTACAGATTTTTGCTGCTTGCTGTTCGTGTTATAGCCCACTTGAGGGGCCCAGGTACGATCGACCAAAAAGACACCGGGTTAACTGTTTATGAAAGTGATGGTATCATCTTTGCGAGGGTGCTGTACCAATGCTTGCCGTGACGTGTCTGCATCGTCCCCTTGTCCAGCATCGCTGGTGCTTTATTTTTGGGGGTTTTTTTTTGCTCCCTTTCGCCTCAGATGTCCCCGAAAACTATTAGTAGCGCTTGCCAGTGCCGTGCATCAAACGTCTGGTCGTATTGTGCGTGCATACTGATGCACAAGGTTTCTTGATTTGCGTTTCTCGGGAAGCCTCGCCCGAAACGAAACTACGGCGTGAGTATACCATTTCCCTCGTGCCCCAAACCCTGTCTGTTGTTTTGTGCTTTTTTTGTGCGGCTACAGTAGAATTAATACGTTCGTCGCAACAGTTTTGCGTGCGTTGTTGATGTTGCGACGTACTGGTGGGTTTTCGCCGTCTGGTGCTCGCTGTCTACTCTCTCACTTATTCGAGGCCGTATGTATGTATGAATGTATGTGTACGCTATCTATGCACGTATCGAAACGTTCTTTCGTGACAACTTCGGCGCCGAGAGTCACATCCCCTTCCCGCATTTCCCGCTCCTCCGAGCTTATCCCCCCTCCCTCCGCCCCTCCCTCCCTCCCTCCCTCCCTCCCGCCACCCAGCCATGCGAGCCGGCTTCGGGGCAGCCTTGGCGGCGACGGGCAGGACGGCGCTCGTGCCCCCCGCCCCCTGCATCCCGGTGCCCCTCAAAGCCCCCCCGACGGCGGGGGAAAGCAGGCGAGCGAGCCCAGCCAGGTCCGCCACGGGCTCCACAGTCTCCGTGTGCAGCAGCAACTTCTCCCCTTCTACGGCACCGGCGGTGTCCGCGGCGGCAGCCGCAGGTGGGACAGAAACGGTGGAGTTTTCGGAGGGGAGGACGAGGAGGGACAGACGCCGCCGGAGGCCGGCGGGCGGCGGCAGCAGCAGCAGCTTCAGCACGAAAGGGTCGGGGTCCTCGATGTCCCCCGCGTGGGCGGAGTCGACGGAGTGGGCGGAGCAGCAGGTTGGGCCCGACAGGCGAAACGGGGGGCTGCTGCCCGCGCCGGGGGGGGAGAGGGGAGGGGGGGGATCTTCGACGAGATCAACCCCTGTAAATGAGAGGGCGGTGGCGGCGGCGGCGGCGGCAGCCGCGTCGGCCGCCGCGGCGGCTTATGCTTCGGTGGCAGGGGACGGCCAGGCGGGGGGGAGGTCGGCCGCGCACCCGGGGCGGCCTGGCTGCGGCGGTGGTGTCGGGGTTGGTGGCGGCGGTGGGATGACAGTGGTTGGGGGTTCGAGAACGCCTCCAGCGGGGGCGATTTCCGTTTGTGCTGGCGGGTCGGGGGTTTCCTGTGGTGGAGGCGGGGGCGGGGGCGGGGGCGGCGTTGGTGGTGGCGGTGTTCTTGCCGCTCCTGGCTCTGGTGTGACTGTGACTGTGGCCGTGGCAGTGACCGCGTCACCGCCAGGGGGAGGCTCGGCGGCCGGCGCGAACGACGCCAGGAAGAGAATCATGGCCACCCCGTCGAGGGATGAGTTGCACGCGATGAGGACTTACGGGACCCCCCCCCCCCACGGGCGGCAGTGGGGGCGGCGGCGGGGGGTGGTGGCGGTGGGCGCAGCGGGGGCGGCCGCAGCGGCGGAGGCACGCCGAACAAGATGTCCCCTGCGGCTGCGGCGGCTGCGGCTGCGGCGGCCGCGGTCGCCTCGGTAGCCTCGGTCGCCGCGCGCGCCACCCGGGGGGGCGGGGGCGGTTACGCGCCCCCCCCACCCATCAACACCAGGAGCCCCGAAGGTGTCGCGGTCTCTGTTGCTGCCAGGTCGGCGGCAGTGTCACCCGATGCAGGGGTAAGGACCCCGCCCCAACAGCGGCCTCCCCCGCCAAGGACGACCGCCCCGTCCCCCCCGGCGCCGCCTCCACCGTCCCAGCTCGCACCATCGCCTCCGGAGGGTGGAAACCCCGGCGGAGGGCCCCGAGGAGGTGGTGGAGGGGGGGGGGGCTGCGGGCGCCATCGCCCCCCCCCTTGCAGGCTCCGCTCCCCCCGACGACCGCGACGAGGGACAGGGATAATTCGGCCGAGTGGAAGTGGAGGGGAGGACCCGCCGGCGCCGGTGGCAGCGGTCTCTTGCCGGTGGAGGCCGAGGGTGGGGAGGGATGGGGAACTGGGGGGAGAGAGCTACCGCTTGGTCAGCAGCTGGGGCAGCAGTTCGGGCCGCCGCCGGGTGGCGAGGTTTTGGGGGAGCCGCCGGAGCTCGGCCAAGGGTTGGGCCTCGGGGTGGGACTTGGGTTGGGATTGGGGCTCGGGCTGGGTTTGGGCCAGGGGCCCGGTGCGCCGGAAGGGTTTCGACCACCGCGGCTGCGAATGTTTAGCAACCCAGGGACGCTGTCGAACCCGGGGGGCTGCCGCGCGGCGGTGGCGAGATACAACGACAAGCGGCAGTCGTACAAGTTCTCGGACAGGGGCGCGCTGACGCTCAAGAATTACGGCATCCGCATCGGCCGGGGAGGGGTGCGGGACTACTCCGAGGAGGTGTTGAGCCCCACCGGGCTCAACGGAAACGGGACCGTGGGGCCTTTTTTCAGCTCCAGCGGCGGCGGCGACGTGTGGGTGAGTGAACGGTGTGGACGGCGTAATGGGTGATGACGGTTGTGGCGTTGCGCAGGGGTTTTATGGTGCGGGCGAAGGGGGTGAGAGGCGACGGGGGGGAGGTGGGGGTGTCCTCGATACCGTGCATGGACGTGGTCGTATGACCATAGACCCTCGCTTCTCTACACTGCCGGGGACAGAGGGGTTGACCCCCCCCCCCCTCTGGATTGCGTGATACCTGGTAGATCGTACCGAGGGAGGGGCATTGTGGAGGTAGTTACTGGTTTACGGTTGTGGCGTTAGGCTGTTGCGTAGCGATAGTTATTACGTAGTGCTGTAAAACAGGGTTTTTTTTTTATGCGGGGGTATTTCTTGGGGGGTGGGAACGGGAGAGTGCTGAGAGAAGTTTGCTTGTCGGGCGTGATGGGGGTAAAATTGTTTTTTATGTGTTTTCCTCTCAGAGCCCTCTCAGGCGCTGTCTGTCTTGTTATCATTTGCCACTGCTGCTGCTGCTGCTGCTGCTGGTGCTGGTGCTGCTGCTGGTGTCGACGCCACCTACACCGGTAGACCTTGCCCCCCCCCGCTTCAACAATGCACTAAAAAAGAAACTTGACTACTGGTATACTAAAACGTAGCACCGACCACCCGGGGAGTTAGTCGGAACGAAGATGTACAAGGAGGAGTTGTTGACAAGGCCGTACTGTAGTAGGACATTGTCATCATAACCTACGCAGCACCCTATGTTTACACACCATATTTGTTTCTCATTTGCTATGTTTTTCCGCAAGAGCTGTACATAGCGTGGACTATCCACCAACACGTAGAAGCCGGGGCAACATAATAATACCTACTGCCCTCCATTTGAACCGATGTTTTGGGACGCGATGTTCGGCGATGACGCCGCGTGTCAGGTGGAGGACCCTCCGGATGCCATGTCGGCAAACGTGGTCCGGCTAGAGGAGCTGGGCCACGGGGCCACGGGGTGTGTCTACAAGGCGGTGCACGCCACTTCTCTACAGCTCCTCGCCGTGAAAGAGGTGGGGACGCCGTGGTTCTTGTGGAGCTTTGTGATTTTGTGGTGCTTTGCTGCGTTTTTTGTGGCGGTTGCTGGACTGCGGTTTTGCTTGCTCCTTTTCTTTCGCGTTTGTGATTGCTCTGCCTCCTGGCAGTATCTCTCTCTCTCCCCCCCCCCCCACCCTCCCATCTGTGTCTTTGCTTGTTCATTAGTCTGTACATGGTATATATACTGTTTCTGTCTTTCTGCGTATGTGTCGTCTGTCTGTATTTCTGTATCTCTGCATGCCTTTCTGTATTTGGTGAATGCGGCTTGTCTCTGTCCGCCTGCAGCTTTTATATAGTACTAGGTACCTGGCATGTCGTGTTTGGTGGCTGGTGTTCATAGCCGGTCGGTTTCGTGGTCGGTGTGTCAGGTGCCCGTTCACGACAAGACGCGGAGGGATCAGATCGGCGCGGAGCTGTGGCTGCTCAAGCGCTGCCGGGCGGACGCGGCCGCGCGGTTCGAGGAGGAGGAGGCCAAGGCTAAGAAGGGGGCTGAGGATGGTGGCCAAGCTGCCAATGCGAACCGTGGAGGTGATTGCGGGTGTTCTGGTGTGTTTTATATGTACCTATAGCCCGGAGCTGAGAAGCGTCAATTTGGTGTCCAGGCTCACCTTTTTTTTCCGACCCTGATCCAACTCTGTTGTATAGGATGTAGAATCGGTCCCACAAGTCGAGCCGTGTTTTCTTAAGCCAATTTCCTTAATAGTCCGTACCGATCTGAGACTTTTTTCTCAACACAACGTTTTTTGGCTGCATGCGCCCGCTGTGTGATACTATCAATAATCTGCCTGGGAATATAGAGAACGTGTTGGTGACACTAGTGTTGCGCTCAAATGCTCCGTGCGTTCCCGTCGCTTTTTTTTTTTTTCGGACGTATTGGTTAAGGTGCTTGTTGCATGTGTTCTGTGTACCACTCTCCGAAAGTGTAAGGGTCGTTTGGGTGGTTACATTCATTCCGATGCGGTCGTGACATTTCCGCGGGAATTGGTACGGTTAAATATTTTGGGGCTGTATATTCTGTTCCACGGCATATGGGAACGAGCGTGTGTTTTGTCGTGCGTTAGCCTAGCCTGGCTTTTTGCTGATTGGTTTCGCTTGGCTTTTGTGTTGATTGTATTGGCTTGTCCTGAAATGCCTTGCCGTGCCCTCCCTCCCTTGCGACGCCTTGCCTTGCGATGCCCTGCCTTGCGACGCCTTGCCTTGCCTTGGGCTGTCTTGCCTTGCCCTGCCTTGCCTTGCCTTACTTCGCTTAGCCTTGCATTGCATTGCGCTGCCTTGCCACGCCGACTCACGCCTACATACCGTGCCTTGTCCTGCCTGGTTTTGCCTTGCCTGGTAGCAGGTAGTCCCAGCTCCTTGGTGACGTTTTACGACGCCTTCACTCTGACGAGGTCGGGGTACGTGTCCATCGTCATGGAGTACTGCAGTGGTGGTTCGTTGCAGGTACGGCGATAGCTCTAGACCACGGAGTTGCAGATATCATGCGTTTTGGCGTTGGTTCCGGCAGGAGTTGCGTCAACTGCTCTGGCATATACTAACGAACGTACTGTTATCGGCCAACCGAATGGGTACGAGTCGGCATGCAGCGTTCCTTTTATCTTGCGCCGCCATTTCCGATCATGATTTCGATTCCAGTTCCGATTCCGTTTCCAGGTCCGTCTGCGATTTTTATCCCGATTCCGATTCCTTGATCAACCGCCAAGTTTCTTTGGAGGATGCATCGCGCTCTGGTCGCGAGCCTCGCCTGTTTTTTTCTCCGCTAATTTCTGGTTATGATTCCGATTTGTATTCCCATTGCAATTCCGATTCCGTCTCCGTCTTCGGTTTGTGTATGTACCGATTCGTAATTCAGGACTTGATCAACCGACAAGGGAATCTCGACGAGGCCTCGATCGCCAGCATCGCTCTCGACATGGCACAGGGGCTCCACTACATGCACTCTCTCAACATGTTGCACCGGGACATAAAGCCTGCCAACATATTGCTCGATCGAGAGGTAACAACATGTACAGCACCAGCAGCAGTCGTAGCAAACGAACAGCTGTAACTTTTTCATTTGTTTGTTTTATCTTTTGTTCCACATTGCCAAAATGTTGCACCGGGACTTACAACCGGTCAACGTAAATTATGCCAGATTGAAGCTGGCCAACATGCTGCTCGATCGATGGATGAAAACCTGTACAGTACGTATTAATGGCAGTAATTTGTTTTTGTTTCGTTTTCTTCACACCATTGTCGACATGTTGCACCGGGATGTGTAGCCAGCCACCACGTTGCTCGATCGAGAGGTATCAACAGCATGCACAGCAGCAGCAGCAACAGCAACAGCAGCAGTACTCGTACAGTACGTCGCTTTTTTTGCACTTTTGTTTTGTTTTACGCATTGTTGCACCGGGACGTGCGCCAGCCAACGTAAATGTACCGGAATGGCAAATATGTTGCGCGGTCGAGAGGTGTGTAAAACAGCAGCAGCAACCGTGGCTTTTATCCTTTCGTACCTGGTTTTACGTATGGGCAACATGTAGCACCGGTATAAGTACATTAAACCGGTATGATTCTGGCGAGTATATTGCTGGGTTGTACTACTTTGTTTTTGTTACACAACGTCGTCAATATCTTGGACCGCCATGCGATACTTAGCCGGACAACGTACTGTAGTGCTCGATCGAGAGCTATGATGTGCACACGTACAGAAACAGTAGTTTTTGGTTGTATGTTTTCAAGTTTTTATTTTTTTATTTTACACATGGGTCAAAAATGTCGCACCGGGACGCAAAACAAGGCCGAACACACTGCTCGATCGAGAGGTACTGGTATCATATACAGCAGCAGTAGCAGCTTGTTCTCGTCTTTTTTGCAACATTGCTACGGTTACGCACGAGCTGGTCCAGCTGTATCCACGAGGCGCTTCTTGCCCGCGTCTTCGCGGCTCGGTTTTACGATGTTCGATCTGAAATTCCATGCGGAGGCTTCCTCAGAGCAAAGCGAAACGATTGCCTGGGGCTCCATATATGTATTTATTTACTTAGTTTCGAGGGAGAGGAAAATTATGGCCGTTTCAAGAAAAATCTGGTCGACGTCTTGGCAAAAGGCAAAAAAAAAAACACGGAAAAAAAATCGGAAAAAAAAGAAAAGAAAATGGAGCCCCAGGTCACGCGTAGACTTAAGACTGATGCGAATCACGTGTTTAGGACACCAGACGAAAAAAGAAACGAAAAAATTTAGCTGGGAATTCAGCATGTTGGGTCGTCCTTCTAAGTATCCTATTACGGGGGTCTATAGTTAACAGGACCTATGGCATACATAAAAACCTATATATTTAGGTATTTTTACTAACAATATTTGGTCCTGTTAACTATGGACCCCCGTAATAGCTTTGTGTTGCGGATCGTATGCACCTCTTATCTCCTGAAGGACAACGAATTAGGCGATAGGGATAATATCGATCGTTTCGCCATACCTTAAGAAATGTTGACAACAGAGAATCGTCGTCATCCGCTGTGCAGAGTTTTCGGAGTTTCGTATTGACCGTGGTATGGAGATGTCTTCGTACGTGACGAAATTTAGTAGATACGGCATTTCCCGACCAACTTTTTCGGACTCGAACAATTCTAACAAGTCCAAACACGCTCTGGGCTCAGGAACCATGTTTTGCCAAGTTCGGAGTTATATGAATGGTTAAGTGAGCGCAAAATGCCGATCGAATGAAAATCGGTTCTTCTATGGCTGGACCAGCTCGTAAAAGATCTCCGTGCGTAGGGCAGGTAGGTATCACAGCGAATACGGCCTGTCTTGTATCAAAGCTGAACATAAAATTTGTGACGACGGCTCTAAAAAAAAAAAAGAATCCCCTTTCGAAATGCTTGGGTCGTCTCCCGATACGTTTGGCCAATGTCCGTACTGATTCTTTTCCCAACCATAGTACGCACGTGAACGAAAATTCTTTTTCGAATGTTTTTTTTTTTTTTTTTTTTCAGCCCTATTGCCGAGGGGAACACGCAGATCCGATTCCCAGACGCCACACTCCTATTTGAGGAAGGTCAGAATAAAAACAAAATAATCGGAGCGTTGGGATTTCTGTACGAATCTCGATATAAAATTACTTCTTTTCTTTTTTTTTCAAGTATTTTTTGCTTGTTTTTGGTATACTCCCTGTCAATTAAAAGTGATGCTTAATAGTCGTGCTGTTGTAGCTCTCGAAAAGGGTATCGTGGCGTTCGATTTACTTTTTGTTTGTTTTGTGCTCGTCCTGCATCGATCGCCCAATGTGCGTGGTGGGGTTTTCATTGGTTCATTTCTCCGGTTTCGGCTCGTTGGTAACATGTGCCCTTTCGTGCCGTATGGATACGTTTTCGGCAGTTTCGCTATTTTTTCAAGAGTTACGCTCGCTTTTTAATCTCGCTTTACTTTCGCGATGTGTTTTTTTTGTTGGCTGTTTCGTATCGGGTGCTATTACGGGGGGACCATAGTAAATAGGACGTACGGTACACACTAAAACCCATATATTTACCTATTTTTTTTTACCAACAATATTTGGTCCTAAAATAGGACCTACGGTACACACAAAATCCTATATATTTCCCTATTTTTACTATTAATAACAATATTATTGTCAGTAAAACTAGGTAAATATATAGGTTTTTGTGTGTACCGTAAAATATTGTTAGTAAAAGTAGGTAAATATATAGTTTTTTGTGTGTACCGTAGTACGGTACATATTGTTCGTAAAAATAGGTAAATATATAGGTTTTTGTGTGTACCGTAGGTCCTATTTACTATGGTCCCCCGTAAATAACACTTCTACAGCAGTAGGACCGCAGTCCCGCCTTGGGGGACAAACTACGTAGAAATTGAGTGATTTGTCCCCGAGACGGGACTGCACTCCTTGAAGGGTTCCCCCGCGGATTTTTTTTGTCTTATCTCTCTTGCTACAGAGTAATAAACTATTATACTTGTAGACGCCGGCTCTTACCGGTGGTAGTGATGAACATTAATTCGACAAGTACGGCATCCATTTTGCAGGTTTTTTTTTAACCCTTAAAACGGGGTCGTTCTGATCGTTCAACGCTCACGTCAGCTGTGCGAAGTACTAATACGGGGGACCCTAGTAAATAGGACCAAATATTGTGTTTGTAAAAATAGGTAAATACATTGGTTTTTATGTGTACCATCGGTGCTATTAGCTGTGGACCCCCGTAATAGGTGACGGACAAATGATAATTATATTAATAGCATCACACTGCAATTCCGACATAGGCGTTCGTACGAGTATTATTAATATTAATAAAAGGTCTCGAACTATTATTCTACTACAAGCAGTACCGGCTATAAACGCCAACCATGTAGGACGGCAGACTGTTATTGGTCACAGCAGCGGCACGTGCTCCGACCTCCCCCCCCGCCCTCCCCTGCGTCTTGCCTTGTCCTGTCTTGCGGGATGCTGTGAAATTTGCGGGTACATACATTTTGTGTTAATATTTTATGTTGTGTTCTTCTGTTACGTTTTGGTGTATGATGCTTGGTGTACTTTCGATTTTGGGCACTTTTATTTGTTGATCCTCCCGGCGGGTTGGTAAGAAAGCTAACGGCTTAACCCTGCTGCTGCTTCTGAAAAGAACGACTCCAGACAATTTGCAAGTAGCATGTATGTGCCCGAAAGCGTTGGTGCTCGAGTTTCTCACCGCGTTCGAGTGCGTGCACACTCTTCAGTGCAGAAAGGGCTGCGGCAACGGAAAAAAAAAAAAAACGGTACTGATTTTCTCTTCCGGTTGCCAGAGCCCGCCACGTAGGAACGTGACCGCGGTGGGTCTGGCAGCCCTGCCCCCCATCGACGACGTCGGTACCTCCCTCATCCGAGCCTGCGGGCTTCCCACTCGTTCTTCACCCACCGATAGCATCAGCACTCATTTCGGGGGTCCACAGTAAATAGGACCTACGGTACACACAAAAACCTACACATTTCCCTATTTTTACTATTACGGGGGTCCATAGTTAACGGGACTAAAATTTTGTTGGTAAAAATACGTAAATATATAGGTTTTTATGTATATCATAGGTCCTGTTAACTACGGACCCCCGTAATAACATATTTAGTCCTGTTTACTATGGTTCCCCCGTAATAGCAGTGACCAATAACTCCACCGTTGGGATAGACCAGATAGATCAGATAGATCTAATCACCTTCACATGATCTAGATCTTTCCGGCAAGTAGTTCATGCTGCCGTGTGGGAACCGTGTACTCTGCGTGGTCTACTGCAGGACAGGTTTCTTGAGTTGTATCTGTACTAGACGCAGATCCTGCTCAACATATCGTAACGGAAGCTTTTAGGATCTAGATGGTGTAGATGGTATCTATTACCTAGACGATTTAGATGATCTAGATGGTCTGTGTGACGCAGATTGTGAGCTGTCCGATTTGGTTGGTTTTCGCCGCCAGCTTTTCTTTGTCGTGTGTTCGGTTGTGTTTCGCGTTTTCGAATGCCGTGCCTTCATTTTTGATGTAATGACGTGATGATTTGATGTCATGTCATATGCCATGTCATGTGATGGGATGATGACTTAAAGCAATGACGTGATGATTTGATTGACGATGATCTGCTCTGATCTGATCTGATGTGGTTTTCTGATGTGATGTGTGTTTTGCGGCCTGTGTCGCCGTTCGGACAGGGGCGCGTGAAACTGGCGGACTTCGGCCTAGTGCGCAGCCTGGACGAGTCGGACGCCGCGAGTCAGCAGGGTGGCGCCCCAGGTACGAGGGAGTTCCACCCCTAAGGCTGTGATTTGACCGACTATTAATTCCCCGACTAATTACTGTTATTTGACTAGGTAGGTTCCATGATTATTGTATCAGGGCTGTGAGTTGGCCGACCAGAAGTGGCCGACTACTGTCGTTGTTAGTTGGCTCGGTAGGTTCCATTATTATAGATGGCATGTAGGGCTGTGAGTCGGCTGATTGTAACTAGCCGACCAGTTGGAAGTTGGGTAAGTATTACAGGTACTTGCGTGCGGTATACTTGCGGAACCCTGCGCCCTGTATCTGAAATGGCAAGTGTGTGGCTCGAGTCGTGTTATTTATGATCGGTTAGTTGGTGTTCTTCGCCACCCAGTTGTTATCTAGCCGTCAAGTCCAGCCTGAGGCATGCCTTGCTCACAGACAGCCCCACGTGGTAGTCATGCCAGAACCGTGGACCGCCAAGATCGAGCGCTGCTGCAAGTAGGCTACACTCTCGTTGTCGCCGTCATTTCTCACCATCATGCAAGGACCGCATGGGATACACATCAATATAATGAAATGTCTCTAATTTTTTGGGATACACATCAATATAATGAAATGTCTCTAATTTTTTTGAGGCAAAAGTAGTCTCTGGTGTGTTTACAAGTTGTAACCATTTTCTCTCGTTTTCGTCAATGCTGTGAAGAATCGCGAATGAGTGTGCCCGTTCCATCTGTTACACTGGTCCCTTTGCCACGGTCTCCCATCGTCTTTTGCATACAGTCTGAATAATTAGGGCTTTGCTGTATTTTAGGCAGTTTTTCGTCCCGTGGTGATACTTGCGGCATTTCGATCAGTTTCTTGTCCGGCACATCGGTTCCAGCAGCATGTGGTGGGAGGGGGGGAGGGGGCGCGGGCTGCGAACGTCTAGGCTCCCTCTTCCGCGCCTTGTCGTGCGGTGCTTGTTACTGCGGTACCCCTGTCGCCTAGTAGAACATACTGGTGCTGATATCTCTACGGTAGCATTGATGCTATATACCTTACGTCATGCGTGCTTCAAGGTGGTATGCACTACCGATACTGTACTTTCCCACCGGCCCTGCTCATGCTTCGTACTTTCTGCGCTCCTTGTCCTTTGCTGTCCTGTCTCGTTCCGCCCCGTCCTGTCCTGTCCTGTTCTGTTCCGTTACGTCCTCTCCTGCCCTGTCCTGTCTCCTGTCCTGTCCTGTCCTGTTCTGCCCGGTCCTGTCCTGCCCTGACCTGGCCTGTCCTGTCCTGTCCTGCGTCACATACAATAATGGTGATGACGATGATAACGGCGTTGGTGATGATGGGCGTGAGCAGACGGGAATGGAAGAAGACCAAACCGAGACAGGGCACACTCCTTTGTCGGCACGGCTATCTACATGTCGCCCGAGAGATTGCAGGGGGAGCCCTACGGGCCGGCTGCGGACGTGTGGAGCCTGGGACTCACCCTCGCGACACTCGCGATCGGACGCTACCCTTTGGAGGTAGGAAAAAGACGAGGGGGGGGGTGCTACGGATGGTCTGGCTTGGCTCGGCTGGGCTTGGCTTTTTTTGGTTTGGCTCGACTTGGCTGGGGTTAGCTTGGCTTGGCTTGGCTCGGCTGGGCTTGGCTTTTTTTTGGCTTGGCTCGGCTCGGCTTGGTTTGGCTTGGGATGTAGGGTTGGGTTCGGTTGGATTGGCCTCGGGAGCGAGGGGAGCTGAGAAGGGCCTTACAGAGTCTTACTTGGGTGTGCAGGGTAATGCAGTACCTTGGTATGCAGGGTAGTACTGCGGAATATTGCGTGGTAGCTCATGCATTCTGTCGCATGGGGACTCCGGGGGTATCGCAGAGTATTTGCAGAGGCGTATTGCACGGTATTCCAGGATATGACGGAATGTTGCAGGGTATTTATTTTACAGGGTGAAGTTTTTTTTTTTGTAACTTACCGTAGCTCTGTTCACCTACACGCCTCCTCGTGGTTTTCAACCCCCCCCCCCCGCCCCCCGCTCCCGCCGCCGCTTCCTGCTCCTGGGGGCGACAGATTCCCAAGAACAACCTGTACTGGAACCTGGTGAAGCTCGTCTGCCCGCAGATTAGCTCCTTCCGCAGTGGCATCAACAGCGCCGCCAGCGGAGGGAGCCGAAGTAGCGGCGAATACCCTGACGCGTCAGCTTCAGCCGCTGCTGCTGCTGCTACTTCTGCAACCGTTGCTCCTGGTGCTGCGGGTGGTTCGGGACTACCCCCCTCTTCTGGGAGTGCCAACAGAGGGCGAGGCTTTTTTACGCCCCTGACACCGGTGGACGGTGGCAGGCGTTGCAGTGGTGTGGGAGGGGCAGGGGCTGGGGGAGGAGGGGCTGCTTCGTCTCCGACCCCTCCTTTCTCGGAGGCGTTTCGATCGGTCCCTCGGTCTTCGAGGAGGGAGCCCATGTCTGTGTTCATGCCACCGGACCGCGTGGGGGAATTGCAGCTGTCGGACAACTTTTTGTCGTTCTTGCGGGGGTGCCTCTGCTTTGAGACGGAGGACAGGATGACGGCGCAGGACATGCTCAACCATCCTTTCTTGCAGGTGACCAAAAACTAACGAGCGTAATTGGAAAAAGAAATGTAGTTTCGGCTGGACGTACACAGGAAACGTACCCGAGAAAAACACCTCTCCAAAACCATGCCTCTGTATTTCCGAGACCTAGATGGCGGGGGGGGGGGGGGGGGGGGGGGGGGGGGATGGGGGGAGGTCGTGCTTTAAACTTTTTCTTTTTTTTTTCCTTATTTTTTTTCGTTTATTCGTACAGAGATCCCCGCCCCTCTGTTTTGTTTTCTTTTTTACCGGGGTGTCGTTTCCTGTTTCCGTCCGCCCACCCTCGACGTACAGTGGTTTTATTTTGTATGATTTTCCACTTTGGTTTAGTTTTTGTTTTGTGGATTTGGTCAAGGCGTGATTTATGTATTTTTTGTTTCTATCCGTGCTTGCTTCAGGCGTGATGCCATGGTGTACCACCCGCGAAGACAGACGCCCTGTGCGGGGGTGTCCTTCGAAACACCGAGCATGCTGGTACCCCCGACCCCCCTCATCAGTAAGGGCTCAGCATTCGTGTCGTCCGTATGTATGACCCATCGTTTTGCCAGCACAGCAGGAGTCGTGGCCATCATCAGACGACAGCAGTAGACACGCCGTTCATCGTTGCACTACTGTAATAAATAGCGTTGAGCTCGCAACGGCAGCCGTGCGATCGTTTTTTTTTTTCAGCGCTCATTGCAATACGGTAATATGGGTCGTAAAAGTCGAACATAATATTTGTCGCGGAAGGCTCTCTCTCTCTCTCTCGACCGATTTTTTTCCGAAAACACCTCGTTCGATATTGTTGGGAAATCTTCCACCGTTCATGGAAAAATCTGGAAACGTCGAGCGCCGGAAAACGATCACACCTCTTTGCTATGGCTCCAAAGCTCTTTAAGGTATCTCACTCTGTCTCTGAATAGAATAACCGTTTGTACGTTAACATTATAAAAAAAAGAACGTTATCTTTAGGCACAGAGTGATACCTCGTATCAGGCATGCTTGATACAACTATCACGGGGGACCATAGTAAATAGGACCAAATACTGTCAGTAAAAATAGCGAAATGTACAGGTTTTTGTGTGTACCGTAGGTCCTGTTTAGTACGGTCCCCCGTAATAGGCTAATATTCTGATTCCTATTGATATGTATACATTGGTATTACGGGGAGCCATAGTAAATAGGACCAACTATTGTTAGTAAAAATATGGAAATGTATGGGTGTTTGTGTGTACCGTAGGTCCTATTAACTATGGCCCCCCCCCCCCCGTAATAATATAAGGACAGCGGCAGAGATGGGCATCATGCGAACACGGTATCACGGAGACTATGTGAGTAAATACTACCGTAGGCCCTAGAATAAAAGCCCGGAAGCACCCCCGCTTTGGTGCATGTGTATGCGTAAGAACTGCAGCAAGTTCCTGCGTGAATCGTAAAACTTTGTCTGTTGCAAAACACTACGGTCGATGGTGGCCGTTCCATCGATGCTCCATCTAGTTGTACTTTTCCGGGATACACTGGGAAGCTCTTCCCCCCCACTGCGGGTCTGTATGTATTGGGGGACACCGTAATATGTGGACATGGCATGCATCACTATATCGATCATGCATCACTGTATCGAAAGGACAGCAGTAGGAATGGCCATCATTAAGACCAGTAGACCATGCCACTGATCTTCACGTTATTTAGAGGAGGGCCATCGCTCCAGCAGACCGTAGGGCATCAGTACGTATGACATTATTGCTAAACGAACACCCGTGCCGAGTCAAAAGTGCTACATATGCGAGTGGTACAACCTTTATACTGCTGCACGTCCTTTGTCTCGCTTCCCCCCCACCACCCCCCCCCCCCCCCCCCCCCCCCCCCCCCCCCCCCCCACCCTCTTTAGATATGTCGTTTTGTCCTTTCTTCGGGCGAACGTTTTGGGCTGTTGATGACTCTTGTTGGGCTGTTCGTGAAGTAGTGGGTGAGAATGTTTGTGCTGTTCGTCAATGGGTCGGGCTGTTCGTTAACTCGCTTTGTTATTGACGTACTCTCGTTGAACTTGTGGGGCTGTTGGTGAGCTTTTTTGTGCTGTGCTGTTGTTCGAATGGTTGTGCGG
Organism: Macrocystis pyrifera; assembly: GCA_031763025.1. Lineage (NCBI taxonomy): Eukaryota > Phaeophyceae > Laminariales > Laminariaceae > Macrocystis > Macrocystis pyrifera. The sequence goes on from JASSKH010000006.1 coordinate 2,982,323, forward strand.
GTGGTCGCTACAGGTGAAGCCTTCTGACAGAGGGATCTCGCTGGCCCAAGTCGGCGGAGTAACGGCGGCGATGAGAGACGCTCGCAGCCAAACCCTTCCCAACGGAACGAAAACGCCCCCCAAGGTGAGCAACTCCGACGCGCTGTTTATGTATGTGGCTGATTCGTTATCTGTGGTCTCTCTCTTGCGTTGGTGTGTGGCGTGGTGTAGTGTGTGCGTAAGGACTATAGCATGAAAATGGACGCTGAGGAGGGGGAGGGCTGTGGGCTGTGTTGACCTCGAGGTCTGTTCGAGTGCCGTCTGGCGAGGTCCTTTCGGCTGTTTTTCACACTATATGTTGGCGATGCGTTCAGTGCGAAAGCAACAACTGTGTTTTCGGTCGGCGTTTTTTTTTTTTTTTTTTTTTTTTTTTTTTCCTCTTGTTTCCCATCCCCCCCCCCCCTCCCCCATCTTCTTACGACTGGTTGCCGCTGTGCTATGTATGACATAGACATACGCCCTCCGGTACATGATACCAATCTGTCCCAGAATATAACGAACTTTTGTGTACCAAAATTAAATCAGAACGATCCCAATATTTTGAGGGCAGGGACGATTTTTTTTTTTTTTTTTAGATTGTTACAAATACGTCGGATGTGAGCTCGACCGACTTATAGCATATTTCCAACGTTTCCCCAATTGTTTTGAGTCACTCATTAGTCCACGTTGTCTCTCGTCGATCAATAAAAACGTGTAGAGGGACGAGTACGCGGAGAGGGTACTGGCGCTGACGGGCATTCTGGCTGGAGTGGCCAAGTTCCATTTCAACAACGCAAGAAGTGGGAGGTGAGCCCTGGACATATATTTCTGAGTTTTCTTTTCTTTTATTTGCTGTATGTACTTTTTCTGATTTGCTTTCCTTCTCTTCCTCGAATTTATGTTGGAGCTTGGCTTGTGACTCCCGACCATATTATGGCATGAATAGTGACTAAACGTGAGAACAACTGCTATACGAGTATTGTACGGGTATCATAGATTTAGATTGGTATTTTTGCTCTGACGCAGATGCATTGATACCGTTGTGATACACACCAAGCATGGGCATTTGCACATTCCATCTGTGAATGGTGTGCTTTACGCATCGTACAACACCACGAGCGGACTGGACGTTTTTTGTTTTACAGTTGCCTCTCCAGAAACCTCTCTCGCCTCTTTTTTGCCGTTTTTCGCCCCTTGACCCTTGACCTCTTTCGCTTTCGCTTTCGCTTTTTTTTTTTTTTTTTTTTTTTTTTTTTTTTGTCGTTTTTTGTTAACTTTACCGTGTTCCCGGAACGACAGGCGGGGCAGGACCAGGAGCTACTCCCACTACATGCCGGGACTTGGCCCCGAGAAAGTTCCGCTTGGCAGCAGCAACGGCATTGCCAGCAACGGCATCGGTGGCTTGGCACCGTTCAGTGGCGGCTTCCCATCAACCAACGGGAATGCCAGCGGGAATACGAACGGAAATGTCAACGGCGTTGTCAACGGCAACGGCAGCAGCATGTCCTCGCCGAACGCCGTCAACGCCGCCCTCGCGGAGCGGTTCGCAGGCGGCTTCACGAGCGGGTCATACAGGGGAGAGGCTGCGAATTCCTTCAATGGTGGGTGGCGTGTGCATGCATGTTGAGAGATTTTACCGCACCCCCTCATGCCTCTCCTTTTCTTCGCGCGTGGTCGTGTCAGGCGTGAAACGGTATACGTGGTCATGGAGCCGTTTTTTTGCCCTGCTTTGCTTGGCAAGCTTGCCCTGCCTTGCCTTGCCTTGCCTTGCCTTGCCTTGCCTTGCCTTGCCTTGCCTTTATTTCGATTCGACTCGACTCGCTTTAATTCGATTCGCTTTGCCTCTGTTTTTATTGCATTGTCCTGTCTTCAGGGGAATCCGGTGCCTGTACGCCACTTGGTCCCGTGATGGAAGAGCCAAGACTGGACGAGGACGCCTTCCAGCGCTTGGGCGAACATATCGGCGTACACCCTGTTGTCGTAGAGGCCGTGTGGAGGTACAGTGCACTACGTTAAACGCAGCAATTTGTGTATCACCCGTCCACTCGTGCCTGTCCGTTGCCTATCGCCTGTTGGCTATATACGGGCTGTATTTCCTTTTGCCTACGTGCGTATCGCGCGTTGCTTGTTGCCCTGCTCGTGTATATGTACCAGTCAACGCCTGTCGTTTATCGCGTATTGCTCAAGGTCGCTCCCTGCTGCCCCTTCGCCTATAGCCCATCGACAATGCTTGTTTCCTGCTGTACGGTTTTCGACGTTTCCTAACGCCCTTTGCCTGCTGCCTGCTGGTGTGTCACCTGCTGCCTCCTGCCTACAGAGACGAGTGGTGTCGACAGGTGGAGTCCGAAGCGGCGGGGGCCCAGGCGAGGGAGAAGGAGTTCGAGCGGCAGCCGTCGCTGTCCTTCAGAGAGGCGGAGAGGCGGCAGTCCATCAACGACACGTCGTCCTTCTCGGAGAACCTGGCGGTGCTGCCGAAGATGACAATGACCATGCCAATGAAGGCCCCTCCCCGGCCAAGGCAGAACAAGCTAGACGAATAGTCCTTATTATTTAATGCTTCTGTGCGGTGGTGGTGGCGATGAGGTCGAAGACGGAAGCTAGACGAACAATCAGAGAAAAATACTACACCGTACAGGCGGGGTAAAGGCAAAGCTATGATAGACACGGGGGGGGGTAAAAAGCCAGGCTATGTACGGTAGAGGGGGGGTAGTACTTTTTTGGTCCAGAATTTTCGGAGAGTTTTCTGACTGACGGAGAGAGGAGCTCCCTCCTCAATCGCCATGGTGTAGAGGGGTGTACCTTGTGGCCGGTTAGTTTTCTGATAAATTGCTGGCTGGCGGAGAGCTCTCTCCTCATCTGAGCCCTGCCACGCACGGTAAAGCGGGGTGTACCTTTTGGCCCAGATTTTTCTGATTTTTTTCTGACGCTCCTCCAATGAGAGGCTATTAATAGCTGCCCAATATCGTTGCGATCTCAATGGCATTCTTAAGCATTTCGTTGGTGATGGGGACGTGCACCGGTTTTGTTTTTTTTCCCTTCTCAAAATCGTGTTGCCTGGCGAGTTGTAGAGCTTATCGAAGAAACGTACGACCCCCCCCCCCCCCCCCCCCCCCCCCCCCCCCCCCCCCCCCCCCCCCCCCCCCCCCCCCCCCCCCCCCCCCCCCCCCCCCCCCCCCCCCCCCCCCCCCCCCCCCCCCCCCCCCCCCCCCCCCCCCCCCCCCCCCCCCCCCCCCCCCCCCCCCCCCCCCCCCCCCCCCCCCCCCTCGGCCATATGAGCATATATATGGTTCTGGTATATAGTATGAGTCTAAGAGCAAGCTAGACGAGGAAGAGCGAGATGGGCGAGTATGAGCAAGCCAGACCAGTAAGAGCAAGCTGAAACAAGTAGCGGAAGGGGGTATTCGACGCCAAGAATCCCGTGTTTTTTTACCCGCCGACACGCCCGCGATTCCAGCCCGCGGTTTTTCCCACGTGTTTTTTTTTTTGTTTCACTTGTTTTTGTTTTTACACTTGTTGTCGTTCACGTTTTTCTTATACTTGCTTTTTATTTTATTTTCCCCGGACTCCCCCCCCCCCCCCCCCCCCCCCCCCCCCCCTCTCTCCCCTCCTGTTTGTTGTTTACCC
>JASSKH010000006.1:2986064-3016090 GCA_031763025.1 Macrocystis pyrifera
TAGCAGTAGTACCTGGTATATTGTATGGGCGTTGTAAACACAACCGACCACGTTTATAGCATGTCTTTGTTTTGTTTTGTGTTGTGTTTTTTTGTCGGATGGCCAGCTGTTGCTCGAAATGCTTTGGTCTCCGGCAGGCAGGACACCGCGGGTGTGCCATAAAACGACCTCTCGAGATACTCGCATGTACACGTACAGGTATATACCGCTCTTCCGCGGAAAGAGTGAGGGGCGTTTTTTTTTTGGTCAGTGCCGGGGAGGCCGTCGTTCGCACGAAGTTGACAACAACAACAACAACAACAACAACAACAACAAAAGTACGAACCGTTGCCCGCATACTTCATACGCGAATATTGAAAGGCGTTGTTACAGGGGATGGAACACTATCATCCCCTTCAGGGAAAAGTACGTTTTTCCTGTATCTAAGGAGGCAGTTCTCATCAACAGGTGCTATTTTTCCCGCAAACGGCAAACGCATATTTACAGGCGCTAGTACGGGGGATGGAACACTGTCATCCCCTTTCAGGGAAAAAGAGGGGTTTCCATTACATAAGGCGGCATTTATCGTAAACAGGGGCTATTTTTTTACATTCCGGGGAGGGCAAGATTGTTTAGCGAACGGCGCATGGATTTTTGCGAACGCGAGCGTACGTATGTGTGACGCTTGACATGCATCCCTGATATATTCACTTCCGTCCAAAGTGGTCGATGGTGTAAACGTTCAACCATCTCCCTCCGTTCACCCCCCCCCCCACCCCTCCCTTGCCCCCCCCCCCCCCTGCCCCTTACTCCGCCCTTTTTCCCCCCACGGCCGCTCGGGTTTGCTTGTGTTGATGGCCAGGCGGTGCCGAACATCGGGCCGGGAAGTTTCGGCGAGAGAAGTAAGCCCCCCCCCCCCACACCCCCCCCCCCCCCCCCCCCCCCCCCCCCCCCCCACCCCCCCCCCCCCCCCCCCCCCCCCCCCTCCCCCCCCACCCCCCCACCCCACCCACCCACCCCCCCCCCCCCCCCCCCCCCCCCCCCCCCCCCCCCCCCCCCCCCCCCCCCCCCCCCCCCCCCCCCCCCCCCCCTACCCCCTCGACGACTACAGCCATGTATGACATCGAGTACCCTGCCCCCCCCCCCCCCCCCCCCCCCCCCCCCCCCCCCGGGAACGGTGCTCCGTCCCGAAAGGGATGCGTGGTCAATGGTCAAATGACTAAGGCAAGCAACAAATGAGTACGAGGCCCCCCCCCCCCCCCCCCCCCCCCCCCCCCCCCCCCCCCCCCCCCCCCCCCCCCCCCCTCGGCGCCGGCCGCGCCGCCCTCCCAAGCTCTGACCAGCTTGACCATTGCCTAGGGTATCTGTGCGCGCTGTGTATCTTGCGTTTTCCCGTTCCCTGCTTTCGGATTGACCTATCGGAAGGTGCTGCTTTCTACAGTAGTGCATGCGGGCTGGCTGTTGAGTGAGTGTACGAGGTGTATGAGAGGGTTACATGTAACGGCCGGGGGATACATAGTGGCAGCAGGGCATGTTCCTCCGGGAGTATTGTGTATCTATGATGCCGGGCGATGCCTTTTTTTTTCTTCTCCCTTGTCACAATGAGAACCCCCCCCCCCCCCCCCCCCCCCCCCCCCCCCCCCCCCCCCGCCTCCCCAACTTAACCCAATCTCCCCCCCCCCTATATATTGACAGCAGATAATAAAATAATATTGATAGGATGCTCAAGTACGACGAGTAATACAGTAATACCTTATTGAGAGCAGAACTGGGAATATGTACCCACTTGAGAGACAACTAGAGACGCAAGAAAGTCGTACGGGGATACAAAGTAAACAACATGCCAAAAAAGAGGTTGCCAGCCATTGTTGATAGAGCTGTATTGGGAGAAACTAACGAAAGGGCGAGGAGCTGGAATATGGTGGGATAGCGTAGTCGAGAAAGTATGGAAGGATGTAGGAAGAAACGAAGAAGACGTGATGTCCGTCGAGAAGTTTGGCAGGCACGCAACGAGATAGAAGTAGAATGAAGGATAGAAGGAAGAGAAAGACCGGCGCTATGAAGCAAGGTGAAATCGGAGAAACTCTTGGGAGATATACGGGGGGTTAAAAAGTGGGAAAAGATTGAAGACGTGTTTGCACGGCCCAATGGACTTCGCGAAAACGCTGAAACTGCGATTTCGTGTAGGGGACCCGGACCTGCCAGAAAAGAAGAAAGAGGTATACCAGTAGCCGAGAGGAGGAGGAGGAAGGAGATGCACAGGTGTGCCCGTGCGGCAAAGCGATAAGCAGTAGAACGCACATGGTGGGAGAATGTGAAAATGTACAAGGAGGAACGGGATGTTGTCAGAAGAGGAGATGAGTGAAACAGACAAGCGTGACATGGAGGAGACAGGTACACTGCTTGTAGATAGCAGCGAGAAAACGATCGCTATCCTAGGGGATAGATGGTGGCCGCAGGCGACAAAAACAGCAAGGAGATAAAAGAATACTAGGAAAAGCAAATCTACGTGATGTCTGGAAACAACGTACTGAGCTCCCAACTGTCGGAGCTGTCTCTGTTAGTAGGACTAGGCGTGGTCAACCACTTGCTCCGTCACGGCATTGTACATAGGGATGCCAGGGTCTATGGTCATACGACTACGTCCATGCATGACAACGAGACCTCCTCCTGTACCCGCGCACCCCCCCCCCCCCCCCCCCCCCTCCGCCCTCGCCATTCACGCGACTCCCGCCTCGCAGGGAGCTCAGTCCGCAGGAGGACTCGCCATTTTTGGGCGAGATCAGACCGGGGTCGGAGCAGACGGCGATCTGCAACGGCCTCTTCCGAGCGCCTATCTTCAAGCACAACGTGAGTTTGTTTTTATCCATACGAAAGCAGAAATATGTTTGTCCCGTGTGCTTGCGGACAGTGTCATGTGTGTGTTTGTTTGTGTTGTTTTCGGTGTGAGAGGCGCGGCGTTCGGGAAGAAGGAGAGACCGAAGGTTCTTCGTGCCTTGCCGCCTTTTTTCATCTCTGATTGCCTGCTTCCACTTCTTGTATGCTGTGTCTCTGACCGTTCTCTCTCCGTCGCCCCCCCTTCTTTCCCGTCCCCCATCCGCCTCCCCCCTCGCTCCTGCCGTATGCCCTCCTCGCTCCCCCTCCCTTGCCCCCCCCCCCCCCCCCCACACACACACACACCTTCTTTGTTTCGGTTCTGGTTTCTGCTGGGTTTTTTTCGGCACGACAGGCACCTGACTCGGACTTTCTCTTGATCCGCGAACCGTTGAGCAAGCGGGAGAAGGAGCGGCTTTCGCAGCTGCACAAGCAGAAGGACAAGGGGACTAAGGTAGCGCCGATGTTATGGTGGTAGTGCTATTGGTGGTGGTGGTGGTGATGGTGCTAGTGGTAGTGTTAGTGATAGAAGTGGTCGTGAACATGTGCACGCACGCCTAGTGGCTGCTTGTGGCCTTAGGCAACATGCTCTCGGCTCGTCGACGCGCGTCGAGTCGCCATCCCACGATCGCGATTGTTTTGCTTCTGTTTGGCACTCTTTTACCTCTTCCCCCCCTCCCTCCCTCCCTCCTCCCCCTTCCTCCCTTCCTCCCTCCCTGCCCCTCCCCTCTCCCCCGCCCCGCCCCCTCCCTCCCTTCCTCCCTTCCCCCCCCCCCCCCTCCCACCCCCCGCTCCCCCTCCCTCCCTCCCTCCCTCCCTCCCTACCCTTTACCTTCCCTCCCCCCCCCCCCCCGTATTGTTTCGTTCGACTTTCTTCGATTTGACGGGATAGACCAAGTTTTTTTTACGGTGGCGATAAGAGCGGCGGTGGAAGCAGCGGCGGTGGCAGCGGCGCTTCCTCGGCGGCAGGCTCGGGAGGCTCCAAAGCGCCTTTCAGGCTGTCGCAGTTCTACGTCATCCGGCCCATGCCCGTGTGAGCATTTCGTATCTGTTTCTCTCTTTTTCTCTTTTAACCTTTAGATTCTGGTTTGTTTCCGTGGCGTTTTTTTTTTTTTGTTCTAGAGTGTTGTGCCGCACTGTGTTCCTATTGGCTTATTTTGTGACTATTGCGGACGACCATAGTGTATATATAGGACCGAAAATTGTGAGTAAAAATCGGTAAATATAAAGGTTTTAGTGTGTACCGTAGGTCCTGTGTGTACTATCGTAGGAGAATGTTTGTTGTCGTGTGAAGATGGCAACTGTCTGTGTGTTTTTGTGTTTAGTGTCTGTGTCTGTGTCTGCGTCTGTGTTTCTTTTTTTTCCTTTGTAGCGATTGCTCTTATTCGTGCAATATGTATGTGTCTGATATGTTCGACCCCCCGCCCGCCCCCTCCCCATACATGACATGAGTATACACCATCCCCCCCCCCCCTCCCCCTCGCCACGTGATTTTGCAGCGTTTTTCTAGTGGGCCAGACCGAGCCGCAGATGGAGGCACTTGAGCCGGTCAAACCGTCGTCGAGGGCCACGCACGTGAGCGGGGCGTTGCACTTTTTTTTGTTGTTTTCTTTTTAGGGGATGATAATAGTCCCCCCCCCCCCCACACACACCCCCTTCCTGCAAAGCCATGCGTTCGTTGGTAGCACGCATGATCCCGGGTGTCGGTCCTCGTCCTCACAGGCGTAGAGTTGATCGGTGTGCCACCTTTGATTGTGTACGGTACCTTTCTTTGGTGTATCTCTGATCGATTGATTGATTGGTTGATTGATTGATTGATTGATTGATTGGTTGGTTGATTGACTGACTGATTGACTGATTGATTGATTGATTGATTAATTAATTTATTGATTGATTGATTGATTGATGTGCGCTGTTTGGAGTAAGTGCATATTTAATCGTTTGGTGTTGTATTTTCCAACTGCGCACCCACTGCCTTCTTGTGGGATGGTATTTACTGGCGCAGTCGACCTTGTCTCATCGGGCCATTTCGTGTATTTTCCATTCACTATTAATAGTGCACACATGTAACCATCGTTCAGTCCATCCATCCAATCATCGACTTACCCATCCACCCATCCATCCATCCATCCATCCATCCATCCATCCATCCATCTATCCATCCATCCATCATTCATTAATTAATCCATGCATTCATTCATTCATTCATACATACATACATCCACCCCCCCCCCCCCCACCCATCCCCCCACCCCCCCTCCCCCCGCCCCGCGCCCGCCGTGGTACCTATTTCTGTCCGATACTCGTCCTCTTTTTTTTCCGGCGCAGCTGAACGTGGTAACCTTTTTGGCGAAGCGTCTGTTCGACACGACCAAGACCGCGCAAGCTGGGAACGCGGGTATACCTTTCAAGAAAGTCTTGGACGAAGCTAAGTTCCTCTCGCTTCCAAGAGCAAAGGTGGGGGCAGGGTTAGGGGCAGGGGTCAGGGTAGGGGTAGGGATAGGGATAGGGGCTGAGGTTGGAGTAGGGGTAGCGGTAGAGTCAGGGGTACGGGTAAGGGTAGGGGTAAGGGTAGGGGGTAGGGGCAGGTGCAGAGGTAGAGGTAGGAGTAAGGGTAGGGGTAGAGGTAAAGGTAGGGGCTGGGGTAGGAGTCAGGATAGAGGTAGGGGTAGGGGTAGGGATAAGGGTAGGGTAAAGGTAAAGGTAGGGGTAGGGGTAGGGGTAGGGAGTAGGATGAGGGGTAGAGTTCAGGATAGGAGTAGGGGTAGGGGTAAGGGTAGGGGTCAGGATGGGGATAGGGGTAAAGGTAGGGGTAAGGATAGGGATAGGGGTATGGGTAGGGATATGGGTAAGGGTAATGGTAGGGGTAGGGATGGGGGTAAGGGCAGGGGTAGGGGTTGGAGTAGGGGTAGCAGTAGGGGCAGGCGTAGGGGCAGGGGAAAGGGTAGGGATAGGGGTAAGGGTGGAGGTCAGGGTAAGGGTGGCGGTAGACTAGGGGATCAGAGCGAGAGTAGTGGTAGGGTGATCGGGGGGGGGGTTAGAGGGGTCTGACCCTTTCACAACTGTCCGAAGATAACCCCACGGTATCAATGCTCATCATTGCATCATAACTGTACCCGAAACGTGGTCGCAAAACGTTCCAAAGGTTCTATTAATAAAGGCAAGCGGTGAGGGTAGGGGGTTAAGTACCTGTGGCTCGATTTCTACCGCTCGAACGAATTCCAGTAACAACTATATCTCCTTGGAAGACTGAGTGTTGCGGTTTATGTCCTAAAAATTGCCTATCTATCTACAATGTATAACAGATCTATCTGAATCTCTATATCAGCATCTATCTATCTCTATCTCTATCTCTCTATCTATCTATCTCTCTCTCTATCTATCAGACAGATCTCTATCTATCTATCTATCTATCTATCTATCTATCTCTCTCATCTATCTATCTATCTATCACTATCTATCTCTCTATCTATCTATCTCTATCTATCTATCTATCTATCTATCTATCTATCTCTATCTATCTATCTATCTCTATCTATCTATCTATCTATCTATCTATCTCTATCTATCTATCTATCTATCTATCTATCTCTATCTATCTCTCTATCTATCTATCTATCTATCTATCTATCTCTATCTATCTATCTATCTATCTATCTATCTCTATATCTCTATCTATCTATCTCTCTATCTCTCTATCTCTATCTCTATCTATCTCTATCTATCTATTCTATCTATCTATATCTATCTATCTATCTATCTATCTCTCTATCTATCTCTCTATCTCTATCTATCTATCTTTCTCTATCTATCTCTATCTCTCTCTCTCTCTCTATCTATCTCTATCTATCTATCTATCTATCGAAATCTCTATCTATCTATCTATCTCTATCTATCTCTCTCTATCTATCTCTATCTATCTCTCTATCTATCTCTATCTCTCTATCTATCTCTCTATCTATCTATCTCTCTATCTCTCTATCTTCTCTCTATCTATCTCTATCTATCTATCTCTATCTCTACACGCCTCTCGCTGCGTGAGCTAGACAGCCAGGGTATCGTTTTTTTTTTTTTTTTTTTTTTTGGCGGTTACCACGGCTGGCGGTCAAGTTGGATCATTTTTGTGGGGGGAGAACCGTTACTCCGCACAAGGGGGGTGATCGTATCACGTAGTGTGTATATGGTGAGGCACCCACGAGGCAGTTATATAGTAAACCCACTGCTGTCTCTGGAAGTGGCCACACCAGAAATTAGATCAATTCATTGACGCTGTCATCCGTATGCAAGAAAACCCGCCTCTAAAGCGGTTCTTAGTAGGATGCAGCTCACCCTTCATGCGACGCGCCCAACATCTCACGGCGCTTCGTGCTTGGTGCAAGGAATGCCTGCCTGGTCGGTGAAAACCCGACGTGCTGCTCCGTCCCGACATTGTAGGGATGCGAGGACCTATGGTCGTACGACTACGGCCATGCACGATAATGAGTATCCCCCCCCCCCCCCTCGTGATGCGGCTCGCCGGACACTCCTCACGTTTCGATTCGTGCTTGGTGCAACAAGCAATGTCTGCCTGGTCGGTGAAAACCCGACGTGCTGCTCCGTCCCGGCATTGTCGGGATGCGAGGGTCTATGGTCATACGACTACGGCCATGCACGATAATGAATACACTCACTCCCCCCCCCGCTTGATGCGGCTCGCCGGACACCTCACGTTTCGGTTTGCGCTTGGTGCAGCAAGCCATGTCTGCCTGGTCGGTGAAAACCCGACGTGCTGCTCCGTCCCGGCATTGTCGGGATGCGAGGGCCTATGGTCACACGACTACGGCCATGCATGATATCGAATCCCCCCCCCCCCCCCCCCCCCCTTCTCCCCCTCGTTTCTTCTCTTTCTCAGGACGCGACGAGATATCGGCTTAAGGAGATGGTCCGCGAGATCGCCGAGAGACGCGACGTTAAGGACGACGTAGAAATGCCGGTCTCCACGGACAGCCTCTGGGCGGCCAAGCCGGACTTGGACATGCAGCAAGTCACCGCACAGGTTGACAGTAGGTTGGGGTGAGGGGGTTGAGGTTGTTGCCGTAGCGGTTAAGGTCCGGGTTGGGTTTCGTTTAGGTTGGGTTAGGTTGCTGTTGGGTAGGGGTCGCTTTTAGGTTAGAGTTGGGCTGGATTGGGTTGGATTGGGTTGGCTAGGGCTGGGTTTTTGGCTTGGCTTGGCTTGGCTTGGCTTGGCTAGGCTAGGCTAGACTGAGTTTGGTTTGGTTTGGTTTGGTTTTGGTAAGCGGAAGCTGGTCATGCCGTAAGTCACCGCACAAGTGAAAAACTGTGGCTTTCTGGTTAGGTTTTACAGGTACGATCATGATAACGGTTAGGGTTGGGTTGGATTTCTGCTGGTTGGGCTGGGTTTGGGTAACGGTTGCGGTCACGGTTAGGGTTGGGTTAGGGTTGGTTTGGACGTTGGGCCAGCGTCAGGGCTCGTTTTCGGCTAGGTTAGACCTCCAGAGGCGTTGAGCAGCCGTGCATCAACAATATCGAACCGATTGTTCCTAGGCCGTTTGACCCCCCCCCCCCCCCCCCCCCCCCCCCCCCCCCCCCCTCCCCCGTGCTTTGTCTCGAAAGGCATGCGTGGTCAATGGTCAAATCATTAAGGACAAGCAACAAACGAGTACGCCCCCCCCTCCCCCCTATATTATATTCCTGGTGTATGTATAGGTTGGGTTGGCGTCGGTTGGCGGCGACGTTGTAAAACACGCCTCTTACTGCGTGAGCTAGACACAGCCAGGATACCGTTTTTTTTTTTTTTTTTTTTTTTTCCTGGCGGTTGCCACGACCGGCAGTCGAGTTTTTAGTAGATCATTTTTGTGCGGAGAGAACCTTTACTCCGCCCAAGGGGGATGATCGTGTCACGTAGTGTGTATATGGTGAGGCACCCACGAGGCAGTTACGTAGTAAACCCATTGCTGTCTCTGGAAGTGGCCACACCAGATATTATATCAATGCGTTGATGCTGTCATCCATGTGCAAGAAAACCCGCCTCTAAAGCGGTTCTTAGTAGGATGCAGCTCACCCTTCATGCGACTCGCCCAACACCTCACGTTTCGCTCCGCGCTTGGTGCAAGCAATGTCTGCCTGGTCGGTGAAAACCCGACGTGCTCCGTCCCGGCATTGTAGGGATGCGAGGGTCTATGGTGATACGACTACGGCCATGCATGAGATCGAGTACATTTATCCTATCGAGTACAACCCCCCCCCCCCCCCCCCCTCCCGCTTCGGTGAGAACCCGACGTGCTCCATCCCGGCATTGTAGGGATGTGAGGGTCTACGGTCATAGGACTACGGCCATACATGATAATGAGTACACCCCCCCCCCCCCTTCCCCCGCCGCTACCGCCGCTACCGCCGCTACCGCCGCCGTAAAAAACAAACCAACAAACCAATGGCCTCACTGTTGATGCAATTGTGGCGAAGGCGGCCAAGCTGTTCCGAGCCGAGGACGTCTGCGCCCTGGAGAGCATGGTGTCCGCGTGGGCCCACCTGACCGAAGTCGGGGTGGACACGCTCACGTCTCACGACGCCGTCGCCAAGTTCCTGATGAAGATCAAGAACAGGCACGACGTGCTGCTGGCCCAGGTGTGTGATAAACGGGCGTGCTGCTGGCCCAGGTGTGTGATAAACGGGCGTGCTGCTGGCCCAGGTATGTGATAAACGGGCTCCCTCTCACGGGTCCTGTCTGGCGGGACGTAAGGTAGGGTGTAAGGTAGGATTGCTTGTTGTTGTTGTCGTTGTCGTTGTTGCTGTTGCTGTTGATGATGGTGGTGACGATGGTCTCGCTCGAGCTTTGTGTTTTTTTTCGTTTCTCTGGCCAGTGCGGTCACGAGAAAGGCACGGGGGGTCTACAGGTGAGGCTGGAAAAACGAAACAGGTTAAGGTAAAATCGGGGGGGGGGGGGGGGGGGGGCGGTTAAGGTTATAGGGTGACAAGCCGGTTCCACTCCCTTTTGTGCGAAACACACCCAAAACGAGAACAGAGAGAGAGAGAGACAAGGTGTAGGGTAAGGGTTTTGGGTGATGCAGCCTAAAGTGGGGGGGGGGCTTGGGGTATAGGTAGGGCGTCGTTAAAATCCTGGTGAGAAGGGTCAAGAATGGCCACGATATGCTTCTGGCCCCGCTTGAGTTTCATGTTACGTGTACGGGTAATGACGGGGAAAAAAAGAAAAAAAAAAAAAAAGAAAAAAAACGGGTCGTTTTCTCTTGTCCTTTCCCTGTTTTCTTGTTTCTTCTTTTCTTCTTTTTTTGCTGTCCCTTTTTTTTTTGTTCTTCTTTTTTTTTCCCCCATTTTTTTTTGCTTCTTCTTCTTCTTGGTATTTCCCGTTTTCTTCTGTCTTATTTATTTTTTCTTTCCGTTTCTTTCCGCGTTCTTGTTTTTCTTCATGTACTAGTGTCGGCTATAAAGGAAGAATTGTTTTTTTATTAGCAATTCGTTTTTTTAGCTTGTTGGCGTTTCGTTATTTTTGCCTTTTTTTTTTGTCGCCCAGGTGAAGGAGGTGCGATCCGCGTCGACTGCGCTGAGCAAGCAGAAAGAGCGCCCTCGTCAGGGCGGCCAGGGCCAGGGGACAGCCGCCCCCCGAGCGCGACGGCGGCCTGGCAAGGCGATTGGTGTGCATGGAGAAGCTCTCAGAGGTAACGTCACATATTAGCGTCAGGTGGGGTAGAGTGGGGTGGGTTTGGGTATGGTGGATATTTTGAGTGCGGTCGGGTTGGAAGTGCAGGGGGGGGGGGGGGGAGGGGGGTTTGTTGAAGTGGTGAGTGCACCGGGTTGCTTTGATGAATTTTGATTGATGATGATATTATTGTGTTTTTTTTTTCTGTGGTGGACGGTGTTGAAAACGCTGCTGTTGTTGTTAGTGTTGTTGGCGGTGGCGCTTCTGTCGGTGTGCGTTGGCTGTTTTTAATGCTGTGCGTGGAACTTGCTCTCGTTGGCGCAAAGCTTCGTGCTCGTGTGTGTGTTTTCAATCGTCCTCTTTTGTCCTGATTATAGGTCTTCATTTTTTTTCAACCACTTGAGCACTACCGGTACCACATATACAGGTAGCGCTTTCGTTGCTTTCCGACCTGAAAATCTCCACGACTCGTAGAAGACGCGATCGAAGTATGTCACCAAGCTTGCATCTCACAGCCTTTTTTTTTTTCTTTTTCTTTTCTCATGTGTATGCCGCTGTAGTTTCAGTTGCCTGTCTTTTCTTGTCGAACGACTGATGACGTGACATTTACGTACGCTCACAAAATAACGGATAACAACTATCGAGACTCATCGACATGTTATCTACTGTACATGCGCAGGTATTGGGGGCTCAGCTGACGGAGCTGAAACGCGTTCGGGCCGTAGCGCAGTACATGCACAAGGAGCTACAGATGGTCCCCTGGACACTGACCTCTAACTACCTTAAGCGGCATGGCCTAGGCGCTACGCAGGTTTGAGCCGAAATAGTACGGTATAGTAGTCGCCCCCCCGCGCCCCCGCGCCCCCGCCCCCCGCCCCCTCCCTCGCCTGCCCCCGGAAATTGATGGCAAACTCCAATGTCGGCGACAACACGCGATGCTTTTGTTTTTGCTTCTGTGAGAGCGACGAATTGGTTTCAACATGCACCCGGTGTTGTTTATTTGTTGCTGTTCTGTAGTTGTTGTTGTTGTGGTGGTGGTGGTGTTGGTGGTGTTGATCGTGGTGGTGGTGGTGGTGGTGGTGGTGGTGATGATGGTGGTGGTGGTGGTGGTTGGTGTGGCGGTGTTGGTGGTGGTGTTGATGGTGGTGGTGGTGGTGATAGTGGTGGTGATAGTGGTGGTGATGGTGGTGTTGATTGTTGGTGGTAGTGTGTTGTTGTTGTTGTTGTTGTTGTTGTTGTTGTTGTTGTTGTTGTTGTTGTTGCTGTTGTTGTCGATGTTGTTGTTGTTGTTGGTGTTGTTGTCGTCGTCGTCGTTGTTGTTGGTGCCGGCGGCGATAATGTTGCTGCTGCTGCTGCTGCTGCTGTTGTTTCTGCGGTTGTTGTTGTTGCTGCTGCTGTTGTTGCTGTTGCCGTTGTCGCTGCCGCTGCTGCTTGCTGTTGCCGCCTCCGGACGTTGCCGTCTAGTCCACTGCCACCTTACACATACGCACCACCATATTCCACATGCACCACCTCGGGGTCGCATTCCCCATCCACCTGACGCTAAGCAAGACGGGAAACCCTTCGGGCTGCTCGAAAAACTTTTACGTTCGCTCATCAACTATCTTGCGCCGGTCACTCACCGAACCATCTTGGGCTCGCTCGTCCACCGTCTTGCGCTCGATCGTCAACCATCTTTGATGTCGACCGTCAACCATCTTGCGCTCGCTCGCCCACCGTCGTGCGCTCAATTGTCAACCTTTTTTTCAGCTTGATCGTCAACCATCTTGCTCTCGCTCGTCAACCATTTTCTAGCTCGATCGTCAACCGTACTGCGCTCAAGCAACTATCTTGCGTTTCGCTCATCAGTAAGTCTGTTGTCGATCATCCACCATCGTGCCGCTCGATCGTCAGCCATCTTGCGCTCGCCCGAAACTCTTCAGCTCAAAAAGGTTTCCCATCAACCATATTTTTATCTAGCTCGATCAACCATCTTACGCTCTTGCTCGTCAGCCATCTTGCACTCGCTCGCTCGCTCTCTCGCTCTTTTCTGACCAACAATATTCCCCCCCCCCCCAACCATCTAAGAGCTCTCGATCGATCACCCAAACATCTTGCGCGTTCGAATGTTTTTTTACTTCTTTCTTGCGACGTTATTTTTGGTGTTTCGATCGAAATACCAACGATCTTGCTTTCTTTTCTCAATCGTTTTTTTTTTTTGTTCCTTCTTCTTTTCCCGCAACCATATTTCTTTTGTTGCTCGATCGACCAATGTTTCGCACGCACGCCATCTCCTTTTTTGGTTCGAGCAGGGCGCCAGCCTCCTGATGCTGAGCGGTATGGGAGACCCCTCCGGCTGCGGCGAGGGGTTCAGCTTCCTGACAAGGCCGGCGGAGCAGGCCAAGGCGTCGGCGGCGTCCCTGACGACGAGCGAGAAAATCGTGGCAGAGAGGAGCGTCAAGAAGGTCACCGGGACAAACGGGGATCTCAGGTGATGATACGCACGTACCGGTCTGATCGGAAATATAACGCACTTTTTGTACCTATCGCGGCCTTCGAAGTGTACCTTATATTTTTGACGGAACGGTAGAAATGTACTGTATTGCGGGGGTCCATAGTAAATAGGACCAAATATTGTCAGGAAAAATAGGTAAATATATATATTTTTTTATGTATACCATAGGTACTATTAACTATGGACCCCCGTATTAGTAAGCAGGGCTCTTCACGGGTGATAACTGCTCGGGTCGGGAGCAGGAAGTTTTTGAAATCTCACGGTCCCGGTCGGGTCGGGTCGGGTCGGGTCGGGTCAGACACGCGGGTCAGGAGATTTTGAAACTCTCACGGCTCGGGTTGGTTCACGTTTACCCGACCCGACCCGACCCGACCTGACCTGACCCGCGAGGTCTGACCCGACCCGTCTCAGTCCCGTTTCGGGGACAAACCAACTATTACGGGGATTCATTAGTTAATGGGACCAAATTTGGTTAGGAAAAATATTTAAATGTATAGGTTTTTATGTATACCATAGGTCCTATTAACTATGGACCCCCGTAATAAATGGAATGGAACTGCAGTCCTACAGCAGTAAAAGGGTTGAGGAGTGTAAGGACCGAAAAAATGAAAAGACACAAGCGTCCTTACATGTCTACCTGGTGTATATTTGTATTGCCGTACGGAATGGTGCCGGGTACCAAGGTACGATGAAGAAGAAAGAAATACGAGAGAAGCCCCAGGAGAGGAGTATGGTACGCAAGAATTTTAGACGTACAAGGAGTATGATACGCAAGAGTTTTAGAAGCCGAGAAAGGTGTAAACCGCTGCGTAAACCGAAAAGAAGTTCTGACGGAGATAAATACATTTGGAATGCTCGAGAAGTGTGCGAGAAAAGAAGCACGCAAGATGTATACACGGGCAAGAGAGATACCAGTACAAAACCTATCTTCTTTTTTTTTTTTTTTTTTTTTTTTTTTTTTTAATCATCACTTTTACTTTCCAGCCTAACTCGTAGGAGGTTTTAACCTCAGCAATTTTCTGGACAAGCCGTGGTCACAGGTGTCGTCCCTTCTCCCGCCCGGTACGTGCCTTTTTTTTTTTGTCGCGCATAGGGTTCAGTATTCCCACTGCTCGTCGATTTTCATCGAATGAAGCTAACTCACGCCCTCGCGCTTTCCGCTAATACGTTTTTTTTTTATGCAAGAAAAAGTCCCTACGAGCATGCACTGACAGCTTGTAATACTGCTGTACTCGTGCGTAGAGCGATACACCCAAAAAAGCAAACGCGCTCTTCGGCGGGCGTCCTTTTTTTTTTTTTGGTGACGACCAAGAAATGTACCAGGCATACCGTAGTCGTCATATCATAGGTTTGAGTGAGTATCAACCAACCAATCGGTCGAACTCACAGCTGACGTAATTTTTATGCCAGTAATACGTGAGCAGAAAGGCTCTTGTACTTTAATATGAGGTATAAAGTACCACAGACACTCCTGTTTAAGTCATCACCTGCAGTTGTGTCTCCCTAAGATTTTGCCGTTTTTTCTCCTATTATTAATAGTGTGTTTTCGGTCAGAGAGTTGGTTGCTCTCTACGCGCTCGCTTATTTCACGTTTTTTTTCATTTTTTTTTTTTTCTCGTTTCGTGTGTCGGCCAAAAGTGGTATTAATAGCTTTTGACTTGTTGTGTCGACATAAAGTGGTGGCTTGACCGGCTGACCCGTGAGAGCTCATTCGGCTATTTCTGCTTTCTACAACGCCGAGAAACGCCGAACGAACGATCACGTTTTCGCTTCGCGGCTATTTGGTCGCGAGTCTTTTCCCCCCATCAAAACCAGAGAGAGATGTGAGACGGAAAAAAAAAAAAAAAAAAACCCAACTTCGATCCTGGTATTTTGTTTTGGTTGGTCATCTTTGTGTTTTTTTTCCATCCCATTTATTAATTACATGTTTTGGGCCTTGTTTCTCCTGCTCCTTTCCCTCGTAACTCAGATCCGGCGTTATTTATTTATTTATTTTTTTTGCGGTTACCGCAGCTGGCGGTCGAGTTATCAAATTGGATCATTTTTTGGGCGGGGTGGAGAAGCTTGACGCGGCACAAGGGGGATGGATTGATCGTATCACGTCCTGATACGTGTGTAGCAGGTATATGGTAAGGCGCCCACGAGGCAGTTACATAGTATACCCGTTGTTGTCTCTGGGAGTGGACCACGCCAGAAAATAAACCAATTCATTGACGCTGTCATCCATGAGCACGGAAATCCGCCTCAATTAAACGGTTCTTAGGCAGGATGCAGCTCATCCTTCATGAGACTCGCCAAACACCTCACGTTTCGCTTCGCGCTTGGTGCGAGCGATTCTGTCTGGTCGGTGAAAGCCCGACCTGTTCCGTCCTGGCGTTGCAGGGATGCGAGAGTCTATGGTCATACGACTACGCCCATGCACGATATGAAGTCCCCCCGCCATGATATCGAGTACACCCCCCCCCCCCCCCCCCCCCTATTATATATATATATTATATATGGGTTGGGTCGGCGTCGGTTGGCAACGACACTGTAAAACATGCCGCTCAATACGTGAGCTAGACATCCAGGGTATTGTTTTTTTTTTTTGGCGGTCGCCCACAGCTGGTTGTCTAGTTAGATCATTTGTGCGAAGTAAAAGAACCTTTACTCTGCACAAGGGAACTGATCGTATCACGTACCAGTAGTGTTCAAGGTAAGGCACCCAAGAGGCAGTTACATAGTACTCCCATTGCTGTCTCTGGAAGTGGCTACACCGGAAATTAAACTAACTCATTGAAGCTGTCATCCATATGCAAGTCCGCCTCACATGCGGTTCTTAGTAGGATGCAGCTCACCCTTCATGCGACTCGCCGGACACCTCACGGCGCTTCGCGCTTGGTGCAAGCAATGCCTGCCTGGTCGGTGAAAACCCGACATGCTCCGTCCCGGCATTGTAGGGATGCGAGGGTCTATGGCCATACGACTACGGCCCTGTATGAGATCGAGTACATCTCTCCTATCGAGTACACACCCCCCCCCCCCCCCCCCCCCCCCCCTCCCCCCCCCAAGGGTCTATGGTCATACGACTACGGCCATGCATGAAATATGTACCCCCCCCCCCCCCCCGAGTATTCGCCGTTTTTTTTTTTCGCGAGAAGGTTCGGGGCACTTTCTTCCCTCGTGGTCGACTCGCGTCTTACTGTATTTAATTATCCCAAACGTTAAACCAATTCACCTGAAAAAGAAGCTGTCACAAAAAAAAAAACGTTTCGCGTTGTGCTTGTTCGCAGGGCATGTGAGGTGGTGTTGACACTAGCATTTGAAAACGTTATACCAGGTATATATTATATATATATATACAAGGCTTTCCTTCGGAGTGGGTATTCCGTCGTTTCTTGTACATATAACTGCAATTAATTAATTGGCGTCATAGCCCAAAGCCAACCAAACTAAACGTATTTGCGTAAGAAACGGTGAAGGATGAAATAACCGCGTTTATTTATGAATGTAATGTGAAACGTAAGATCGGGTGACGCAAGAGTAAGAATGACATTCGTCTAATGATAAGAATAAACATCTTTCATGAGTGTGGGGAGAGAGTGGAGTAGTGCTTGGCATGTGGATGATATACAACATACAGGCTATTGTTTAAAGGAAGGTTTGGGACAGGAGAGAAAGCAGCAGTGCCGGCAACGACAACGGTTATGGAAATGTTGTATAGTTGCTGGGCGGCCGCGATTTCGATGTAGCCAGCATAGGAGTTTGGATGAGACATGATATGTAAATAGTCTTCCAGGCTGCTGTAGTAACGAGGCGGGAGGCCCAGAATGTGGATCTGTTCGCTGTTGAACCCGCTGGATATGTGTAGGAAGAAATAACCGTGATTTTGGGAAATGTAGGAAACAATTTGTTTCCTTTCGTTCGTCCTGGATGGCGACAATCTGCTTGGCGTACTGCTTCGGAATTCCGCGAAGCCCTGGAGCAGGCGAAATGGAAGGGAGTCTTTTTGCGCTTGATGATGTCTCTGTCTTTGATGGAGTTCGTCAGGCGGCAGTTGTAGCACTTGCCACGGACCTGGTCGAAGTAAACATAGGGTGGGGCGGGGCGGGAGTGGCGTGCAGGGAATGGCGGGGGGGGGGGGGGGGGGGGGGGGGGGGGGCAGAGTTCATTATTTGTACTGCTCTACAGCTGCACAACAGCAGTAGGTAATCGCTTGCTATACGACGGCAGCAGCAGCAGCAGCAGAAGCAGCAAGTACGTAATTTCATTGACGATACAGAAATATGTACACACACAAGTGTAGTACAGTACACGCACAAACCATGTCCAGCATGATGTACGGCAACAACGCAGCAGCATCACAAAAAAAAATCATTGACGATACAGAAATATACGTATACACGCACAAGTTTAAGTGTAATAGACACACAAATCATGTCCAGCATGATGTACGGCAACAACGCGGCAGCGCCACAAAACGACCAGGAAACACAAGTATCCGAGTACATACAAACATTCAGTGAATATTGCGGCAGCACTAAAAGCAGAGCAGCAGCAGCAGCAGCAGCAGCAGCAGCAGCAGCAGCAGCAGAAGCAGCAACGGATCGCCACAGCGTTGGCAGCAGCAACATAGCAACGATATGAAAAGAAGGGAGAAAAAAAGTATGTACCCCGAGGCCGTCCGAAAAGTATTTTTGGTACTTCACTGTAGACCCACCTCCGCATGCTGTACGGCAATAACGCAGCAACAGCAGCATAGCAACAATACGAAATACCAGGTACGAGAAAAAGTAGTACGTACGCAAAATGCAAGAGAAAAAAAAAACGACCAAAATATTTTTTTTACGTATCAAAAAAACCATTTGGGTACAAAAACGGCCAATAAAAACAATATTCCGCGTTGGCAGCAGGATAGCAACGATATGAAAATAAGGAAGAAAAAAAAAGTATGTACCCTGGTACCTAGTATGCCGCAATCGCAAAACCTACGGAATTTCATTGACGATACCGAAATATATACACACGCATGTGCAGCATGATGTACGGCAACAACGCAGCAGCACCACAGCAGCACCATAGCAACGATATGAAAATAACCAAACCAAAAACGAGAAAAAGCAGTATGTAGGCAAAATTCAGGAACAAAACGACAAAAATATTTTTTCACGTATCAAAAGAACCATTTGGGTACAAAAACGACCAAGAAAAACAGTAATCCGAGTACCTACGAACATTCAGTGGATATTGCGGCAGCATTAGCAGCAGCAGCAGCAGAAGCAGCTACAGCATTAGCAGCAGCAGAAGCTGCACCGAATCGCCGCAGCGTTGGCAGCAGCAGCAGCAGCAGCAGCAGCAGCAGCAGCAGCATAGCAATGATATGAAAATAAGGAAGAAAAAAAGCATGTACCCTGGTATGCCGCCAGCGCAAAACCTACGGAATTGACGATCCGAAAATATGTACGCTTCCAGCATGATGCACGGCAACAACGCAGCAGCACTACATACAGCAGCAGCAAGTGCACAGGAGCAGCACGTGCACAGCACGGCAACAACGCAGCAGCACTACTGCAGCAGCGAGTGCACAGGAGAAGCAGGTGCACAGCAGCAGCAGCACTCATGGCGTGGCGCTGACAGCAGCAGCAGCAGCAGCGGCAGCCGAAAACGAGCAAAATGAGTACGTAGGGTCACCAAAACATGTACACACAGAAATCGTGTGCATGCATCGAAAATGCACCACAGTAGCAGCAGCACTCACATCGTTCGGTGCAGCGGTGACGGCGACAGCTGAATCCTCCGTTCCTTCGTTCACGTCCCGTAAACAGTTGTGCAATTGCGCGTTCGCGTGCACTGTGTGTAAGAGGAGCCGACGCAACGCACGAAGGGGAAAGAACGAGCATGGATGAGTAAAAAAAAAAAAATAAACGCTTTGACGTAGGTTTGTATGCAAAAAGGCAATTTAAAACCCCCAAAAAACGTACTGGCAACATACAGCATGCACAATAGACATAAGACACTCACCACCGTCAGCAGTCTCGAGGGAGTACGAGACAGTCCCTTCCTTGATCGGGCGAGCACAGAACTCGCAGTCGGTTGCCCTGTCAGGATGATCCCGCCACCAGCGCACGTGAGATCCTTGCAGGTGGCGAAGGCCACGTTTTTGCCACCAGGCGCGGAGTTCTCGACCAAGTGCTGGTCCGTGCACTGGTCGCACACAACAGCCGGCACAAGGTCGGTCTTTGTCGTTGCCACTCTCTTGCCAGAGGGCGAGGACCACGCGCCTCTCGACGAGGGGGAGGTGAGCTTAGGGGGCGTGGAGAAGGGAGCGGCGGGGGTTGCAGCACCAGCAGGTTCGCCACCGACAGCAGCAGCTTGGCCGCCGACAGCTGCACCTACCTATCTATGCCGTTCGTCGAAGGCGAGACGCCTCTTTTAGGCGCCGTGCGAAGAGCTGTCTACTGTGGTTGGCAGTTTGCGGAAGAAGAAAGAAGAAAGGTCGTTTGGCTGTTTGGCGAAGAAGAAAGAAGAAGGGCTGTTTGCGAAGAGCTGTCTATCAGTCGGTCTGTCTGCCAAGAGCTAGCAAGTGACAACGACCTCAAAAATCGTAATTATAGTTGTATCTACAAGGCTTTCCTTCGGAGTGGGTATTCCGTCGTTTTGTGTACATATAACTGCAATTAATTGGCGACATAGCCCAAAGCCAACCAAACTAAATGTATTTGTGTAAAAAACGATGAAGGATGTAATGATAGCGTTTATTTATGAATGTAATGTGAAACTTAAGATCGGGTGACGCAAGAGTAAGAATGACACTCGTCTAATAATAATAATAAGAATAACATATTTCATCAGTGTGGGGAGAGAGTGGAGCAGTGCTTGGCATGTGGATGATATACAACATACAGGCTGTTGTTTAAAAGAAGGTTTGGGACAGGAGAGAAAGCAGCAGTGCCGGCAACGACAACGCAGGGATGTACATTATTGTCTTTTTTTGCCGTGGCGTGCCGTGGCATGCCGTGGCACGACCTGCGGCAAAACATTAGGGTTGGGGTTAGGGTTAGGGTTAGGGTTAGGGTTTAGGGTTAGGGTTACAATAATGTACATGGCCCGAATGGCGGGGGGGGGGGGGGGGGGGGGGGGGGGGGGGGGGGGGGGGCAGTGTTCATTATTTGTACTACTCTACAGCGGCACAACAGCAGCACGTAATCGCTTGCTATACGACGACGGCAGCAGCAGCAGCAGAAGCAGCAAGTACGTAATTTCATTGACGATACAGAAATATGTAGACACACAAGTGTAGTACTGTAGTACACACACAAATCACGGCCAGCATGATGTACGGCAACAACGCAGCAGCACCACAAAAAAATCATTGACGACACAGAAATATGTACACACGCACAAGTTTAAGTGTAATAGACACACAAATCATGTCCAGCATGATGTACGGCAACAACGCAGCACCGCCACAAAACGACCAGGAAACACAATTATCCGAGTACATACAAACATTCAGTGAATATTGCGGCAGCACTAAAAGCAGAGCAGCAGCAGCAGCAGCAGCAGCAGCAGCAGCAGAAGCAGCAACGGATCGCCACAGCGTTTGCAGCAGCAGCATAGCAACGATATGAAAAGAAGGGAGAAAAAAAGTATGTACCCCGAGGCCGTCCGAAAAGTATTTTTGGTACCTCACTATAGACCCACCTCCGCATGCTGTACGGCAACAACGCAGCAGCAGCATAGCAAAATACGAGAAAAAGTAGTATGTACGCAAAATGCAGGAGCAAAACGACCCAAAATATTTTTTTTTTGTATCAAAAAAAACCATTTGGGTAGAAAAATGGCCAATAAAAACAATAATCCGCGTTGGCAGCAGCAGCATAGCAACGATATGAAAATAAGGAAGAAAAAATGTATGTACCTGCTCAGGTCGTTACTCTACAGTCAGTGGTTCATCCGTTATCGTGGATATTGACTCTTGTACTAAAAGTGGCCGCAGATCTCCGTAGATCTGATGATAGTTGAGGCGGGGAATTACCAGCCTCCATCACCAAGTAATTGCTGATGACTGTCATGTGAGATGACTTGCGTCATGCTTCATGATCACTTCTGCTCGGCTGACCGTGCCGAGCCTCACCTATACCTGGCGTGTCCTCCACGCTACACCTTACCGAAAGAGAAGCTTGCTGCAGACCCAGGTCGAACCTGAGATACACCCATCTAGCATATGCCGCAATCGCAAAACCTACGGAATTTCATTGACAATACCGAAATATGTACACACACAAGTGCAGCATGATGTACGGCAACAACGCAGCAGCACCACAGCAGCAGCATAGCAACCATATATATGAAAATAACGAAGCCAAAAACGAGAAATTGCAGTACGTACGCAAAATGCAGGAGCAAAACGACAAAAAAAAAATTCACGTATCAAAAGGAACCATTTGAGTACAAAAACGACCAAGAAAGACAGTAATCCGAGTACATACGTACGAACATTCAGTGGATATTGCGGCAGCATTAGCAGCAGCAGCAGCAGAAGCAGCCACAGCATTAGCAGCAGCAGAAGCTGCAACGAATCGCCGCAGCGTTGGCAGCAGCAGCAGCAGCAGCAGCAGCATAGCAACGATATGAAAGTAAGGAAGGAAAAAAGCATGTACCCTGGTATGCCGCCATCGCAAAACCTACGGAATTGACGATCCGAAAATATGTACGCTTCCAGCATGATGCACGGCAACAACGCAGCAGCACTACATACAGCAGCAGCAAGTGCACAGGAGCACAGCACGGCAACAACGCAGCAGCACTACAGCAGCAGCGAGTGCACAGGAGAAGCAGGTGCACAGCAGCAGCAGCACTCACGGCGTGGCGCTGACAGCAGCAGCAGCAGCAGCAGCGGCAGCCGAAAACGAGCAAAAAATGAGTACGTGGGGTCACCAAAAAAACATGTACACACAGAAATCGTGTGCATGCACCGAAAATGCACCACAGTAGCAGCAGCACTCACGTCGTTCGGTGCAGCGGTGACGGCGACAGCTGAATCCTCCGTTCCTTCGTTCACGTCCCGCAAACAGTTGTGCATGTGCGCGTTCGCGTGCACTGTGTGTAAGAGGAGCCGACGAAATAAACAAACGCTTTGACGTAGGATTGTATGCAAAAAGGCAATTGAAAACCCCCAAAAAACGTACTGGCAACATACAGCATGCACAATAGACGTAAAACACTCACCACTGTCAGCAGTCTCGAGGGAGTACGAGACAGTCCCTTGCTTGATCGGGCGAGCACAGAACTCGCAGTCGGATGCCCCGTCAGGATGATCCCGCCACCACGCACATGAGATCCTTGCTGGTGGCGAAGGCCACGTTTTTGCCACCAGGCGCGGAGTTCTTGACCAAGTAAGTGCTGGTCCGTGCACTGGTCGCAAACAACAGCCGGCACCAGGTCGGTCTTTGTCGTTGCCGCTCTCTTGCCAGAGGGCGAGGACCACGCGCCTCTCGACGAGGGGGAGGTGTGCTTAGGGGGCGTGGAGAAGGGAGAGGCGGGGGTTGCAGCACCAGCAGGTTCGCCACCGACAGCAGCAGCTTGGCCGCCGACAGCTGCACCTATCTATGCCGTTCGTCGAAGGCGAGACGCCTCTTTTTTTAGGCGCCGTGCGAAGAGCTATTGGTTGGCAGTTTGCGGAGGAAGCAAGAAGAAAAGGTTGTTTGGCTGTTTGGCGAAGAAGAAAGAAGAAATGTTGTTTGGCTGTTCGGCTGTTTCAAAGAAGAAGGGCTGTTTGCCAAGAGCTGTCTATCAGTCGGTCTGTCTGCCAAGAGCTAGCAAGTGACAACGACCTCAAAAATCGTAATTATAGTTGTATTTATATTAAAAATGTATGCTTCAGTATGTACATATCGGCGGTGAGATGGAAGAGTTCGTCGAAACTCAGCTTTTACAGCAGTTAGCAAGCTCCGTGTGATTTTTCGATCAAAACGTATTTATCCGACCGGTTTTTGATGTCGCCTTATGTGAAGGACGTCTTTTGTTTGGCACCCCCCCATTATCGTACTTATGAAAGTATAGGTTGGTGCTTGGTAGATTGTGGCAAACGCTGGGTACGATTTCCCATACGATGTAATTCCGGGGTACTCTTATTATGATTTTTTTTTTTTTTTTTTCGAAACTGTAATTAATGTGTGGTATAGATATCACAAATCGGACCTTTCAAAAATCTTTTCCCTACGAACACCGATACTGACTACTTGCTGCTTGCGAGTGAAAGTTCGTCAACCCTTTTTTTTTTTTTTTTTCTTTTTTTTTTGTTTTGTGTGCGCGGGCCACTTTGTCGTGAAATTCTTGTGACGATGCGATAGGATGGGATGACGGATGAACCCGCCGCTTTCCGATACAATTTTCCGGATATCTCGAAACGTTCCAATATCCAACCAACGCAATGAAGCAACCAGCCAATCATGGCGAAGAATCAGCACCTGAAAGTATCATACCGGCGCCATTGACGCATCGTTCTGATGCATTTTTTTCACCCCCCCCCCCCCCCCCCCCCCCTCCCTCCTCCCCCCCCCCCCTCCCCCTATGGTCATATTACTACGGCCATGCATGAGATCGAGTACATCTCTCCTATCGAGTACACCCCACCCCCCAATCTCGCCTCACTCCCCCTTCCGTCCCCCTGTTTGCATCCACCACCCCCCCCCCCCCCCCCCGCTCTAAGGCGGCTAACGATGCTCCAGCTGGCGTCGACGTGCGAGGCGATGGGCATCCCTAAGGACACCGTTAGGACGCTCAGGCGGTGGGACAGGGTGCACATGATCAAGGAGTTGGCGGGCGTGGCGGTGAGGGGAGGGACGATATGGTGTTGATGGTGGCGGTGATGCTGGTGGTGATGGCGGGGGAGTCCCTTTCGAGAACATTTGTCTGGGGGTGGGTGGAGAATGAGGGTTTACGAGGCGTTTCCACGATTTCCGTTCACTCACCGAAGGAGGGGAGGGGAGAGACCGGCCGGGTGGGGGGGGGGGGGGGGACGCGCGCGGGGGGGGTGTACTCAGTATCGTGCATGGCCGTACTCGTATAACCGTAGAGGGGGGTGTGCTCGATATCGTGCATGTCCGTAGTCGTATGTATGACCATAGACCCTCGCGTCCCTACAAATGCCGGGACGGAGCACGTCGGGTTTTCACCGACCAGGCAGACATTGCGTGGGGGGGGGATTGTCCTGTCGTAGGCGTTTCTTGTCAACCATCGTCTTTTGTCACCTCGAACAGATAGATAATCGATTCCCACGGTAGGCAATCCAAGGCAGATTTAGCCCCATTCATTATCGGGGAGCTTTTGATCCAGAAATTCCCAAGTTTGGAAGTAATTATTAATAGAAACATGTATCAAATACACGGAGGCGTTCTGTCACAATTTTGTGAACTTCTTGCTGAACCAAAAAAAAAAAAAAATCAGGTAAGTTAGATTTAACATATTTTGGAAAACAATTATCAGGAAAATCTGGACAAAAATAAAAAAAAAAGGTCGATTTTTTTTTCCTTTCTGGAAATTATGGAAAAATAGCTCTCCGATAAGAATGACCCTTGTTGCCGATGATGTATAGCCAGGTATAGAAAATAGTGTAGTTTGTATTGGCGGGTAAACGGCTATACATAAATACCTGGCGCCTTTTTCCCTATAAGGCATATCCTGCACAGCCTTCTTACAACGGCGGGCGAGGAACTAGATGATCTTCTCAAAATAGATAGATATTACGGGAAACCATAGTTAATAGGACCTATGGTATACATAAAAATCTTTATGTTTACCTATTTTTACTGACAATATGTGGTCCTGTTTACTATGGTCCCCCGTAATAGATAGATCGTCATCTCTTGCTCCGAGGTGTGCGGTAGGCCGTACAAACTACGAGTGTTTTCGAGTTGTTGTTGTTGTTGCTTTTTTTTTTCTCTTGGAAGGGTACCCCCGGCCTCTTCCCCTCCCCCCGCTCCCTGCCAACCTCTTGAAGAAACCCTGCGCACACCTTTGTCAAGAGGTGCCACGTATATCATATTGTTCGAGACAGTGCTTGGTTTTCAATGATGGTAACACGTGGCGTTTGGTGGGGGTCTTATGGTCATACGACTACGGCCATGCATGATAATGAGTACCCCCCCCCCCCCCCCCCCCCCCCCCCCCCCCCAGATAGATGGTGGCCGCAAGAGGCCAAACAGGAAGGGGCTAAGATTAGCAAAATTAATCTATGTATTATACGGAAACAACGTATTGAGCGCCCAAAACGTATTGAGCGCCCAATTGTTGGAGGTGTCTCTATTAGGAGTAGGAACGTTGCTCCGTCTCGAAAGGGATGAGTGGTCAATGGTCAAATGACTTAAGTCAAGCAACAAATGAGTACGCCCCCCCCCCCCCCCTGCCAATAACCGTTTAGAGGAAACCCTTGGTACTGTAGTAGCAACAAGTTCTGTTGGAGCGAAAAAATGAAAAAAATAAGCCCCTCGTTTTCATTCGTTTATTTGTTTGTTTTGTTTGTTTTTCTGCTGAGATAGATGGTTCCTCTTTCTTGGAAGCAAGCAAAAAGACGTCCCAGCAGAGAGACTACGTGAAAAGACTGCTCTTTTTCTTTTTCAACTCGATCGAATTTTCCGATGTTGTGGTTGCGTGCTTCTTTTCTTGTCCCTGCTCCTGGGGTTCTGATTTTTTTTTCCTTGTTTTTCATATTTCGGGTCGTTCTTGGTCTTGTTTTTTGTTCTCGGTCTTGGTGTTTCGCTTGTTCGTTGTCTTCGTTAGTGTGATTTTTACTCATCCTGGGTTTCGGTTTCTGGTTTTCGTCTTGGCCTTGAGTCTTAAGGGTCCATGATTTTGATTTTGTTTTTTCGACATGGTCTCGGTCCTAGGGTCCATGATTCTGATTTTGTTTTTTCGACATGGTCTCGGTCTTAGGGCCCATGATTCTGATTTTGTTTTTTCGACATGGTCTTGGTCTTAAGGGTCCATGATTTTGATGTTTTTTCGACATCACACCTTTTTTTTTTTTTCGAGCCCCAGACAAAAGGGGGGGTCATGCTAAGACCAAAGCTAAACAAAACCGAGAACAAAGAGGTTTTATTTCATTTCTGACGAAAATCACAACCCGCCAGTGTGTGTTTCACTTCCGACTTGGTAGCGGATGTGCCTACACTCGATGTTGTAGTTTTTTTCCCTTTTTTCATGTTTTTTTTTTCTTGTTTCTGTTCTTGGTCTTGTTCCTTGGTTTTTATCTGTTGATAGTTTTTTTTGTTTTCTTTTTCTTTTTCCTGTTCTTGGTTCTTGGTTTTTTGTTGTTGTGCCGTCTGAACACCCCCCCCCCCCCCCCCCCCCCCCCCTCCTCCCCGCGCCCACGGCCCTCACCCCCGCCCCCCTGCCTGCCGCAATGAAACCCCAAAGGTGGCCGAGAACGTGAAGGATCAGAACATCTACGCGCGGTTCGTGAGGAAGAGACGGCCTAACGCCACGATCGACAAGGACCTTTATCGAGCGTGAGAAACCTTGGCGATGGTGATGGTTGTTGTTTTTTGTCGGCGGTGTTGGTCTTTGGTGTTAATGTTCCACCTTCTTTTTTTTTTCTTGTTGCTTTTTGTGCGTTACCTTTTTTTGTTTTGTCCTAACCCCGCTATAACACCTGCATTTTTATTTTTGTGTGTACAGTACTGGTAGTATTACACCAGGTAGTATCACGGGGGGGCCATAGTAAACAGGACCAAATATTGGTGGTAAAAAATAGGTAAGTACGCAGGTTTTTATGTATACCATAGGTCCTTTTAACCATCGACCCCCGTAATAGTACTTGCTGCTTCTGCCCTCTTGCCCTCCTCCTACTCCTCCTCCTCCTCCTCCTCTTCCCCCCCGCCAGAACCTGCAATGAAATATGGGAAAGGCAGGCCGTTGCTCTCTCGGCAACAGCGGAGGAGGTCCTCGACTACGGCAGGTGAGTGGGTGTTCCACACAAACGAGGCAGGGGATGGTGGGGGGGGGGGGGGGGGGGGGGGGGGGGGGGGGGGGGGGGGGGGGGGGGGGGGGTAGGGGTGATGGGGGGATGTACTCGTTGTCGTTTGATGCTTGGCCGTAGTCGTATGGCCACAAGGACCCGCGCATCCCCCTATGTACGTGGGTAGATGCTGAATCAGACGCGAGCCGCCGAGGGCAGAAATTGCTGAAGTCGTCTCGAACCGTAGCGGGAAGGGGGGGGGGGAGGAGGAGAGAGAGCAGCCTGCAATGTCACCCCGGATCTGAACTCCGACTACAAATATTTGTAGGAGGAAGAGGGATAAAATACAGGAAGGGCGAAGATGATAAATGGGAAGGGAAAAAAAATGGAATATGTAATAATGACGGGAAGGTTGTTGTTGTTGGTGGTGGTGGTGGTGGTGGGGGGGGGGGGTTCTACGAACTGTTGCTGTGATTTGCTGTGAAGGAGGTTGAAGTGAGGGGGGTTGCGATGTTCGATGTTCACCGCCGCTCGAACCGACCGGCGCCGTTCGCAGTCGACGCCGTTCGATGATCGATAAAACCCTTCGGTAGTCGTCGTCGTCATCGTCGTCGCCGTCGTTGTCGTCGCCGCCGTCGCCGTCATCATTCAAAAAGCGTACCTGTGCCGTTCGATAAACCGGGTTTCGTTCCGATATAATGGTTGAACAGTGACACCGGCGGGAGCAAGGACAAGGGGCGGTAAGCTCAAGGCGAAGACCGGTTCCGGTACCGCCGCCGCTGGTGCCGCCGCCGCCGCCGCCTCTGGTGAAGCCGACAACGGTAGCGGTGGTAGTAACGGGAACGCAGCGAAAGCAGCAGCAGGAGAAGGAGGAGGAGGAGGGAGGAGGAGGAGGAGGAACAGCAGCTGGTGGCGGTGGCGGAGGAGGAGGAGGAGGAGGAGGAGGAGGAGGAGGAGGAGGAGGAGGAGGCGCAGGGCCAGCAGGACCAACAGGACCAACAGGACCGGCAGGAACTGTAGGAGCAACGACGTCAACAGGAACGGGAACGGGAGCAGCTGGAACAGCAGCAGCAGCAACAACAGCAGCAGCAGCAGGAGCACCCCCAACAGCCGCAGCAGCCGCAGCAGCAGCAGCATCAGCAGCAGCAGGCGGCGGCGGAGGAGGAGGAGGAGGAGGAGAGGAGGAGGAGGAGGAGGAGGAGGAGGAGGAGGAGGAGGAGGAGGAGGGGGAGGAGGGGGAGGAGGAGGAGGAGGAGGAGGAGGAGGAGGAGGAGGAGGAGGAAGAGGAGGAGGAAGAGGAGGAGAAGGAGGAGCACCAAAAGCGGGAGCACCAGGAACCGCCGCTAACAAAGGGGGGAAGGGGGACGAGGACAACGACGATGACGTCGACGACGACGACGACGATGATGACGACGACGACCTCGGGTTCAACGAGGACGACCTTAACCTCAGCGACGACGATGACGACGACGACCTTAACCTGAGCGACATGGAGGAGGTACGGAGGCGTTATTGTAACGTGCATACCTAGTACGTAGCATTTATAGTTCCGTGTATAGGACAGCAGTGTGGCTTTTATTGACCACCGATAGGGTTTTCTTTTTTCTTTTCAATATGTCATGCAGCCATGGGGCTCTACCGACGTTCATTGGAGATCACAGGCGAGGTGTGTAGGAGACGAGATGCTCGCCATTGAGCGCCGTTAGCATGACGTGCGTATAGCTGCGCCCGGGCACAGCAGAGAAGTACGCGAAACAGGCGACACGACACTGCCCGCTGCGGAGGGACAGGCCTAGACTAGCTCTAACGTTGGGGGGGGCTCCCTACCTATCGAAGGACACCCGACACACATACGGATATATATATATATACATTATGTTATATTATATATTATATATGTCGATACTGCTGTATAATACCACGCTCCTATTACGGGGGACCGTAGTAAAAATAGGACCAAATATTGTTAGTAAAAATATGGAAATGTGTAGGTTTTAGTGTTTACCGTAGGTCCTGTTTGCTATGACCCTCCGTAATAGTTGCAAGACGCACGCAGACAAACAAGCGGGGGGGGGGGGGGGGGGGGGGGGGGGGGGGGGGGGGGGGTATACCAAAACGATGGGGAGGCTGAAGTCTTGGGGGCTTTGCTGAAGGACGGCGATGGCGGCCTTGGCCCTTCTAGGACGGCGAGAAACAATATTATATATATATATATATATATGCATATATATGAACGGGTCCACGAGCAGCAGTACGGGTCTGCATGTAGGATCACGTCGAGCCCGTGTCGCACGACTCCTTGCGTTGTGTATGTATATAACTCGGACACCGCGTGGTATCATCTCTCTCTCTCTCTCTCTCTCTCTGAATCGCGCAGTGACTCGTTGCCGCAAAAAAAGAGGGGTGGGTGGGGTGGTGGTGGTGGTGGTGGGGGGATTTCTCACTGGTGACAAGCTACGTGCAGCCTTCGAATACAATTATATATATATATATATATATATTTTTTTTTTGACGTGTTTCCCAAAATGTGGACACTCGCCCACCCCTCGAGTTCAGCATCTTTCCAGATTTTGTCTTCGCCTCATACGCATGCGGACTTGGTCTACCCTGCACGAGACCAAGAAAAAGGAAAAAAACGTAGTACTGTACGCGCGATCGAAGTATCACACACAGCCTGCAAATATCTATTAATATGAGTTTTCGACGAAATTCTCGATCTCATCACAGCTGTTGTTGGTGTTGTTGTTGTTGTTTTTTTTTTTAATTTTGGAAAAAGATGTCGTGTCACCTTTTTTTTTTCTTCGTGGTCATTTTTTTCCCCTCAGAAGTTTCCGGCAAGGGCGAGACATGGAGGCGGTACGTACCGACATGCCTGGTATCACGCAATGTAGCACCACGCCCCGCCCTCCCCCCCCCCCCCCCCCCCCCCCCCCCCCGCCTGGGGTGGAGTTCAGAGCCGGCTTTCTCCAAAAATCAGGGAGGGGGGCGCGGCGCACCAAGGCATGAAGAGGGCGGCTTATGGGGAAGATTCTCGTCGAGATCTATACCCGTCCGTAGTAAATGACAGACGCGTCGCTTGGCGTTTT